>CM076580.1:1059008374-1059526169 GCA_034641835.2 Pinus albicaulis | reverse complement strand
TAGAAGATGGAGAGTTGAAGCTGGAAAAGATACACACTAGCCAGAATCCTGCAGATATGCTAACAAAAGTTGTAACTAGGGAGAAACTGAGAACATGCTCAGTTTCAATTGGTCTTCAAGGATGACGATGAAGATGAGGAACAACCAAGTCCAAAGAGGAGTCATTGTCTAGCAAATGAAGCAGCGGTGGAGTTGCTACAATCAGTCTCCAAGTGGGAGATTGTTGGTTGTGGAGCCTGATTATCTTGTTTACTTTGTATCACAACATTGGACCCTTGTACCTTAAAAGGGGCGGCAACGCCGCCTGTAATTAATCGCTGCCGTGGGATCAGGCGACGGTGGTTTGAGCCCCCCCCCCCCCTGGCGGGGGCTTTCGGGGGCAGCACCCCCGAAGCTAAAAACAGATGTAAAATTGCCTTGTAAAGTATAGTAATTTCTAGTCAATCTGGGCCATTCATTAGGCAAATGATCGACAATAGAAGTTATGTTTAGATTAGGGTTTTTTCCCTAGAAGGCAACCCCTCGCTTTTATATGAGGGCATTGTGTCTGTTATTACGTGGATGTATTCTCAGAGCGAGAAACAGAGAGGGAGACTGTGAGAGAGAACAGAGGATATTATAGCGGATCTGCTATAGGTTTTGTCTCTTCTTTTTTGCTGGATAATAGAAAGAAAGGATTGGCTGTTCAGGGTGGACATAGCCCAAACTAGGTGAACCACGTATATCTGTGTCTCTCTAGTTTTATGTGTTTTTTGTGCTTTTATTTTCCACATATTTTTATGTGTTGCATTGCTATGTAATATTTAATTTTCTAACACTTCTTGCACGGAGCCAGGTCTCACCCGAAGTAGTATGGGAGGGTGCTGGAACCAGGTTTCTGCACCCCGAGAGAAAGAGAGTTAATAGAGGCAGCCTTGTTAAGATCTATCGGATTTGCGCAGAAGAAATATTATCGTAGAACCTTTAACAATATACATGCAGAGTGCGAAGTGCATAAATAGATAGCATAAAGAAGTGACTATTACTAATCATATCTCAGTAATACCTTCGCATCCACATTCGCATCAATATTAATCAACAAACTGAATCACCGAAATACCATAAACACAACCAGTTCTTATAACACAGAGATATGATCAAACTGACTTATCATTCATTAGATTCCAAAATCCACTTATAGACCCTATTCCCAACCTGCGCACACAACCAGCAAGGTCCGTACACAGCAGGACTGAGGATCTCCGTGCACACAACCAGCCAAAGTCCTTACCCAAATACAACCCAAAACAGATCTCCATAGTTTGCAACTAGCATCAATCAATCTTAACTTCCCTCTAAACTTGATCTACCCATCTACTTATAGCACCTTAGCGTGCGCTATCCTATGGTCAGAAAACCATGGTTTGCAGATCCTTGGTCTAGCCTTTTTACCCCTTACAATTAATTGGGGGTTTGACCCACCCCAAACCCCCCTCGCTAGACCAAATATTACAAAACTAGATAAAATTAGGGCTAGGAACCCCCATTCCAACAATGATCTTAAAAAATTATTAATTATTGACTATTCAATGACCACAACCAATTATTAGTGTCATGCCACAACCCCGTGGGGTTTTATCCCACTAACTGGGGTTACTAACTTCAAACATGAATTTCTCTTAAACCGTGATGAATTACGTGGCATGCCATATATCAACGGAAACATATCGACAAGTAGAAAAAATCCAAAATATCCTTGACTCAAAAGAGTGTACGTTGTCAAGTAAAATTCCCATGCAAGATCTATATGAATTATGCAAACATGTGTATATCAAAGGATTCAATCCGATCTAACAATGTACTAAGGCTAGATACTGAATCCTTCTACAAATCAATTGTGGAATTAAACACAATCTCAAATCACATGAAGCGGAGAAAGAACCAAATCAAACCACAACACAGATCATTTCCTGGGGAAAGCTTGCTGCTCAAAACCCCTCTATCTTCTATTGTATATTAACCATGGAATCATGAAACAATTACAATGCACTCTTCTCACAAGAGTCTCCTACAGTCTGCTAGCTGTCTCACACTGTCCTGGACAAAACTGACCAACACTTAGCCGATTATCAGCCTCTAAATAGTCTGCCTTGCTTGCACAATTACTGATGAATGCAATCCCTATTCTTTAGGAATTTTTTCCTTCCTAAACTGCACAAGGATCATGGGAACTCCAATGGATTTCTGGTTGCATGCAAGCAACCTATTAATCACACAACTGATAGTTAGCCTCCCTTTCACCTTTGTTTCAACTGGGTCTCCACTAGAATTGACATGCATGCAACTATTAGTAGCAAATCATTAGTTGAATGAAAGATCACTGATTTTGAATTAAATAATATTTAATTCACTTGATCTCTCACTAGTGCAAAAAATAGTTACAACTAGTTCAACTGACTCTAACTCACCTAACTGAGTTAACTGATTACTCATGCATTAAACTAATGCACCAACGACAATTTGAACTCCATAACTAATAGAATTACTCTGCATGCCTCACAAACCACCCTCAACTCGAAATACATGAGCTAATTGAGTTTATCACACTCAATTAACTATTACAAGTTATTATGAGATAAGATTACATTTTATTGTCCAATTTAATTGAGGGAAAATTAAATTAGACATTACACCAAATTTGGCCCACACTAGTTTAGGTGCTGCTAGGACCTATTGGTCCCACACTAGTGTGTGTGTTGTAATTTCTTATTGGACTTCAACACTCCCTCTCAACAAGAAAGGGATTATCTGCCAACCCGATCCTGCCTCTATGGTATTCGAAATTTTTCTTGGTGAGCGCCTTCATCATAATATCTGCATCTTGATCTTCCGTGGGAATTTACTGAAGTAACATAATGTGCCTCTGAACACAATCTCTGAGATGGTGTTACCAGATGTCTATGTTCTTGGACCTATCATGAAAAAGAGGATTAACTGAGAGTTTAATCCAACTCTGGTTATCCCAATGTATCATTGTCGGATCCATCTTAGAACCAAACAAACTAACCAGGATCTTTCTCATCCAGATGGCCTCACATGTAGCTTGACTTGCTGCCATGTACTCTGCCTCGGTTGAACTAAGTGCCACAGATTGCTGCTTCCTGTTGTACCAAGAAATTTTTTTCGATCCTATGTTGAAGATCCCTCCTAATGTGCTCTTTGTGTTTGATGGAGTGCATACCCAATTTGCATCCATGAAGCCTTGAAGCTTCACTCCCTCTGTCCGTTCGTACCATAATCCATACTCTGTATTGCCCCTGAGATATCTCAAGACATGCTTCCCCACCTTCCAAAATAGCTTGGTCGGCTTAACCATAGCTTGACTCAGCTGGTTAATTGCGTAGAAAATGTCTGGTCTGGCGTTCGCCAAGTACATCAGTGAACCTACTAGCTGCCTTTAGATAGTAGCAACCACTACTTCTCCTGAAGTAGCATCCTCTTTCCTCCAATTTTCTGGAAGAGGAGTGTACATGGGTTTACAACTCTCCATGTGAAACTTACCCAGTATCTCTTTAGCATACTTGCCTTGAGAAACAAAAATTTCACCATCCCACTGCCATATTTCCAAGCCAAGGAAATAGTGAAGGAGTCCCATGTCCTTCATTTTTAACTCCCTTGCAAGATCCTCCTTGCATGATTTTATCAGCTACTCATCACCTGTCAAAATTAGATCATCAACATAATTTACAATAATAAAGAGCTTACCATCAACCACAATCTGGTATAGGTTTGCATCCACTTCACTTTTGGTGAATCCCAACCTAGTGAAGCAGCTATCAATCCAAGTGTACCAAGCACAAGGTGCTTGCTTCAACCCATACAGTTCTCTCTTGAGTCGACACACATGCGACTCATTTTTAAAGATCTTAAAAACTTTTGGCTACTCTATCTACACTTCCTCCTTGATAACTCCATTGAGAAACGTAGTTTTCACATCCATATGATGAATGTGCCACCCCATCTGTGCTGAGAGTGCAAGGATAGATCTAATGGAAGAGTACCTTGTGACTGGTGCGAAAGTCTCATCATATTCAATCCCCTCAACTTGTGAGAATCCCCGGGCCACAAATCTGGCCTTGTACTTCTCCACACTCCCATCAGCAGCTTGCTTCACCTTATAGATCCATCTAGATCCAACCACTGATTTACCAACCAGTCTTGGGACAATCTCCCATGCACTGTTCTTGACAATGGAGTCATACTCCTCTACCATAGCATCAACCCAAATTGATTGTTGTACTTCCTCTTGAAAGGAATATGTTTATGTCACAATACACTTTCTCATAAGAGTCGTGTATCCAGTAAACCTATCTGGATACTGTCTCTGTCTTCACAGTGAAGTAGGGGCTCCTACATTCTCTGTTGCATCAAGTCTCAATCTATCAACTTCCATGGTGCACCTTCTACCATTTCTTGTGGATCGCTCTACATGAGTGTTCTCTGCCACTCCATGATCCTCCGCATGTGGCTACTCCACATCTTGAGGTTCATTCGTTGGAACCAATAGTTCCTCCTCTGCATGCAAATCTAGCTCCCTCTCAAGGGACAATCACATGGCTTTCTCCTCATCAAATTTTATATCTCGTCGCACAAATATCATTCTTCTATTTGGAAAATACACTTGATAGTTGTGGGGAGTTTCAGTGTACCCCAAAAATATCCCAATCTCAGTTGTTGGTTCCAACTTCATCCTAGCGTCTTTTGTCACATGCACATAAACATATGAGCCAAGAATTTTAAAATGTGAAACATTAATTTTCTTACTAGTAAAAGCCTCTTACGGTGTACTCATGCCAAGTATCCGATGAGGACAACGATTTTTCACAAATATTGTTGTGTTGCATGCCTCCACCCATAGATGCAACAGTAGGCCCTAATCATGAAACATTGCTCTTTTTGCACCCACAATTGTTCTGTTATTTCTTTCTGTGACCCCATTCTGTTGTGGGTTATGAGGCACAATCAACTCTCTACAAATTCCTTATTTGCTACAAAATTTCTTGAATTCATTGGAGACGTACTCACCACCATTGTCACTCCTAAGAGCCTTCACATGCTTCCCTGTGTCTTTCTCCACCAATGCTTTGAACTCAACAAAATTTTAGAACTTTTGATCTTTCTTCTACATGAAGGAGATCCAGCACTTTCGAGAAAATTTATCAACAAATATCACATAGTACTTATTCTTTGTTTTCGAAGTAGTAGATAATGGTCCACACACATCTAAGTGAAATCTCTCAAGGATCTCTGAGGCTCAGTTATTCTTCTCATGAAAAGTGACCTTGGGAAGACCTATAGAAATATGTTGCATGAACTTCAAGGCTCTGTGGTGAAGATGGCCCAATCTCTTGTTCCATAACCCACCCTCATCCCGACTCACCACTTTGTCTGCCTTACCCATCAATGTTGCACAACCCTCTACATCAATTTTATAGAGATTCTTAACTCAAATCCCAATCTTCTTGGCTTGTCCTATTTTTTTGTGTCACATGAAACCTTTTCCCTCACTGAAAAAAACATCATAGCCTCTATCCTCCAACATTGCGACTAAGACCAAATTTTTCTTCAAGCCTGGTACATGCATTACATCTTTTAATTGAAAGGTTTTACCTAAATATCTTTGGAAGGTAATTGTACCAATCTTGATAGCATTTTACCGCCTGTAATCACCCATTTAGATATGCATCTCAAGGTCCTTCTCCTCCAAGCTACTAAAAATTTCTTTGTCTCACGTCATGTGAAAGGATGCACCACTCTCCAAGTACCACACCGATCCCATTGCACTTGAAACCATGCATGAAATGAGTGAGAATTCAAGCTCAAATTGTGAGGACAAAGCCTCACCAGCTGCAGGTCCTAAAGTCTTCTTGTTCTTATTCTTTTGTGGACAATTATTGGCATAATTTCCATGCTCGTGACAATGAAAACACTTCACTCTGGACATGTCGCGCTTCTTGCCATATTTACCGGACTCAGATTTGGAATGGAATGCCTTTACTTTCCCTTCCTTTTCCTTGGCATCCAAATCACAATCTTCTTCATCCTCATTCTTAGATGAATATCCATCCCTAGTATTCCACCTAAATTCTTCTTGCACCAAATCTGACCAAAGTCGTTCCCAGTCTAGCAACTTTTCCCTTCCATTGACAGAGTCCTGATAACTATGCCAACTCATGGGAAGTCCTATAAGATCTATTCTCACTAATTCATCATCGGTGACAGTAATTTCGACGCTCCCAAGCTCATCCTGACATTGGACAAACTTTGATAAATATTTTGGCATGGTTTCGCCTTTCTCCATTTTGATCTTCCCGAGTTTATCCTTCAGAGCCAATTTTCTATTATCCCTGCTACTCTGAAATATATTTGTCAAATATTTCCACATTTCATATGGTGTCTCTTTGCCATGGAGACTTGATACAATCTGGTCTCGCACTCCCTCCAATAAGATCCTCCTCGCCTTTGAAACCTTCTTTTTCCAAGCATCAATATTTGCAACATATGTTACAGTGGGTTTGGGAACATCATTGTCAATGAATTCTTTCAACCCATTATCCTCTAGTACTGCCTCCATCCTGTCTTTCCAAGAAATATAGCTAGAGCTTCCCTAAAGCTTGGGACTCCTTCCAGAATCCTTACAATGAGAACTTGGGAGAATCCCAAGCTTTAGGTGAAGATACTCAAATTCTTCACGAGGTAATTGTTTGGTAAATATGTCAGCAATTTGTTCCTATGTGCCAACATATTCAAGCTTGTATTTCTTTTCAATGCAGACCTACTCTCTAACGAAATGATATTTTATTGAAATGTGCTTTTCTTTGGAATGCATCACAGGATTCTTGGAGACACTAATGAAACTAGTGTTATCACAAAATATGGGAATAGGCTCATCAAACTTGACTTCAAGATCTTGCAAATTTTTCTTCATCCATAAAAATTGAGTACAAAAAGTTGTTGCTATGATATCTTCTGCTTCTGCTATGATATATTCTTCTTTTGTTGTGGATAAAGAGATTGAAGATTTCTTTTTACTTAACCATGAAACAATGCAACCACTTAGATAGAATGCTACTCCACTGGTACTCTTTCAATCATCAACACTTCCTACCCAATTTGTATATGTATAAGCTTGGATAACTAGATTATTTCCTTTGGGATACCATAAACCATATTCTGGTGTGCCCTTAAGATATCGGATAATTATTTTGACGACAATAATATGAGATTCTTTTGGTGCTGGTTGGAATCTTACTACTTGTCCAACTTCCTACATTACGTCTGGCCGAGAAGCTGTCACATATAGAAGACTGCCAATCATAGATCTATACAACCTCTGGTCCACATCCTTTGACGAATCATCTAAAATTAACTTGCAACATGTTACCATTGGGGTAAGGACAGGCTTGCAATATTCCATCTTGAATTTCTTGAGCATTTCATTGATGTACTTGGTTTGATATATAAATATTCCTTTATCCTGCTGAGATATTTGAAGCCCTAAAAATTATGTCAGATCGCGAAGTAGAGACATTTAAAACTCACTTTGCATATTTGTGGCGAATTTTTACTTAATCTGTCATCATTGCTTCCAAAAATTATATCATCTACATATACCTCAATAATTGTTAGGTTATCTCGATCCACTTTCACATAGAGATCGTTGTTGGCGCTTCCTTTCTTGAATCCTTGTTGATGTAGATATTCATCAAGACAAGCATACCAAGCTCTAGGAGCTTACTTGAGACCATATAGTGCCTTCTTTAATCTACATACATAGTCTTCCTTTTTAGAGAGAAGGAAACCTTCGGGTTGTTCAATGTAAACTTCTTCTTCTAATTCACCATTTAGAAAGCCTGACTTAACATAAATTTGGTAGACCTTGATTTTTCTTGAGTATGCATAAGCGAGAAAAATTTTGATAGCTTCCATTCTGGAAATGGGAGCAAATGTTTCTTCAAAATCAATTCCTTCAACTTGCGCATATCCTTTGCAGACTAATCATGCCTTTTTCCCGGTAACCTGTCCATCCTCATTCAATTTGTTTCTGAAGACCCATTTAGTTCCAATAACATTTTTATCCTTTGGTCGTGGAACCAATTCCCAAGTATCTTTCTTCTCAATTTGATCCATTTCTTTATTCATAGCTACTACCTAAAGTTCATCTTGACTAGATTGCTCAAAATTACTAGGCTCAAAAGTTGCTAAAAAAGCAAGGTGGGCTTGTTGTGATGAACAAAGTTGTTGACTTCTTCTGGTTCTAATTCCTTCATTTATATTGCCGATGATTTGATTTGACGGATGATTCTTTTGAAACCATTCTTTTAAAGCTTTTGGAGAATTCTCTTGTACATCCTGCTAATCATTTCTTATTTCCTCTTGGTTGACTGTTGTTTCTTTATTGATTGGTATTTTTCTAAACCATCGTCTTCATCCTTCACAGATTCTCCCTCAGATCCCTCATATTTTCTTGAAGGGACAATCTCATCGTCATCCTTTGTAACACAATATTCATCAAAAGTAACATTTATGTGTTCCACTATTTGTTTTCACTTCAGATTGTAGCATCTATAAGCCTTCCTTTTGCATGAATAACCAACGAAAATACCTTCATCAACACGAGAATCAAACTTGCCCAATTTTTTTCTTTTCTTTTGATGTAGCATTTTCTTCCAAATATTTTGAAGTATTTGATGTTAGTCCATCTTCCTTTCCATAATTCGTATGGAGTCATGTTACAATTGTTCCTTAGAAAACATCTGTTTATAATGCATACAACTGTATCGATTGCTTGAACCCATAATTTATCATCTAATTTTGAGTCATTTAACATTGTTCTGGCCATTTCCTGTACAATTTTGTTTTTTATTTCAATAACTCCATTTTGCTACAGTGTTCCAGTTGTTGAGAATTTCCTTTTTATTCCATTTTCATCACAGTACTACTGAAATACCTTGGAAATGAGTTCTCTGCCATTATCTGACCTCAGACATTTTATCTTCAAATTAGTTTCATTTTCAACCAATTCCGTGTAGATTCTAAAACACTTGAATGCCTCAGTATTTTTCTGTAAGAAGTTGATGGTTGTCATTCTGGTGTAATCTTCTATCATTAGCATAAAATATAATTCTCCATCTAAACCTTTTGTCCTCGTAGGACCACATAGATCAGTATGTACTAATTCCAATGGATGTGATGCATAGTGTTCTTTTTTCTTGAACTCAACTTTTGTCTGCTTGTCATGTCGACAAGATTCACATATTGCATTGGTAGGTTTGGAAATTTTAGGCATTTCTCTTACTACTTCCTTCTTGCTGACCAAATTGTTGAAATTTATATGTCCCATTCATTTGTGCCATAACCAATTTTCGTCTTATTTCTCCAAAAAGCACCTTTCAGGTGTCTCATCCAAAATATATATGTCATTTGGAGCTCTGATTGTTGTAGCCACAATTTTACCAAACTTGCCTTTCCTAATTTCACATTTCTTAGAGTTAAATAGCATCATGTGTCCTTTATCGCACATTTTTCCAACACTGAGCAGATTGTGATTCATATTTTCAACCAACGACACATATTTCACTAATGCATTCTTGCTTCCAAGTGTGATTGTACCTACTCCTATGATGTTTGAAGACCCGTCATTTCAAAAATACATTGTTCCATCCTTATTTTCCTTCAAGTATATGAACTTATTCCTATCTCCAATCATATGTGTTGAGAAACCACTATCAACATACCAAACGTTTCTGTCGCTTTGAGCCTTGAGAGAGGTAACACATTTTTCTGTCTTGTTTTTCCATATTTCTTCATTCTAATTTTGTGAGAATTCCTTTGAAGAAATCCCAAGTCTGAAATATTTAGCCAGGTGTCTAAAATTGGTACATTTGTAACATTCCACATCAACTCTAAAATGATCAAATCTGTTAATATTCTACTAAGTTCCGAAATATCCCTTTCAGAAAGATCTCCTGAAACTATATTTATTCCAAACATATGTGTGACATTCTATAGCTCTATGACCAACCCTCCACATGAATAAAAATAACCACAGAATATAGGTTAATACCTGGGAGGAAATCTTCTTCGAGGAATTTCCTTCCATGGTTCTTCCTGCGAGTCCTGATCTCTTGAGTTGGCTAGGAGGTCTACTTGCTTGTTATATTTTTCATATCCATCTTCTTTTGTTTTCATAGAAGGAATTGGCTCATTTTCATATTTTTCTTTGTAACCAAGACCATTCTTCTCACTGTTTGATCGCTGATTGTTGATGATTTCTTGCAATGCCTTGGAGCTGTTGGTGTAGCTTTGAAGAGTTTTTCCATTTTTTACTTGCTTTTGTAGAGAAACTATTTCAGCTTCCAATGCTTATTTTTCCTTGTTTCTTTCCTTTAATTCTTCCCTGAGTGATTATTCAACTCATTTTTATTCTTCAACCTTGATTTTAATATTTAGGACTTGTTCCCTTTCTATATTTAATTTTTCTTCAAGATTGTTGATATGCTTCTCCTCGACCTTGAACTTTTTGATAACCCTGATCAGTTCGTTTTGAAATTCAACCTCAGTCATCTCTTCTTCTTCGTCAGATGCTTCTTGCTTATTATGCTTGGCCATAAATAATACTCTTCTGTTGATTTCTTCTTCGTTATCACTGTCTTCATTAGATGAGGATCTATCTTCTTTGGAGAAGAAACTCTTCTTAAACCATTTCTTCTTGCCTTTCTTGTTGAACTTCCTCAAACCTTTCTTTCATTTCGTAACAACCTCATTTTTGTGAAGACACTTGGTTGCAAAATGCCCAACCTCACCACAATCGAAACATATCAATGGAAATTTACCTTTGAATTTCATCATACCTGTTCTCATTTTTCACCTAAAGTAAGAAAATTTGTCTTCATCTTCTTCCTTTTATTCTTCATTACAACTACAAGTTTTCACTTTCGGAGTATGCTTGTTAATACTAGTTTTCTTGGATGTGGAAAACGTTGTTTCTAGGTGAGATGTGTCATCCTCTTCTTCAATCCTCATTTCATATGTAGTAAGCACTCCATGCAATTCATCTTTGCTGAGATTGGATAGATTCGAACTATATTCCAAAATAGATACCTTTAGGTTGAATCTTGCCGACAAGGTTCTAAGGATCTTTCGGAAAATAATTTTCGTGTCAACAAGTTCTCCAAAACCTTCCTATGCATTTGATATTTCATCAACATGCTATAAGTATGCATCAATATTTTCATATTCCTTAATTTTTAGTGGCTTAAATTTTTCCCTGTAAATTTGAAGCTTTTCTTCTTTCACGTTTAAGTCACCTACATATATATTCTCAAGCTTGCCCCATACTTCTTTAGCAGTTTTCCAAATCATTACCTTAAGATAGACAGATTTGATAAGCCCACTGATAATTAGATCGTTATCCTTTGCATCATATACCATATTTTTCTTACCTTGTTCATCCTGGGTCACTGTAAAGCCTTTTTCAAGGATTTCCCATACTTCGTATCCTTGCACCAGCAAATTAACATGCATTCTTACACTCCAAAGTGTGTAGTTATTTCCATTGAATAGAGGAAATATTCTTCATATAATCCATGATCTCCTTCCAGTTTTTAGACTACTATTGAAGGAACCAAGCTCTGATACCAATTGTTGGAAATACTAAGAGGGTGGGGGGGGGGGGGGGCGGTGAATCAATATTTCTTATCAATTATCACTTTTAAATATTTTTTATATCATTATTTAATCTTCAATTATTCTTGATTTTAATCCAGTAACAACAGTAAACAATAGAACATAATAGGCACATGAATTTTAGGTGGAAAACCCCCTCCGGGTCAAAAACCACCGAACGCTTTTTCTAATAAATTATTTAATATTTAGCCCCAACTAAAATGAAAGGTAAAACTTCATATAATTCTAGAAAATAATTCTTCTCCAGCTCCCACTGGAAGGATGCCCCAACGCCTTGGTTTCTTCATAGTCAATTGAATGGATGCCCCAACATCCTAGACTGACCTACCACCCTGAAGTGTTCACATCTCCAACATGTAGGTGACTTCATGCACCAACCTAGCACCTCCCTACCACCCAATAATGATCATAAATAAGAAAAGAGTGTGGAATCTCATACCAGGGACAATATTCCACGATATTCACAATGATATTCTTGAACTAGACCAATCACCCAATCACACTATGACCTACAACCCAACCATAACATTATCCAACAATGCCTCTCCAACTCTAGGAAAATTGACTCTTTTACAATAATGACTCTTTTACAATTTTACAATGACACTTTTTACAATACTAACTTTTGACATGACCAGATACTTGACTTAACACTGCTTCTTTGAACACTAGCAGTTGTTGAGGTATTGATGTGCTTGCTTCAAGAAATTGTACTTTGGCATTCAATTTTCCTTCTTGTATGTGTCTAAGTTGTCCTATTGTGTCCTCCTTCCTGCACATGCATTAATGAACAAGACCCAAACCAATATACAAACCAAATACTTACATTGTCCCGCAAACCATATGTTAGAGAAATACTCAAAATTCAAATGTAAATACGTTCAACATTTATGAAAAAATCCAAATCAAACATACATACAAAATACTTACACTGTCCTGCAAAAACACATGTCATAGATGATATTCAAATTCAAATTCAAACACTAATCATACAAACCTTGTTGTAGCATACTTACCCTTAACTGTTGATGTGTTGTCCTTACTGCAGTGATCCTTGAATGCATACTTTTTCTTGCCTTCTATCATCTCGATATTGAATCTGATGTATCTATATAATTTAATATCTCCAAGGCTTGTAATTGCACCCTGTGGTAGCCCTATGAGTCCTTTGTCCAACCCCATAGATCTGATCAATATTGGATTCTTCAGGAAATAGTTATGTCCAGTCTCCTACGATGACCTGATTATAGACTGGTTCAGTAGAGCTAACTTGTACAAAGTGCCATGTGTCAATGTTACAATATTTGGTCCTGAAAACGATACCCAAAAAACTAAATCTTATCCTCTTTCTGTCAATTTTTACGAAATTTGAATCCAATGCTCAGAGAGAAATTTATGATGATTTTCCTAAGATCACCTGTTTGACATGAAATCCAGTAGCCTATAAAAAACCTAATTTCCTCATATCATATATCCGAAAATATAGGGAAAAAATATCTGAAATTAAGATACATGTTTCATAAGGATTTCAGCTCAAATGGGTTTTTCTTTCAGCATTTTAAGCTTCGCAGAAAAAACGTTATAGCGAAAATGCCACGATGACTTATTTTAAGTAGTGAAACCCTTACATTAGGAGGATATGAGGGTCACAATTTATATAAATGCTTAGGTTAAGGGGGTATTCAACAAGTGAATGTTGGATGGATTTTAGGATCTTAAAAAATTATTAATTATTTACTATTCAATGACCACAACCAATGATTAGTGTCATGCCACAACCCCATGGGGTTTTAGCCCACTAACTAGGGTTACTAACTTCAAACATGAATATCTCTCAAACCGTGAATAATTACGTGGTGTACCATATATCAACAGAAAACAATCCAAAATATCCTTGAATCAGAATAGAGCAAGTTGTCAAGTAAAAATTACCATGAAAGATTGGGGTAGCCTCTGGTGCTTCTTAGGTTGACACCAATGACAACCACTGATCAACACTACCTTCAAATTTGTATGTCTATCATTTTTTCATGTCGTTATTGAATCTAAGAAGTTATAGGAAGCTTTGGGTGGTCATCTAGAGCCTGACCTGGAATTTAGGCTCAAAATCAAGGACCACATGCTCCTAACTCGAAAAATTAGGTTGCAACCACATGGATGTAAGCTTGTGCATGGGGTTGGAAGATTCCAACCACATGGAAGAATTTTTGTGGGTGTGGTTTAGGGCCCAAGGCAAAGAAGGAGGGGTCCAACTTAGGGTTTGTCCACCTGGGATGATATCTCAGCCTATGAGTGTCTTGTAACCCTTGTAGGATGTTATGAAATGTTAGTTTGTTGTTAATGGTTGGCCCCATTTCCTTAATGGGAACTGGGATTTTAGGTCATGTCATGGTAGCTCTTTATCTCATGTTTACCCTGGAAGGTTGGGGAAAGTAGGAAAATGTATGAGGGGTTGTTATAGATTGGTATCAAAGCATGGTTCAATATTTGGAATGAATGGGAAGAATGTGTTTTTTTCACATGCATGCCATGTATATATGGTTTTTATACATGCATTTTCATGGTTATGGTTGTCATGCATGAGTTCATTGTATGTAGTTGGTGTTATCATTCATGACATCAATATATAGATATGATTATGTATATACATGTATAATACTAGTATGGACTGATTTTACACACGAGATAGCCTCCCCTGAACTTCACTGAGGTATGTTGATTATGTTTATATTTGGTTAGATGACATGGTATGTTTGCAGGTTGAAGAGGATCAAAGATGACTAGCAAAATGGTGGATTATTGTTCACGAGAATCTCCATATAGATCAAATGAGCAGCCAAGATAGGGGTACTCTCCTGACATAGTAGACACTCTGAGAATTTTAAAGGAAGAAATCCAAATTTGTAAAGAAAATAATGATAGAATCATTCAGTTAGAGGAAAGAATTACCAGGGAACAGGAAAAACAAGAAGAGGTCAATGCAGTTTTCCTTTATATTTTTTCAGACTTGCTGAGACATGGAAAACCAATGATCAGTTATGGACAAGAGGATGAGACTAATAGGGCATATGGTAGCAGGTCTCATGGTGGGCATATGTCGAAAAAATATGGCACAGTCAGAGATGGCAGGTTTGGATACATTTGATAGGAGAGGTAGTTTATATTGGTTCTACTATAGTTCTGATTCAAACAGGTATCATGCTCATCATCACTATTATCCTTACAGGAGGATTGACATGGGATATTTTCTGGATGATTTCAAGAAATACAAGCTACCTACATTTGATGTAACATTCTAAATTTTACATATGTTTATTAGAATATTAGAGTTCTTACTTATTTTTCTTAACTAAGTAAATAAATGGGTGGAGGGACCCATAACCCCTTAAGATGAATAAATCCACTCCTAAGAGTGTGAGCATGGTTGATTAGCTCATAAATATATATCATGGAATAGTGGATAAGCTTCTTAATGAATCAAAGAGTGGGGATCAAACATCATTAATAAGAATAACATGGAGAGATGAAATATTCAAATAAGATCTAAGAGGAATCAAAGTAAGATAATAGAGCAATAAATGATGAGATGATAGAGGAAGTGGTGCATTAGTGCACACATGATGGAGAGGGTGAACATTAAATGCAGAAATCATGGAGATCATGGAGAGACAATGCAGTCAAAATGGAGTCCTATGTCCACATGTACAACACACTTATGAGGTGGGCCAAGGCATGGGAAGGCTCACAATCTATATAATGAGGATGAAGGAAACATTAGAGAGGCTTTTGTATTATTCATTATTGATCTGTTTAGATCTAGATTTGTCATGTGACATTTCTATGCATGCTTATGTTGTTTAGCACAAGGTGTTCCCGAGTAGGAATCCCACCCTTACCCACGGGGGACTTCGAGTACCTACTCTGGGAAGGTTATTCTAAGCTGCCATTCATCATCAAGCATTGGTGCCACATTGTTCCTACTTTCTATAGCACATACATCTTTAGAAATAATGTATTTCTGCATTAGGGTCTGAGAGGAGGAGGTTGTCCTTCAGTATTTCAGCTAAGGAACCAATGGAGGATTCATCCTTGCACCTTGAGCTTCAAGATTAGCCTTCCAGCACTTTATATCCATATCAAGCATCAGACCAAACACATCACACCTCCATGCAGTAGCAACCCTATCAAGGATTGTGCAGTCCAGTCCTGTAGATCCAAAGGAGGAGGAAAGTTTTCAGTACTTCAACTGAAAATCCTATGGGAGATCTTCCCCTCACTTTGTAATTACTATTTTCATCATTCTTGAGCTGATCAAACATATTTTGTAGCAGGCATCAGCCTCTCCCTCCCAGAAAACACAATTTTTCCAGTTGATGTGTATGCAGTAGTTGTCATCTTGAGAGGAGGAAGAAGAAGCTAGATCTCAAGCTCCTAGCTTGGAGATGTGAAGGAGGGATCAGCCCTAAAAGAATAGATCTGATCTATAACATATTTTAGCCATATTACATCATTTTATGCTTTATATCTGCATAACCCAGCAGTCAAGGGATCAAAACCCTAGGAGGGTGAATTTCTGATCTTCTTAGATCTGGATTTCCTTTCTGGGTTATCTTGGGTTTCCATCATAGTGCCCAGATCTGCAATCTTGGCATCATCAGAGCTCCAGAGCACAAAATATATACATTTTCCCTTTCATCCAGTAGTTGTAAGATCATCATCAGCTAAAGGGACATCGCAATATACAACTTCCAGCAGCTCCAGTTACGCAGTGTCTGCTTTGGCATGATTTCAAGGTCATTATAGGCCACTTTCTTGGCTTGAGTGCTTCTATTTTGTGCACTTCTATATCTATTACTTGTCTCCACATAATAAAATGGCTCACCTATTCTGGATATTTCTGTGTTGTTCATAACTTATGTGTGCATAATCTATTGTTACAAATATTGTGTTTGTGTATTACTACATTCTCCCTTTTGGGATATTACAGTGGTATCAGAGCATGATCTTTGGCTCAGCTTGTGGACATTCTTGAAAACATATAAAAAAAAAATAGTAGATATCTGTAAATAATGGAGGGATCAAGTTTTGTTGCATCTCTCTTTAGAAATATGAAGGATATCTCCAAGGATTTCAATGAAATGAAGAGAGAAAGGCAAAGAGAAACCTCAAGAAGGTTTCAGAATGAAGAAGGTCCCAGTACTTCTTATCAGTAGCAAAGAATACCAGAGAAGCATAGAGATCCTCAAAGATCTATTATGCCCACTTTCTTGAAGAGGAAAGCGAATGGTATGGAGATAGAAGAAATTTGGAGCCTAAAACTTTGTAATATCCCAAAAGGGACATATGCAACAATATTAAAAAATACTGCTCATAAATAATGCAGTTCTGCAAAGTAAAAGTAGGAGGCCAATATGGAGGCTCAAAAATAACATTTACAACAGCAAATCATCGTTATATTGAATCCCATGAGTTATAGAACAGAAAATAGAAGACTTTACATGAAGAAATCCTCAGAAATGAGGTGCTGCAACCATATATTTTGACTGAACAAGCTTGACAGCATTATTTTATTGGCTGATAATAGCTTTAAATTACACTTCATATCTAGAGAAGATATGTGTACAAAAATTTAGATCTATATCAGATCTGTACACTAGATAGGCTCCTCTACAAACACCCCTTGGGGTTTTCAGCAAAAAGTGAGGTACATGGAGTAGATCTGAGATCTTATGCAGTAGATCTGAAGAACGATTCAAAAATTCTAAAGAAAATACAATAGTATTCAGATCATATCTGAATATGACATGGATCAGATCTGAAATCCATGGATCAACACAGTGAAGGTCAGAACCCCAACACTAGAGATCTCTCCTCCAAAAGTGTGCCAAAACACCCTGCAACTGTACACTTGAAAATAACGTAGTACTGGAAGGGAAACTACACTATAGGCTCTAGAACATATGTGGCCTCAAGAAAATATCTAAAATCAGTGCTCCAATCATCCAATACTCTCTTGCCAAGGGGATAGAAGACTTTCCCACTGGAAAGAGGCACTAGAATTGCCTAGATCTGAGTAGATCTAGCCTCCACTTGCTGCAGCTTACAAAGACAACCAAACCCTCAAAAGGATCTGCGTTTTAGTTGGAAGAAGAGCTTGGCCAAATGCTTGATAGTGGAAAAGAAATGCAAGACTCCTCCAAGAGCTACTCAAGGAAGGAGGTGGGATTCCCGATCAGGAACACCCAGTGCTAAACAACACTATTCTCTGCTAAATAGCCAAGAGAATAATAAATGTCTAAACATACAAATTCTTCAAAAATATGATTATCAACAACAACCTTCTTATGTTGTCCTCCTCTTCCTTTTATAAGATAGCAATCTTGCAAAACCCTAAACCATCTCAATGATTTAGCTTCTTTCACATGTTCCACCTCCAACTAAGATTGCATTGTGCATCAATGAGGATCACTTCTTCTAGAAAATGCTCTAGATCTGGTCATGGTTGAACCAGTAAAATGGCTCAATCCCTTTCACACATAAGGGTGCTTATTTAGATAGCCCAAATTTAGCTTTGTTCACATGTGGCATTGATTTATTCACTGTTCTAGGAGCTTTTATTGTCCTCCTTTTCACATTTATTCATAAAACATAAAAATGAAACAAAAATTAATATTTCCATTAGATTGGGCTAATTGGGAATATTAAAAACTCATGAGACTCTAAGTCTATATCTTGACGAGTACAAAGCACATTCTAGAGCATTCAAGGACAATCTAACTCCAATAGTTTTTCCAACTCAAGGAAGAACGGAGATCCTACAATAGTAATAGAAGGAAGAGGCACAATAGATTCTATATGCCTACATTTGATGGATCTTCCTCAAGCACTGCAAAGGCTTGGAGGAAAGAGTTATATGTATTTTTCAAGCTACATCCTGTAGCTGAGAAAGAGGTTGTTTAGATTGCATCTCTTCACCTTCAACGTGAGGAAAATGAATGGTGGTTTGGTCGCATGGAGCATGCAAAGGTGAATAAATATTCACACTTCTTTCAAAGGATAAAGAAAGAGTTTGATAGAATAATACCAGAGACATTTCTCAAAGAGACATTTCCTAAGAAGCCAAGGGAGAATGTAATTATTGTCACTCTGGAAAAAGAGTCACTACATTCACCACCAGCTGCAGAAGTACTTATATCAGGAGAAGAGACACTTTCATATTTTCAAGGTAGTCTTAAGCTCTTGACATATACAATCCCATTTATGATTCAAGAGATGCATGAGGAAGAGGAGGTAGATTCCAACGCTGGTACATTGATAGAAGAGAAGCCATCACTCTTACCAGTAGTTGGAGAGAATATTGCCCTGGTTGAAGGAACTCTTGTGGTCTTGCAAGATGTTCCCAAACATCATTTGGTCCAAGGTTTGAAATAATTTCCATCCCATATTGTTTCAGTACCTCTTATTGAATCTTGTGGGGACATGCCATCAGGGTCATTGCATAACCAAGGATTAGAACAAGATGCTGATTTGGAGAAAAAACCTATCACTGCACAGAGGACCCTTAATATAATCAATGAAAAGATGAAGAGCTATCCCAGTTTTTCATTATTGAGCTACACTCAACCCTTTGAGTTTAAGTATGGGGTTTCAGAAGATGGGGTGAGCATAATCCTATGTACAATTCTGAGCAATGAGTTCGGCATTGTGCCTTGCCTTGAGAAAACAGATACATCATCATGGAGATCAGCAGCGTTTTCCATGAGTATTAGTGATTAGAAGAGGACCCATTCATTGTTGAAGCATTCTAATGAAAGCTTCACTCATGAAGCATTGGAGAGATAGATGATATATGGTGGACATCTTGAGATGGTCAATATTTTCCCTTTTCAAAGTGACACCTTCTCAATGAGCATCTTACAGCTCAAAAAAATTCTACCTATATCATATTCAAACCCTTGTGGGTTTTGGAGGGCTAATGATGAGAGGATCTCATGGAGTGTAATATCCCAAAATCGAGACTGTTAATAAGGCATGCCTGAAAAACACATTTTTTCAAGAATGGATGCTACAGCTTTTGAAATCAGCCCTTGGATCCCTTAGATCTGATAATCTAAGACCCAAATCCAAGAGGATATCAGAAACAAATCAAACTAGGTGGGTTAAACAGATCTCCCACACCCAATATGGCTTGAAAACTACCCAAATAAGGGACTACAACAATACAAAAGAACACTGACCAGAAAATAATGCAGTTTTAGATAGAAGTAGCAAGAGACCAATATGACAGCTCAAAATAGCTTATACAATGATAAATCAGATTTACATTGTGGCCCTGTTGAGGAGGTAAATCCCCTCTGCAGACAGAGGCGATCCCTACTAGCCCAGCAGGGGTCTAGCAACAATCATCAAATGTTACAGCGCAAGTTCCTAGTTGCGAATAAATAAGCCAATGATGGAGGCCTACCTGGAGTCCAGTGCTATGATTCGTAGAAGAGACAGCGTTCCCGTTCCTCAGCCTCGGCAGATCACGATCCCCACGATCTCCATGAATGGACACCTGCACATGCAAAGAACAACACGAATACAAGCATAAAATCCAGAATACGCAACTATATATCAGTCGGAAAGGATATAACTCGTTATTAACATAAGTGAAAACAGAGTGGAACCATAACCGTAATCATTCATTAAATAACAATCGAAAGAGAGTGCAACCAATGTTCTGACGCCGCGGTCTCCTTTGGAAGGGTCCCCAGTCGTTCACGTCTCGCAAAGCTCCCCAGGGAAAGGGCAAACCTCTCTAGAGTCTCTCGACGATAGTCTCCTTACTTGAGTCGGCCTTAAGGGAAGAATGAGGGCTCTTACAGCACAAAGGCTCTTGGGAATTTGGAGATTCAAAGCTTAGGCACCTCAAGACTAGCTTGCAATGGCAATAGGCAAGCTTTTATAGATGGGGAAGGAGGGAGTTGGGATCCCTATTATTGTGGGATTGGCCCTATCATCAAGGAAGGTTCCATGAGAGGTGGAAAACCACTTCCCTTCCATGGAACTCCCGCAGTCAAACCTCCCAACTCAAGATAGGCAATGGTTTCTGAGTTTGTTGAAACACAACTTCTTCCATCTTTATTTAAAAAACACTCCTTAAATTGGCTGGCGCGACCGCTGCTCTGGGACAGAGCGCCAGTTGGCGCGGCCTATTTGTAGGATTTTCCCCATTGGCACGAGTGATGAACTGTATGCCTGCGCCAATGCAAAAGGAGATGCCTTCATGGTTTTTTGCAAGGAGATGTCTCTAGGGCAATTGAAGCTCATGTTTAGAGGAATGCATTGATGATGATTTCAAGGCATGAAAATGTTCACAGGCCACAAAATGGGTCCTCCATTGTGCGGGACAGGGAATGGTAGGGACGGTGACAAATTACTGCGTAACAGATGCCCCCTAAAGTATGAGGCCCGAGAGAGAGAGGGGTGAAATGATTTATGAGAACATGTTCAACTGAAGCCCCGCCATTGGAAAACCTGCATAGAAAAATACAACTGAAATCTCAAGTACATGATGTATATGCGGTATGGCCGCAGCCATCCGAAACAGAGTACACTATAATCCGGATCCAGGGTATGGGCGCAGCCATCCAGCGAGGATCAAATAAATAGACTCAGGTATGGTCGCATCCATCCAATCAGCAAGTCATGTACATAATGATAATAATCCACAATCGCAGCCTGGATTACAACAGACACAATCCAGGGTCTTGCGCTCCATCTCGACCCAAACAAAGTACAATTTCAAGCATGCGAATATGTGAGCTGAAGTCGAACATGCAAGAACATCGTCTGATTACCAGCCAATGATGAGAGTTGTTAACAGACGCGAGAGGAACCACCAATAATGACAATGGCCCTCAAGGTACTACAGGTACAATCTACAGCGTGCGAATCAATGAGCTGGCGTCGAACACCCGTAGAATCATTCGATCGGAGGCCAATGATGAAAACCCCATGTCGAATGTGACGAACTTTCCATTGAGGCATGCAGGCTCCAAGGTACCATAAAGGAGTCTCTAGATCAGCTTTCTGGATAATGAGCTGAAGTCGACAGGAAGTGACCTTGATCGAAGGTGGGCCATAATGTTTCCCACATCATCGACACGAGACAGAGGAACATGATGTTTTTGTTGTGAATCAGGATCATATGAGAATCAGAGGAAGCTTGATATTCGCAGAGGCCAACTTCTCTTGAACATATAAACGGCACGACAGTGGACTTGGTAGTATTTGACATCAACATATCAGAGGTCATGGTGATGAGGCAATGAGTAGATGAGAGGTCAAAAGGGATTATCCAAACCCACGGAGGCAAAGTGAAGAAACGAGATGAGATGTCCCCAACCCGACACGAATGCAGACAAGTGCCATGTTCAAGAGCGACATACTGTCGACGACAACGATGATGGTTCCATTTTTTCCCCCACCATTTCTGGCGAGTACCCCAATTATTTTTTATAACAAGCTTGAAGGGGATAGCATATGCTTGTAATATAAGTCCACCCTTCGGGCGAATCCATCCTAGTGCATTTAACGAGTCCTAGGAAGGAGGAACTCGGAGAACGTCATTTCGACCGGATCCGATGTCATCAGGGTTTAACGAGTCTGACAAAGGGAGAACTCGGCGTCTTTTCATGTTTAGAGAGTTTGAAAAGACAGCAGAAAAGTAAACTCCACAGGTCCCTTTTCGTAGATAGTTCCTCAGATCCGAAAAGGTAGAAAACAATATTCGAGAAAACCTCCTAGTCGCGATAGGCTAGGGTATTCCTTTTTCGTAATCAATCTATCCCAGCCCGAAAAAGGGGTAAACGTATACTGGGTAGATGTCGATTCGTGTCCATTTTAACGAGATCGAAACGACAAGGGCCTCGGAAATCTTTTCATGTTTAGAGAGTCAGAAAAGAGCTGAAATATGACTCCAAAGTGACTTTTTCGTGTATTTACCGAGTCCGAAAAAGTATAAAATACAACTCGTTTCCATCGTTAAAGTCGCAAAAACCTGCTGCTGCACATACCAAGCAAGCGTAAAACCCATTTTCAACATAACATATTAAAATATTCGATAAAAATAACTTTTTAAAACTCATCTTAGGTCAAAAAAGTTATAAATATGCCAAAATGGTAAAAATAAAATTACATTTACTATTTACCTTGGTAAAAAGCAGCAGTGGTCCATTTGGAGTGCAAACTTCTGACGGCGATTGCGACAGATCCAGTTGACCATTCAGATTCTCGTCTGCTATAGGTAAGAGGTGCTTCCCTTTACTTCATTTCAATCCATTTTTTAATAGTTTTCCCTTATGTATCAGCCCTCTGTGGCCACTCTTTGAATTTTTAGGGCCGCGCTCATTGGCGCGGGTATCGGGCATGGACCCGCGCCACTGGGCTTTTTTATGCAAAGGGCTCGCACCACGTGGCGCGACTGTTCACAAAACAGCCGCGCCAGCGGCCGAACCTAAAATTCCGCCTAAAAATTTGATATTTTAACCAAATTGAATGAAATTTGAAGCCTACCAGAGATCTAATTAAGGGTTTATGACCATGTGGATGCAGGAAATCAAGCAAAATGGTGATTGAGTGGAAATAACGAGAGCATGGAGAAGAGGATGAACAGGCCATAGAAATTGAGGCTTGCATGAATGCCCTCAGAAACTGTGGGCTAAATAATTTCTTCCTTACACCCTGTCTACGAGCTCAGCCCGAGCTCCTCCAGTATTTGATCAGTATTTGGGACGAACATGAACAAGTGTTCAAGTTGCGAGATCAGGTATTGGAGCTGGAGGTTTATGATGTGTATTTCATCACCGGATTATCTCGCAGAGGCCCGGTACCCATCCTGACTGGGAGCAAACCATCTGGCGAGAAGATGGAAGAAGTGATGGCACGAGTGTGCCAAGGAGCACAAATGGGATCAGGGAGCAAAAAGGCAGATATCCACACTATCCCCAATCTAGAATTGAGAGTTGTCCTGCATACCATCATGTGGGCTGCAGGATCGCAGGCACCGCATGAAGCCACAAAGGCCCAACTCCTGCTGGCCTCAGAATGCATGAGTCCCCTACTGTTCGACTGGGAAACAGCAGTAACAATAAACATGAAAAGGCAGCTCACAAAATGCAAACAAGCTAAACTGAAACAATTTGGCTATGGTTCCATCCTGGTATCGTTCATTCTGGAACGTTTACCAATCTTCCAGGGCCAAGGGGCCTCAGTAGCAGATCCGATACCACAAGAGCCAAGAATGGCTCGCTGGGCAGCATTAATGCCCAGAGCTAGAGGCGGCCAACAGATGTCCTAGAGGCCGGAGTTCTTTAGGTGGTTACGGCGCCAGTTGATCGTCGTGGAAGACTGGCCATATGCAGGAACTGACTTCACCGGAGACCCAGATCTCCCACTGCCAGAAGGAGATGACTGGGACGAGGAGTTGGGTAAGACCTCATATTTTTTTATTTTTTGTGTTTTATGTTTTTTTTGTTAATACACATTCGTCCTAACACATTTTATATATGTATACAGATGTAGGACCTGAGAGACCAGCTGGGATGTCTCCAATCTCACGAAGGACTCAACTCGCCCCTGATCCTCAGGGGGAGGGCACCGGAGGAGAGGAATTGATCCAGAATCTCGAGGGCATTGCCCGAGGGATCCCGGACTATGCTCGGCTGGCGGACGTACCGATGGCATACCAGCGTCATACAGTGGGAGTTCCAAGTCGGATCCATCGAATCCTGAGACACTTAGTGCGAGCAGTCACATGCTATCATGAGCACCATGCGGATTAGCTCTTAGGATTTATACCACACCTATTTTTTGAGAGACATGTCGTCTCCGAATGTACTTAAGACGATTATGTATATTTTGACTTTATGTGACACACTCTATGTAAACATTTCGATACCTATATATGCATATCTATTTCTGGATGGATCTTTCTTTACATGTGATGATGATTTACAAATTGCGCAAATGTTTGTCTAATACCAAATTTGCTACTGCATATGTTAATGTATTCAAATGCCTGGGTATATGTTGATATGTAATATAATCAAAATTCCTTTCCAGTAATCGAATACGCAGATACAGACGTAAGATGGACGGGTTCCTTACCGAATAGTGTCCGTTCAGTTGTAACACTACAAGTTGCGAATCTAGATACACGAGCAATTCACGGATACCAAGGTTAACCGCCTCGGTTAATAATTCTAACACAACACTATACTCCGCAATGTTGTTCGTAGTACGCCCTAGACACACACCTTGCAGGTTGACCAACTCACCAGCAGGATCGTAGATTACCCAGGCTGTAGAAGACAGATTCCTGGTACTTCGGGAGGCACCATCCGCGAAACCAACAAATGGATGAATAGACATCTGCACAACCAGGAAGACCCGATCAACAGAAAGATGTTTACAAATCACACCACACTATACATGCACACAAATGAAAATCACACACTTATGTACACACACCACACCAAGAAATCGCTTCAGGCATAGTACTTTTTAAGGTACAGCCCATTTCTGGGCTGCGCCAGCGGCACTCCTTCATAATCTATAAGCTTGTAGGCCCCATTTTTCAAAACGTGCTTTACTATATGGCAAAGCCATTTGACTATATGGGGCCCATGCCACATAGGGCTGGAACTACCGGCTCCAAGCTTATCGTGTTCTTGATCGTACAGGACGAGGTCTCCTTCGATAAAGAACGGGGAGAAACGATTGATCAAAATGAGTTTTGACCCTCTTCTTTGATAACCGATAATCCGGCAGAAGCCAGACGACGGGTTTCATCTAATCGTTCCAGCTACAGAAGACGTTCTTCCTCGGCAGAAGTACCAGGTAGAAGCTCCACAGCTAATTTTAATGAAGGAATCTCACATTCAACCGGGAGAGTGGCTTCCAGACCGTACACCAATTGAAATGGTGTGAATCTAGTTGCACTCTTGGCAGAATGTTCGGTATGCCCCGAAGGTGAGAACGGTTGGAGATGCCAATTGGATTTGTGCATACCAGATTATTTGAAGCATCGTGACCGAAGAATTTGTTCTTTGCTTCAACCTGACCATTCGCTTGAGGGTAGTATGGTGTTGAGCTGTCGTGACGCAAGCCCAACGTTGAAGTCAGCTCCGCCATCATGTAATCACGGAAATGAGTACCGTGATCAGTGACGATGGCTTGAGGAACCCCGAACCGTGCGATAACGTGGTTGAATATAAATTGAGCATCCGTTTTCCCGTCAGCAGCTAGTGTAGGCATCGCCTCGGCCCACTTAGTGAAGTAGTCGACGACGACAATTATATACGCATGCCCCCCGGCCGAGTGAGGGTTACACGTCATAAAATCCATGCCCCATTTCGCAAAAGGGCCGACGGTAATAACGGGATGCAATGGCAACGGCGGCGCATGCATCTTACGCTGAAAAATCTGGCATGGATGACATTTACGGACTGCAGTGATACAATCCTTGAATATGGAAGGCCAGAAATAACCTGCCCGCAGAATCTTCTGGGCAGTAGCATACCCGGAAATATGTCCGCCACAGGCGCCACTGTGGCAGTCATTTAGGACCTTCTCAGCCTCTTCCAAGGTTAGGCATCGCCGGAGCACCGAATCTACCCCAATGCGATATAAGGTATCTCCTACTATAGGGTAGGGTTGGGACTGGTGCCGAATCCGATGGCGGGCAGCTTTATCCAACTCAGACCGAAATGTCGCGGTCTGAAGATACACTATGATGTCACCGTACCAAGGATCACGAGTACTGATGAGGAAAAGTGTTTCGTCCGGTATATGATCTTCAGAGTGTAAGGGAACAGAGTCTGTAGGGAGAGAACATATCAAATCCCGCGAAGACCGGTGGTTAGTTGACTTAACATTCGGTGAATTCTAAGTCCGACTCTGCGGGATCACGATCCATTTGGAGTACTTGCCCCCGGTAATTGTCTAGAAAGAATATACGTCATAGGGGTTGCGATGCGAAACCAGCATTTATCGTCTTGTAGTGTAATGGCGAAAGCGGTTGTACCCATACGCTTCTTTGCTAAAGCCAACTACTCGACATGTGCATAACGCGTTTACGGGTCGAAGAAGGTTCCGTGACAGATAATAAACAACATGTTCATCACCGTCATCATCATCCTGCACCAAGACCATAGCTATGGTGCTAAATGCGGCGGCAAGATATAAAGTGAAGTCGCGGTGGTAGTCCAGAGGACGAAGCAACGAAGCATTGACAAGCAACGTCTTCAGCTTCTTAAAGGATTGCTGAGCGATTTCGTCCCAATGGAAGGGAACATTCTGCTTTAATAAACGAGTGAATCCTTTGGCCACCTCGGCATAATTCAGGATAAAGTGCCGAAGAAAGTTTGCTTTCCCTTGCAGACTCTGTAACTGATATAGGGAGGAGGGTGATGGGAGATTTATGATGGCCTCGACCTTTAAAGGGTCAAGGCGAATTCCGTCTTTCGAGACTATGAATCCTAAAAGACGACCAGAATCAACGTAGAAGACGCATTTATGAGGATTAAGCCTAATATTTTAGCGCCTGTAACGAAGAAAAATCTGGCGGAGATGCTCAGGAGGGTCCTCTTGCTTAGCCGAATGGGCTGGAAAGTCGTCCAGATAAGGCTGAATGATATGGTGAATGTCATGAAAAGCGTAGGACATCGCACGCTGAAAAGTGGCTCCAACGTTCTTCAAGCCGAACGTGAGCTTTTTATATGCGAAAGTACACCACGGATAGATGAATGTGGTCTTGTGTTGATCCTTAAGTGCAATATTGATCTGATTATATCCTGAGAAACCGTCCATTAAGGAATAGATCTCACTTCCGGCACATTCATCGATGATCTGGTCTATAAACAAAGTGGGATAATTATCTTTTGGATAGGCGCGATTGATGTTGCGATAATCAACACAGACTCTAATCGTACCCTGTTGTTTATCGACAGGGACAATGTTAGACACCCATTCTGTGAGGGGGATGGGATAAATAAAACCTGCGTTCAGAAATTTTTCAACTTCTGCCTTAATGGCGGCAGCTTTCCGAGGATGCATGGGGCGTAAGCATTGGCGCACGGGCTTCGCACCTGGGTAGGTTTGAATCTCATGCACTACAATACTGGGATCAATCCCCAGCATTTCCTCGTAGGACCATGCAAAAACATCTCTGAATTCCTTAAAAGGCTCAGTATAGACTTGAATCTCATCGGGAGAACAAGTCACACCCACATGAATATTCTCAACGATCCCTGGTTTAACGGAGATGTTGATTGGGATGGTTTGAGTAATGTTACTCAGGTTACCCTCCAAAAAAACCTCGTGCGTCAAAATGGGCATTTGAAGAGGAGGGGTAGGAACTTGAGTAGCATAACGCTCCAGATAGTTAGTAATTGCCCCCAAGCTAGGCATAAAAGAGGAGCGATGATGTCCATCGCAAGGCAGCTCCTCAAGAGACATAGTTTCAATGATAGCCTCATCGGAAGGAAAATTCTCTTTGAGAGGATCAGGTGAATCGGCCTGACCAAGCCAGCGGGATTGAGAGTAGACGTCGAGAGTCATGCTCAAAGGAGCATGTTGAGGAGGTGGAGGATCAGATGCGGCAACAATTTCACAGTAGCTGATCTCTACTGGTGTCAAGGGCATTGATTCTCCAAACTCAAACACCTGCTCAGGCGTAGGGATAAGCCAGGGGTCATCAGACCTGGACATCATGTTGACTTGAGTGGTGTGCGATGAGCGAGATCGCCGGCTTACGGAGCCATCCTCGGTACGAGACTTAGATTCTGGTTTGAACGCTCAGTTGGGTGCCTTTGCACTTCTTCTTCCCCTTAGGATTTGTCAAGCGAGTTAGCACGAACGACATTCACCTCAGGGGTTTTACCGGAATCGGATGATGCGGGATTAAACGGAGGTATTGTTGGAAGAATTAGCCTTACGCCCATTCGAAGACTTCTTCGAATTACGAAGACAGAACCAATGACACCATCCACCGCATGGGTGGGCGGAGCCTTAGTGGTTCTAGGCCGTGGAGCATCAGTCAAGATGTCATAAAGCGTGCCAGATTGTGAATAGACAAGATCCAGGTACTGATCACGCGCGATGGCTTGTTCCTCTGTCACGCACGCTCCCATCGCGATATCCTGAGCGATTTTATTCAAAAAGTAGGTGGTGAACCAGTGAGTCAATATCTGATCAGGTATGTGAAACTTGATCAGTCGACGACGGCGCCACCACTCATGAATGTGATCTGAGATGTGAGTGGCTTTATCTTGCTTCAGGGAAGTCAGGAGGTGCGTCCCGGCTTCATACCAAACCGACAACCTGAAATGCGTGAGGAAAGCCATGGCTAAAGAGCTGAAATCTTGGAAAATGCCACGGGATAACTCTATGTACCACTTAGCAGCAGCTCTAGTTAAAGTACGCTGGAAAAGGCGCAGGCAAATTGAATCGTCGACCTAAGAGTTAGACGAACACCAAAGGTGATACGTCATCACATGCGCCTGGGGGTCCTCCCCAGCTTTCCCTTCAAACTTGGGACAATCACCTGGTATCTTGGTGGGAACCGGAGGCCAATACGAATTATGTAAAATTGGATCATTGGTCAATTTTGAAACATCCGGCAGTTCCAAGGTAGCCGGGAATGACAATGTAGGGTTAACTGCCATGCCAGGCCCAGGATGAGGTCCGGTACCCATACTCCATGATGGTTGCGAATAGCCCTACCCCCACGGGTTTTGTCCCATAGGATTCTGACTGTAGGGGGCGTAGGTCGTATAACCAGACTGATTTGGATGCTGGTAACCATAGTGTGGGGCATGGTAACCAGGGTACGGACCCTGATTAGGTGTCGGCCCCGTATAAGCAGCGTTTCGATTTGGCTGCTGAGTGTAGGTAAAACCGGGTGGAGGAGGATAATACTGAGAGCCTCTGGGGTGGTTATAGTTCGGTTGAGATTGACCATGAGGAGAATAACCACCCTGAGGATGAGTAGGCTACTGAAAAGTGGAACCCTACGGAGCCTGATAAGTAGGGCGCAGCTGTTGATTTGGCTGCAGCGTTGAATGAACAGACTGTTGAGCAGGGTTGATGGGATGAGTGGGCTGCCCCGAATGAGCAGGTTGGCCCGACTGAGAGGGCTGACCTGAGTGAACAGGTTGACCCGAATAGATAGGCGGGGCCGGTTGCGCAGGTTGACCTGGTTGTAAGTGAGCCCCAGGTTGTACCGGGTGGGCCGGTTTTCCTGGAGGCGGAACACCGGGCTGTACCGGATGAGCCGGTTGGCCTGGTGGTGGAACACGACCAGGTGGTTGCTGGAAACCGGTTTGACCTGAAGCGGAACCATAGGATGGTCCCTGCGGATATGCAATGTTAGAAACAACAGGATACTGCGGTTGCATCGGTAAAGAAGGCTGGATTTTGAGGACCATAGGCGAGTCTGAAAGTTTATTCTCCCCGATTGAAATTTGGATAGGTTGACCGGCGGGGCTATAATGCGTCCTTGCGGGCCAGGTACAATGGCCCTTGGCGGCTAGCGGGGGTGGCCACGGATGTCAGCCCACGTGGATCATAGAAATAGCCAGGTTGGCCCGTAGGTTGGCCTTGGAAAGGCTGTCCTTGCGGGTTGTAAGCCTGGTTATACGGTAAACCTTGCGCATAAAGATAAGCCTCAGGAGCGGGCAGACGCAAAACCTCCCCATGCTCATCATACTGACCTAGGAAAGCATACACGGGAGTACCATCCTATGCATAGTGCGAAAAGAAAGATCGGTAGGGATCTTGGGAGGACGGTCCAACCTCGGCGTTCGGCTGTTGCAAAGACAACCGATACTCCTCTGGAGAGATATTCTCCGATATAGCAGTAGCTAGATAAACGTCTTCAGGAGTTGGCCCAGCCCTAGTAGCAGATGCTGAGACAACAGGAGAAGAGGTGGCCACACAAACAGTGGGCCGGACGGGAACAGAAGTGACGGGCGTCTGAGGAGACACCCCAGGTGTAGTAGCAGCTGGCCTCGAAGCAGGAGATGATATTCCCATAGAGGCTGCAGCTGAAATGATTTGACCCAGAGATCTGTATCCCTGTGGTAGAGAAGGACTGGTTGTCGACATGGTAGCTAGCTCAGAGCTGTCTCCCTCAAACAATCTACGCGAGAAGAGCTGATAGTCTTCACCAGACGTCGGAATTTCCTCACCAGAATCACTCATGGGGTTACAAATCACGGCGCGGCGGGGCTGAAGGAAAAACGGCCCCGACGACAAAAAGGTGAACCCGATGTAAGAGAAAGGAAATCCGCTCCTAATGCCGATTCGGACACGAGTGCAGAAAAGGGCCAATTGAATTCAGCGGTCCTCGAAGGGTTGCTTTCCGGCAAGAACCGGTCCCAAGAGTGCGAGCTTCTAGGAAACAACCCAGTACATTTGTGGTTCGACAGAGGATTGGGAAGCCTCTGAAGAATCGTCCATGTAAGGAATACCAGTAGACGAAACCGAAGGTTCCGCCACTGTGGCAAAAGACCAGAGAAAAAGAAGCAAACACACACACGGGCTGAAAACGAGTTAAGGGCAAATGATCAAACGGTCAACAAGCAATATCTAAGCAAGCGTGTAATCGTGGGTGATTAATTTTTACCACATTGAAAAGTAAGAAACTCTATCGTTTCATATTTTAAGAGTCGAGAAACAATAGAAAGATGACTGTATCTCTTTCGGATTTGATACAAGCGTGAAAGGAAAAGCGCTCGACAGTATTTTCAAGTTTAGGGAGTCAGAAAAGACCAAATGACTGCTCAGGAAAAACTAGGCACAAAGGGTGTACCAAATATCTGTGAACTGCAATATACACCTTGGTTTCAATAATGAAACAGAAATTGACCAAGGACTTTCCGTACGTGCAGGAAGTCTCCCTAGAATCTTGTGTTCGGTGTATCACGGGTATAGGGCGGCAGACTCGGCTTCCTGTGGATAAAGGATTGAAAACCTAGAGGGGTCTCCCTTTATATACGCGACGGTACGGGGAGCACAAGTCCGTACTAGCGCTGTCTAAAGCCAGAAGGCGAACGACAGCTGCTAGGTTTAAAGACGTCGGAACACTTCTCTAGCCTAGACCTCTAAAAATGTTTCGTTAAGTTCCAATGTTGCCTTAGGTTAATTGATCCGGATTTATGCAGGAACGCAACAGAATAAACACCTAACCATAAATACAGAGATGCAGCGGAAATAACACTTCATTTCATTAATATCAAAGAACTGAAATTTGCTTACAGACAATGGAAATAAAACTAGCTAGGGTACTGGTAGCTATCTCTGAGAAGAGATGTGGTGGCTACAGACCTCTGAACTGCTTTACAATGAGGCGCGAGGGCCTATTTATTGTTGAGAAACAATGGAGAACCCTAAACATCCCAAAAACCTAACCCTAGGAGATGAAGCGCCAAAACTATGGGCCCCGTTTGGGTAAATTGGTGTTTCAACTTCCCAGGGACGTAACTTTGGCATACTATCTCCGTTTGATGCATATGATACATCATTAGAAAGCTCTATCCGAGGACTACAGCTGTCGGGACGAATTTTATCAGAAAATTCGCTGGCGCTTTCGTACCCAAAAAACGTCGTTTAGGGCCTCAAAAAGGCTCCGGAAGTTCAGGACCCGAAAAACTGCTAAAAATAGTAAGTTATGCCAAAACGGAAAAACTGAAAGAGACAATGGTGGGGGCCCAAGTGGAATAGGCGGGTGGCCACCAATATCCACCTGGATCATTCCTCCCCCTTAGGAAGCAATGGTCCCCATTGCGTTAAGTTCCTCCATGAGATGAGGAAATTTCTGCTGAACTTGGTCCCTGGTGAACCACTTTCCTTGGTGCAGGAGTTGGCCAGCTTTGACAACCCGATATAGTTGGATCTGCTGTTGACGAGTGTTCTTGATTTGCATGTCCTTGATACAATCTGTGGTGGCCTGTTCCATGCAGTCTGGGTTTAACTCTGTTGGTGTGAGTTGTTCTGCAATTTCCGAGGTGTCCAGTAGAGGTGGAAAGTAAGGACGAAGGCGATCCACATTGAAGACTGGGTGCAGACCAAGGAATGGTGGAATACTAAGCTCTAAGGCATTGTTACCTACAGCCTTGGTGATGGTGTACGGCCCGTATCGGAGCGGGCGAAGCTTGCGGTGAGGTCCAGTGAGGCGCTCCTTCTGCAAATGTAGCCATACTTTGTCGCCCACCTGGAAGTGGTGTGGCACCCGGTGTTGATCATGGCGCTGCTTGTACTTCGCATTGGCTCTGTCCAATATATCATGAACTTGTTGGCGGATGTGTTGAATGTGCTCGATGAAACTACTTGCTTTGTCAACTTCAGACTGGACATGAGCTGAATCGGCCTGAGCAGCTGCAAACGGCATGGCTATGTCAATGGGACATAGTGGCTGGAATCCCAAGCCCACCTGAAAGGGGCTATGGCCAATTGAACTGTGGAGAGCCCGGTTATAACTGTGTTGTACATAGGGAAGGCTCTCGTCCCATGTGCGTGGATGCTTTGAGTTGTACATGCGCAGAATGTGTACAATCATTCTGTTGACTACCTCTGTCTGGCCATCTGTTTGGGGATGGAAGGCTGTGGACTTGGTGAGCTTTGTGTCCAACATTGACCAGAGGCTGGACCAAAATGTGCTGAGGAACCTGCTATCTCGATCTGATATGATAGACTGTGGGATCCCAAAGTGCACCCACACTCGTTCAAAGAAGAGTTTAACAGTGGCTTCTGCTGTGATATTCTTCTTACAGGCCGCCATGATGGCCATCTTCGAGAATCTGTCAACGACCACGAAAACACAGTCATTTCCATTCTTAGTAGAAGGCGGGCCCGACATGTAATCCATGGAGATGGATTCCCACGGTCGACTAGGGGTAGGTAGTGGAGTATATAGGCCTTGCTTCTTGATGGTCGGTTTGGCAATGGCACAAGCAGTGCGGGATCTGATGTGCTTCTCGACATCCTTTCGAAGGTTCGGCCAATAGAAATACTTCTGCAGGATTGCTACTGTTTTCTCGACCCCGAAATGCCCAGCGACTCGACTGCAGTGTGCTTCCCATATCATCTTGGCACGCTCGCTTGAAGGAACACAAAGGTGTCCCATGTGACATAAAAGTGCATCTTGGAGGTGAAAATTTGGAACTTGCGTACCCCCCGAGAGTGCCTTGTAAGTTTGGCCGAATTCTGGGTCACTCTCATAGAGAAGCGGCCAATCAGAAGTCTCGTGCCCACAAGAGTTGAGCACAGTGGTGAGCGCCACGATCGGTGGTCGACTGAGGCAGTCTGCAACATGATTGGTGCTACCCTTCTTGTACTTGATGTTCAAATGAAACTGTTGCAGATATGTGGACCACTTCTGATGGCGATCATTCTGCAACTTCCCTTGTGTCTGTATGAACTGTAGGGGCCGGTGGTCTGTGTGGATGATTGTTTCCTTCCCAAAATGTAATGCTTCCATTGTCGACAGGCTTGCACAATGAAATACATTTCTTTGTCATAGGTGGGATACTTGCGAACTGTCTCAGACAATGTCTCGCTGTGATATGCCACTGGATGTCCCTGTTGAGTAAGAACTGCCCCAATAGCATAGTCAGAGGCATCTGTCTCGATCTCAAATGGCTGCTGCAAGTCTGGTAAGGTGAGCACTGGGGCAGAACAGAGACGATTTTTCAATTTTGTGAACGCCTTCTGTTGAGGTTCCGACCAAAAGAATTTTCTCTCGCTCCTCCTTTGGTGACTTGACTCAAGGACCAAGTGATATGAGAGAATCCCAACATGAATCTGCAGTAGAAATTAGCAAGACCCAGAAAGCTACGAAGCTCTGTTATAGTGGTCGGGGCTGGCCAATCCCGAATGACTTGGATCTTGGCTGGATCCACATGCACCCCCCTTTCATCAATAATGTATCCCAGATATTGAACCTGGGTCATGCCAAACGTGCACTTCTCCAAATTGGCACACAACTTGTGTTACCGCAGTGTTTGGAGGACTTGTCGGATGTGATGAAGGTGCTCTTCCCAAGTCTTGCTGAAGATCAGAATGTCATCCAAGTACACCACTACGAATGAGTTGGTGAATGGCCGCAATATGTCGTCCATCATCCTCATGAAGGTTGCGGGAGCATTCGTCAACCCGAAAGGCATGACCAGCCATTCAAAAAGGCCTTCCTTAGCCTTGAAGGCAGTCTTCCACACATCAGAGGGTTCAATTGGTACCTGGTGATACCCAGACTTCAGGTCGATCTTACTGAAATATTTTTCACCTTGGAGTTGGTCGAGAAGGTCATCAATCCGTGGGATTGGGTACCTATTCCGGACAGTGATCTTGTTCAGCGCCCGATAGTCAATACAGAGTCTCCACGTCCCATCCTTCTTTTGTACCAACACGATCGGGCTCCCACGGGGCGATGAACTTGGTCTGATGTGACCTTTCTGCAACAGCTCCTGAATCTGCCTCTTGATTTCATCATTTTCCAGAACAGAGCGTCGATAGATCGATCCATTGGGTAGTGGCGCACCTGGGGTCAGATCAATCGGGTGCTTGACCTGGCAGTGCAGAGGAACCCCTGTGGGTGAGGTGAAGATGTCCTCGTACTCCTCCACGACCTTATCCATTTGTTGTTGTCGTGCAGAGGGGTCCTGTCTGGAGGTCGTGGCCACAGTCTTCTTCTTGCCCTGGGGGCGGATCATCAGGAAAACGAATTTCCTGGTTTGGGAAATGAGCTTACTGCATTGTTTTGCAGTAACCAAAGAGATAGTGGTAGGAGGTGGTACCTCTGGTATCCTGTACAACTTATTTCCCAAAGTAACAATAACAGCACGAGGTCGAGACTCATACACAGCATGACGCTTCCACAAGTATGGTTGTCCTAATAATACCTCAGAAACATCAATAGGAGCAACGTCACATAATACCTCATCCGTGAAGGGCTTGATGCTATAGGGAAGGCGACACTGCCGGCTGACGCGGAGATCTCGTCCTTGGTGAAGCCACCAGATGGTGTATGGATGTGGGTGAGCTGTGGTCGGCAAGCCCAACCGCTTCACGGCGTCTGCTGAAATGAGGTTCTTTTGGCTCCCATTGTCGACAATGAACTGTACAGGGGAGCCCTTTACCCACATCTGAGAGTGGAAGAGACGTTCCTCCTCCTCTGGATCTTCCGGTTCCTCCTTCTGGACCTTTGTAGTGGCAACAGTGGCGTTGGGCTCCGCATCAATAATCTGTTTCCCTTTTTCATTCCCTTTTTCAGGTTCTGATTCGGAGTCAGAGCATGCATCTGACTCAGAAGCCCTCATCTCGGCCACTAGCGACTGCTTGGCCCGACACTCACTTGTGTTGTGAGTGGAGCTCTTATGGAACTCACACCACTTTCCGTGTCCTTCTTTGGCTTTGCGGTGCTGTTCTTTTCTTGTGGCTTCGATGAGTTGTCTTTAGCCGCCATGCCTTGGCTCGGTCCTTTGTTCTGCGGTTTGGAAGCACCTTTCCCTTGCTTTTGATTCGCAGATCCAAAGTCTCGCTTCTTCTGCTTGAATTTCTGCTCGATCTTGGCAGCATACCGGTATGCCGTACCAAGCGAGGAGATGTCAAGGAACTCCATTTCCTCCTGAATGTATTTGTGCAGACAGCTGCGATACTTTAGCACCAGATGTTTCTCTGAATCTTTGATACCCAACTTTGTGCGCAGGGTATGGAACAAATTCGTCAGCTCATGCACATCTTGATCCCTTTGTTGTCGCAGCGTGGTCCATTGTATGTACTTGTCCTCATAGCTCCCCACAGGATAGTACTATTCCTTGACGGCGTCTCGGAAAGAATTCCAAGTTGGTACGGCCGAGAACAGAGAGGGTTCTGTCTGGTCCTTGTTCTCACAGTAGGTTTCCCACCAGTCCTTAACATGGGGGGGTAGCTTTGAGGAGTGCAAAAATAATCTTCTCCCGGTCTGAAAAGTCATGAACAGAGAAATATCCTTCTAATAGATTCAACCATCTATCTACGGCATCTGCGTCTATTTGACCCTCAAATATGGGAATGTCAAAATTTACTTGTACCTTAAAGGGAGTCGCAACTCTAGAGTGGCTACTGGATGCAGATGCGCCGCCGGTGGGCAGCCGTTGAAGGATCTGAGCAAAGTTATCCATCATCACGTTCCTTTGTTTTTCGAGGGCCTCCTCGAGCAATATTTTGATAGGATCTCCTGCTCCCTCATCTTTCTTTTCATCCCCCATGGGCGTCCGTCGAGGTTTGCGAGGCTGATCTTGCAAAGGTTCCACCAGATCAAGCCCTAGCTCCTTATACCCCGACCTCGTTGGGGACATGCAAAGAAGGATCGAGAAAAAGCAGACCGCTCTGATACCACTGATCCGGATTTATGCAGGAACGCAACAGAATAAACACCTAACCATAAATACAGAGATGCAGCGGAAATAACACTTCATTTCATTAATATCAAAGAACTGAAATTTGCTTACAGACAATGGAAATAAAACTAGCTAGGGTACTGGTAGCTATCTCTGAGAAGAGATGTGGTGGCTACAGACCTCTGAATTGCTTTACAATGAGGCGCAAGGGCCTATTTATTATTGAGAACCCTAAACATCCCAAAAACCTAACCCTAGGAGATGAAGCGCCAAAACTATGGGCCCCGTTTGGGTAAATTGGTGTTTCAACTTCCCAGGGACGTAACTTTGGCATACTATCTCCGTTTGATGCATATGATACATCATTAGAAAGCTCTATCCGAGGACTACAGCTGTCGGGACGAATTTTATTAGAAAATTTGCTGGCGCTTTCATACCCAAAAAACATCGTTTAGGGCCTCAAAACGGCTCCGGAAGTTCAGGACCCGAAAAACTGCTAAAAATAGTAAGTTATGTCGAAACGGAAAAACTGAAAGAGACAATGGTGGGAGCCCAAGTGGAATAGGCGGGTGGCCATCAATATCCACCTGGATCATTAATTGAATAGATTTTAAAGTTGATCTTCGATTAAGTTTCAATTTCCAGGCCCTACTGTATGTAGTGTCTTCAAAAGACTCCTAAATGCAAAGCTACATGCCATAGTCCAACATTTCGTTCGATGAAAACTAGTTACAAAAGAGTTGAGAGCTTTTACACAAACGAAATGATTCGGAAGAAAAAAAATGAGATCTCTAATGCAACTAATGAAATTGAAAAACTTTTCATTCAGATCACTAATCACTAGCAAAACCGAAAAGATTACAATTTGCACTAATTCAACCAAAGCACAAGAGATTTTTTATTTTTTTTAATTTTCAACGTTTGATAGTTAATATGCACTAAACAAACCTAAAAAAAACGGGACAACTTGAGAAACGATATTGAGAGAGCAAAACAAATGAATTTCACTCAACAACACAAGCGATCAGATCCCAAATCGACCAAAGTCTCTCAAAACCAAGAAAAGACTCAAGGGCTCCAATGGGCCGTGTGATCTAGGCCCAATGCAAGACCAAACGAAGTTTGAATGAAGGAATGAACAATCACCCAAAAATCGCAACAAACAATGAACAACTACTAAGAGGATGCGGAGGATCAATCAGAAAGTCGACCGGACAAACAAAACACCAAGACTCCCAAGGAGGGCTCGATACACTAGGCCACTGGATGCCCTAGGGCTCAAAACGTGAAATCGATAGATAAAAGCAAACAACCCAAGGACAGAGGTGAATTCCCAGTCAAACAGGACTCCAACACACTCAGGCAGTCGGAAAATCAAGAAGAAAAACACTGATCCAAACCAGAGAGCTCAAAAATGAAGAAACTCAAAAACCTTACAGGAGTGGTGTGACTGTAAGGATGAAACTGGCGCCAGAAAGCAATTGGTGCGGGCTAAACAAAAGCAACATGCGCCAATTGGCGCGACTGTCGAGCTAAAAAGTGCGCCAGTCGATTTTCTCAGCTAAAAACAAAGAAGAACTACTCCAGAAGCAGACCAATGTATACTAAGCAAACCAAGAAGTAAAGAACAGCAAAAGAACCCAACCCAAAAGGCTCATCAAGCAAGGAAAACATAAGATAATCAAAACGAGACAATACAAACAAGACAGTGAAATCTAGACGATCCCCAGCGGAGTCGCCAAATTGTTGAGGAGGTAAATCCCCTCTGTGGACAGAGGCGATCCCTACTAGCCCAGCAGGGGTCTAGCAACAATCAGAAATGTTACGACGCAAGTTCCTAGTTACGAATGAAAAGACTAGATATAGAAGCCTACCTGGAATCCAATGCTACGATCTAAAGAAGAGAGCGTCCCCGTTCCTCAGCCTCGGCAGATCACGATCCTCCACGATCTCCGCAGATGGATACCTGCACATGCAAGAAACAAACAGATACAAGCATAAAATCTGGCATACGTAACTAAATATCAGTCAGAAAGGATATTACTCATATTAACATCATCGAAAACAGAGTGGAACCATAATCGTAATCATTCATTAAATAACAATCGAAGAAATATTACAACCAATGTTCTGACGTCGTGTTCTCCTTCGGATGGGTCTCCAGTCGTTCACGTCTCGCAAAGCTCGCCAGGGAAAGGGCAAACCTCTCCAGAGTCTCTCGACGATAGTCTCCTTACTTGAGTCGGCCTTAAGGGAAGAAAGAGGGCTCTTACAACACAAAGGCTCTTGGGAATTTGGAGATTCAAAGCTTAGGCACTTCAAGACTAGCTTGCCGTGGAATTGAGCAGGCTTTTATAGATGGGGAAGGAGGGAGTTGGGATCCCTATTATTGTGGGATTGGCCCTATCAACAAGGAAGGTTCCATGGGAGGTGGAAAAACCACTTCCCTTCCATAGAACTCCCGCAGCCAAACCTCCCAACTCAAGATAGGTAATGGTTTCTGAGTTTGTTGAAACTCAACTTCCGTCATCTTTATTTAAAAAACACTCCTTAAATTGGCTGGCGCGATCATCGTTCGGGGCGTAGGCGCCGCTAAGGCGACCTTCTTTGTAGGAATTTCCTATCGGGCGCGAGGTCGAAATCGTTCGCCCACTCAATGCAAAAAGGGATGTTTTTCATGATTTTTGCAAGGAGATGTCTTCAGGGAAAATGAAGCTCATGTTTAGGGGAATGCATTGATGATGTTTTCAAGGCATGACAATGTTCACAGGTCACAAAATGGGTCCTCCATTGTGTGGGACGGGGAATGGTAGGGACGGTGACAAATTACTGTGTAACACCCCTATTCCATCGCTCTTAATGCTCCCTAGTCTGCCCTTATGCCCCATGAAAATGATCTGCCTAAAATCTTGTTGCATTGTGGCTACTTTCATTCCACCTATCCTACACTTGGTATCTAGAGGAGTCTTTGCGTGTGAACCCTGATCTCTCAGCCTCAAAACATTTGTAGTGGCAGGCGATTCAACAAAGGCTCCATGAGAATTATGGGAGATGGTGGGTTGCATTTACTCTCACTATTCCAAATTGTGCAGGTCACGCGTGGGAGAAAGGCATGGGTTAGGATGAAGGATGATGAGAAGTGTAGGTAAATAATGGTGGAGCATTTGGATTTCAGCATTTTTGGTACGATGACGCAGTCCTGCATTAGAGTTTGTACCTGGGATTTCTATATATGGAGTAGCGATAATATCTTCTGCAATGGGTTTTGGTCAGTCTCTGCACAGGTGGTCTCTGCTTTGGTCCAGAGGCCGTGGCCGAGGTTCCTAGGAATTTTTGGTAATTCTCTTTTTAGGGTGGCCAGTACATGGGTGGTCATTTGCAGTGAGCGCAATGGTAGGTTGGCGCCATGGTCAGGAAGGGTGGTAGTGTTGTTGTTGTTCCGCTTGTCAGGGTTCTGGGGGTGTTCTACCGTGGTTCTACCCACCTATATCTTTTCTAGATGGGGGGTTCTCAGCTTCCTGGAAGGTTGTCATTTTGGTTGCTTCTTAGTTTCCATTATGACTGTGTAGAGAAATTATGTGGTTGTGAGTTCAAGGTTTGGTTCATGGGGCCTTTGAAAGCCCAAGTCTAGTGGTTCGTGGGAGAGTCGGGCTCGGGAGGGTGGAAATATCGAGAAAACTTGTGAAGTCTATGTACAAGAGCATAATGAATTCAGGGATGGCCTCGCCATTATGCAGATGTGCATTCACTAGCAGCATAAGGGTGCATTAAACATGCAGGAGTAGTAGATAGAGAAGAAGGAGCGCATCCAGAAGCTTGAGGATGAGATCGATGCATTAAGACAGGAAATAGAGCAGTTGAAGCTCAAGTTGGCAGAGAACAGTCTATGGGAGGTGTTGTCGACAGATATTGTCTCTCCTAGAGACAGTCTAGAGTTTCCATAGACCAGTGCCTATGACATCTTAGCATAGCAAGGAGCATATAATAAAACTTGGGTATCAATCCAAAGGCTCCCTTGCTATCTCTTGTAAACAAGGAAATTGATTTAAATGGGACCAGAACTTACAAAAACTGCCACAGGGAAAGTAATGTTGCAGAGACAAGATGCAAAGCTCCAACACAAAAGCGTCAGACAGTTAAGAGACAATTTACTATAAAGAGGGCCGATTCAAATAATATGCCACAGAAATCAAGTATCAGAAGGTGTATGCGGTGAAAGAAATATAAGAAGATATTAGTTAACTTTGGTAATATTCCCAGATACACAATAGAACCATGTATAGGCTTATCAATCTAAGAATCCATACATGAAAATGGCGTTTTAAAAGCACCCTCCCAAAGAAACTAATATAGCAGAAAGATGGATGAAATGAACATGAAACAGTATATCATGCATGAGCCATATTTAAAGCGCTTGACTAATCCAAGCATGGGCATCAACTAGGATGAATCCATACCAAAAATCAACGAGCCACTCGCATTCCAGTACATGATACAAGAAGATGGATAAAATGAAATGTTGTATTAAACACATGAAAGGAAGTTACATACTGTGGGATACCAAAGACCAGAATCCTCTAATACAGATAGAACTCCTCCTCACTGAGACCCTACGGGCTCTGAGCCTTCATACAAGATCTTTTACAAGATGTATACAAAAAATGCCTTTCACTGCACAATTCTCTGATAAAAATCTGGAACCCTTACAATGTCTTTCTCCTGGGTTTTGATAGAAGAAGAAGGAGAAAAACCTAATAGAAGAAGTCGGTGAACATTTAATTGACTCATTAAAACCTGAATGGTGAGAGAGTGCCCGCCCACACTGTTTGACGGCGCTAAACTGCTGTAAGTACTCTGCTGCTGCTCTATGGAATAAATGCCGAGGATGAACATCATTTCAGAAACAAGACATAGAGAATAAAATATTCAAACATTATGTTCTTTGCTGAAAGAGAAACCTGCTGCAATAAGACCTGGAGGATGTTGGTGTTTGTGCGTGGTACTCTCGGCCCTCCAGCTTTGAATTGGGATTCAAAATCATGAAGCCGGACACTGGCTTTCTCGATCTTTCACTGATATTTGTATGCTGCCCCATTAATATTTCTTGCCGTGTAATTTTTCTTTTGAATACAGCTGTGGGATTCAATGGATTTTATCTCTGCTTCCTTTAATGAAGTCATATCACAGCAACTACCCCGATCTCCCCTCTTTAATTTTTCCATTAAGAATCATCCTTAGAGGTGATCTTGGCCTCTTTGATGGAGGGGATGAATCACGGCAGCTCCTCCTCGTAAACCTGCAAAACCCACAAGCTCGTTAGAGAAGACCAGACACAGGTGCAAGGGACATGGAGGTGTCGACGATGGTAGCGGTGAGGACATAGCTAAATGGTAAAATCATGCAAGGCGGTGGAAAGATTACAGGGTGGCAACGAAAAACGCAGCGGAATTATGAAAATGGCAAGGAATACATGGGTGAGGGTTAGCTGATTGTATTAGATTTCAAACATAAACATAACCTTTCAGACGAAACATATAGGAGGACACTAAATAATGCGACAAGAACACGTGGCATGATGACGTGGAGTTCAGACTACGGGGTTTGGTCAACCGCGAGCGTCAAGAAGATCTTTACCGTCGAATTTCGAAGGTGATCTATGGTTAAGGATGCGTCTAGGAGTAATGAAGAGGTGGGCCAGGGGCAATGTGGACGGGAACTAAAAACTGCACAACTTTGGAGAGCAAGAGCCGTTGGATCGAGCACTCAAGATCGGATGCTTGAAATTAATTTCGCTATGCTTCCTCGACCGAACATTAATGCGCGAAATAGGGCAGTATTGAAACAGTGACCTGGGACGCGTGGCGCCTGCTGAATGGAATCGCTGCGATTTGAGAGAAACCACCAATCCTTCAAAAACGGTGCAGGGAAAACATGCCGGTTTTAAACGGTGGCTTTTAGGGCGCGGGGACCACAAAAGAAATGTGTTGTGGTGCGTTGATCTGTGCTTAATCTAACGGTTCAAAATGCACCCGATGAATATATACGATTAGCACCTTTGGAATAACACTTGGTCCTGAGCCTTGATCACATTAGACAGTAAGATATAGGGGGGCATAACTAAAAGGGGCTGGACCTCTTATGATTTCGAATACGCATCTGTGGTGCTTTCTAATGCGTTTTAGGGGGCGGGAAAGGCCACGGTAAGTGGAAATTAATTTCTCAAGCCATGATAGGGAATTTGAAAGGTTCAAGAGGGGCAGATGGCCAAAAATTTTAATAGGAGGCTGACATGGATAACATTGGCTCCAACTAGGGACGACACGTTCATCCCTGGACGTGTCGAGAACTTCGCAGACCTTCAGATACTCCTTTGGATGATTCTGCTACTTAGTCCCTCTGCATTTTACTCCATGACTCGTTAGCATACATCTTATTTAATAATAAAAAAAGGAAACTAATATACAATATAATACATCAGGTATTCTCAGCCTGAATCAAAACTGGAAGTATGGCTTAAGAAATTGGCCATTTACAGGGGCGTCAAGCAGATCACCTTGTAAGTTCTCCAACATAAAAGTATTATTTCCTCCTTGTTCGACAATCTTGAAAGGGCCGAACCAAAGGGGATCGAATTTACCATGTTTTCCTTTTTCAGCCCTCTGGATATCCCACCTGAGCACCAGATCACCAGCCTGTAGCTTCCTGTCTTTTGCATGCTGGTCAAATATATGTTTCATTTTCTCCTGATATTCAGTTAACCTCTGATTCACTTGACCTCATGTTTCCTCTAATTCCACTAACTGGTTTATCCTTCTGATCATATCATCAGGTTCCTCCTGGCTTTCCTGCATGAAACGTGCCACTGGTAAGGCCAACTGCACAGGAAACACTGTTGCTCGTCCATATACCAATTCATATGGAGACTTCCCAGTTGCTCTTTTACTGGTAATTCTATTAGCCCATAGAGAAAATTTTAATTGGGAATCCCAATTCTTCTGATTTTCATTGATAGTCTTCTTCAAAGCCCTCACCAGAGTTTTGTTAGAAGATTCAGCCAAGCCATTCTCCTGTGGATAGTAAGTTGTGGAGTGATTCAGAGTGATATTATACTGCTGGCAGAAATTTACAAATTTTGCAGACTTGAAGGCCTGTGCGTTATCAGTCACTATTCTAGCAGGACAGCCAAACCTAGCTATGATGTTTTCCTCCATGAATTTGATTATCACAGTATATGTAGCATTCCTTGCAGGTATGGCTTCCACCCATTTTTTAAAATAATTTGTGGCAGTCAATATCCATTTATGTTGGCCACTTGATGGGGAATGTATTTCACCTATAAAATCTATTCCCCACTACTGAAATGGTTCGTTGACATGAACAGGAATCAAGGGCAGAGCTTCCAACTTCTGTCTTTCTGCAAACTTTTGACATTTATCACATGCTCTAACCCAAGCAAAAACATCTCCAAATAATTTTGGCCAATAGAAACCAGCTTTCAGTATTTTATGAGCTGTGGCTCTCTAGCTGTAATGTCCTCCGCAGATTCCTTCATGGAATTCAGCCATTATACTTTCTACTTCATCCTCTGTGAGGCACAGGAGTAGGATACCTGAAGGGTCTCGCCAATAAAGCTGCCCATTAGCAACTATGTACTTTTGTGATTTTAATCTCAATGATCTGTATTTAGCTTTATCACAGCTGGGTGGGCAGCTGAGTGTTAAAAGATATTCTACTATTTCTTTGTACCATGGACTTGTGAGATACTTTATGTGTGCTCTTTGAGTGGCTATCTCCAGTCCTTGTTGTTCTCTTTCCTCCTCAGGTTCTCCATTTTCTATTATTGACAGATTTATGCCCAAAGCCTGATAGTTTGATTCAGATAGCATTTTAGCAAGCCCTTGTCCTTTGATCAATTTAGTAGGGCGGATATCCAAATCATACTCCTGTATTTTTGCTATCCACCTTCCCCTTTTTCCTTCATTATCACCCTGAATAAGAATGTCTTTTACAACAGCTGTAGGCACAAATGCAGTGATGTGGGATTGCAAAACATACATACGAAAAGCTTTGAGGGATTTTACCAAAGTGTATGCTTGCTTCTCCAGTATGTTATATTTCAGTTCTGCATCATGAAGCACTTGGCTGAAGAAAGCAATAGGCTGCTCATATCCATCTTCATTTTTCTGCAATAAAACTCCAGCTACGGTATGGGGTGAAACGAATGAAAAAATCATAAACGGCTTGTTATAATCAGGCCCAGCCAGCACAGGGGCTTCAGCAAATGCAACTTTAATCCTAGCAAAGGCCTCCCGTGATTCTTGTGACCATTTAACTTCATTCCCTTTTTTCAACATATCTGTTATGTGCCTAACTATTTCAGCATAGTTAGGAATAAACCTTCTCAGAAAATTTATGCGGCCTAAAAACACCTGCACCTCTTTCTTGTTTCTGGGGAGAGGAATACCATTTATGACTTCAACTCTTTTAGGGTCTATTTTCACACCATATTTAGTCACAATGTGCCCTAAAAGCTTGCCTTCCTCTAATGCAAACAAATACTTTTGTGGATTGAGAGAAAGACCATACCTTCTGCATTTTTCAAAGGTTTTGCGCAGATGCTCAATATGCTCAGCATCGTTTTTTGAAAACACTGTAATATCGTCAAGGTACACTACCAAAAATTTATCCTGCTCACCAACAAAAGCAATATCCATAGCCCTTTGGAAGGTGGCTCCTGCATTAATTAGCCCAAAAGGCATCCTAGCATACATGAATGTTCCCCATGGTGTAGTGAAAGCAGTCTTCTTCTGATCCTCTGGGAGCACAGCTACTTGATTATAACCAGAAAAACCATCCATCATTGACATTCTAGAGGCTCCCACCACTTTCTGCAGGATGTGGTCCATCTTGGGCAGTGGATAGTTGTATTTTAAAGACGCTCTATTTAAATTCCTAAAATCCACACACAGCCTTATTTCTCCATTCTTATTTTGGACAGGAACCAGATTTGCTACCCATTCAGAGTACCTTAATGGTAAAATTATTTTGGCCTTTAGCAGCTTCTTGATTTCTTTTTCAATGGAGGGAAGCAGCAGAGGATTTATCTGTCTGAGCTTCTGCTTATAAGGTCTTGCATCTTCCCTCAAAGGAATTTTGTGTTGCATTATGTTGACATCAAAAGTTTTCAGGTCCTGATAGGACCATGCAAATACATCTTTATAAGATTGAAATAATTTCAGGTATTTTTATTTAGACTCCTCTGGGACCTTCTTGGATAGCTTTACAATTTTTGGATCAGCATTAGTACCTAGATTCAGATCTTCCAATTGATCTTCTTATACCACTTTACTAGGTTGCAATGAGACATCATTCTTGTCAAACAGTCTTTCTAGGGAGACCAGCCCTCTAGGGATAACATTTCCTTTCAGCTGCAACACTTTACTTCCTGCCATTTTCTCTTCCCACTTATTTTCTGAAATATCTTCAGCCTCCTCTTCTTCACAATCATCAATATCCATATTAGATAATTTTCCCACTATTCCCAGGAATCTCTTCATTTGTTCCTCATCTTCAAATACCTGCCAGTGCTTGATATTATATGGGATAGATGGCCTATAACGTACCTCGATTTCATACCTCAGGAGAGGATTCTGAGGAAGACGAAATGTGCTAGCAGCTACAACAAGAGAATCTTCCATTCTATTATGTTCTCGGAGCATGAACTTGATATTGAATGCCAAGAAGAAGTTCTCCACCATGTCCCATACTTAATTTCTATAAGATCTCAGCCGAGGATGTTTGGTTTGACGTGGGTTTGACACTGATTTCTGACTTGTCTGACCACCAGATCGGAATCTCCCAGAACCTTTAAACTCTGTATACCCATGCTCTTTTCTGTCTGCAGTCCTAGCAACAGTGCTTCATATTCAGCCACATTATTAGTAGCTTCGTATTCCAATTTAAAAGATAGTGGCACCCATTTTCCTGTAGGAGAGATTAATAATACTCCAGCCCCATTACCTTCTCTTGAATTTGCTCCATCAAAATGTAGAGTCCATACTCCTGCTTCATGGTCTTCTAAAGGCTGCTTAGTCTTGATTTGACGGAAGGAAGGTTCATGAGCATAATTTTGATCTTCTTCTAACATCAAACATGAGAAATATCCTTCCTTGCTGTAGACTGTTGAATTCTCTGAGCTGTCAGCCTTAGTCACCATCTTGAAAAATTTGGTTTCTCAGTACAACCTCCTCTCCTGGCCGCCAAAAACTGGGATAGTGGCATAGGTTAAATCCATCTTGAGTGACCCACCGATTTTTGTTCCCCAGGACCTTGACAACAACATTCCAAAGCGATCTGGGATGTCAGCCACCACAATGTCCATTACTACACTTTTTGCAGGAATTTGGGCCAGATTGACCACTAAATCTTTAATCATCCCCAAGCATTTAACTCTTTTGGAATAAAATGAATATAGATCTTTATATGGACGTGTGATTTTTAAACCTAGTTGTTCCATGACAGACAGAGGCATAAGATTATGGGAAGCCCCAGAATGTAACATACAATTGTGTAGTAGCAGGTCATGAATCACTAGAGACACATAGAAAGGAGGAGTGGAGGGATCTATCTCCTTGACATGTGGGCCAAAAACTACCATGGGTCTTTCTTCTTGAAGATTAAGACTGTCTGGGATTATTGGTGCTTCAGGAGGGAGCAATAAAGAAGTGACTTGAGATTGATATGTAGGTTGTTTCAATAGTTCAGTCAGAGGGACGGGGATTTTGACTTTCTCAAGTTCTTTTCGCAAATTGAAAGCAGGAGGGGGCTTTTATATTACAACTTCTTTTGACTCTTTATTTTCAGCTGAAGGTTTAACTTCTTTTGATAAAGACTCAGCATTAGGAGGAGTGACTAATTTTGAGGAAGAAGGAGTTTGATCATTAGACTGCAAAGGTTTGTTTAGAGGAATCTTACCTTTGTCTGTGATTTTCTTCATTGTTGACTCCTTTTGAGCGGATTCTTCCTTTTGAAGCGGCTCCTCTTCTTCATCTTGAGTCGGAGTCCTCTTTCTGGAAGATCTCAGGTCATATCTCCTATTGAAATGTGCTTGCATGAAATCATTAAACTATTTGCAATAGTGATCAATTTCTGCATCTTCTGTGTCTCTGATCTCTTCTTCTTCTTCTTGAAATGGACATTCTATTTCATCATTGTTTGAGAAGGCAAGATTTGCATCTTGCAGTTCATAGGCAGCATCTTCAGTGGAGTCATCTACTGGGCCTTCCAGGTACAATGGGTGTGGTACTTGGTCTTGTTGGTCCTTACCTTCCCTTGGCAATATTTGCAGGGGTGGCTTTCTATACTGAGGATTGTAACCCTTGTTTGGAGCATTCTGAAAGTTCTTGGAAGTTGAGTTCTTGGTCTCCAATTCAAGCTTGACCAGTTTATTAGAAATATTCTTAATCATTTTGCTCATTTCTTCAATTTTATCTGAATCCTTATCCTGATTAGAAGTAGATACTTCTTCTTTCCCCCTTCTTCTAGCATCTTGTTCAGGTTTCCCTCTTAATTTTCCAGTGGAAGAAAAATTCGCTTCCAACTCAAGAGCATCTGACTGAGCATCATCCAGGGTGGCAGGATTTATTTCCCTAAGAGAGAAACCAAAATCGGAGTCAAAGGCTGCTATGAAAACAACTTTGGCAGCATTCTGATGAGGCTTCATATCTGCAGGGAGGTTTAGATATAACTTATTAAATATTTTGATAAATTCTGACACCCCTTCATTATGTTTCTTCTTTAGTGTATTAAACTCGGTAAGACACTGTCCATGATCTTTCTTTTCTCCCCATTTCCTGAGAAAATTATTTTCCATATCATCCCAAGTGGTTATGGAATGGTTTCCCAACGTCTTGAACCATTTTCTGGCTTCACCATCCAGAGATTGCACAAACAGTCTCAAGACCACATCTAAATGTTCTACATTAAAGTTTTCTGCAAAAGAGCAGAAAGTCTCAAGATGTTTCTGAGCATCAATTTCGTTTTCTCCATTGAATCTGGGCAATATCTTCAAATAATCATGTGGCATATCATTCAACACTTGTGGTAATGCCAGGGGAGCATATTTATTTAGTAGGAAAGCTGGAACATTAGCCATTGGAGGCGGTGGGGGTTGTGTAGCAATCTGGTGTACAAATGGAGGGAGAGGAGGAGGAGGGAGTGGAGTATGGATAACAATGGGAATATATTGTACAGAAGCCTAAGGTGTAGATGGGAACAATTCACAGTTAACAGCAGCTACTTCGGTGACTTCTTTAACCTCTTTGACCTCAGGAGTAGGGTGAGGTTGAGCTTTAGTTCTAGCACATCCCCTGGGTGGGCTATCTGAGTAGTAATATGTGTCTCCCACAGTGGAGTCGGGGTTTTCTATTGGAACTTCTTGAGAAGAAGAAGATGGATAATCTTCTATGGAAAACTCAGGGATTTCAGCATGGGCTGATTTCTTTTCTTTCCAACTTCTTCTATGTATAATCTTCTCTAGGTCAGACACTAAAGGTATCTTTGACTGTGATGTATCTGACCTCGGGTGTGGATTACGAGGAGCCAGGACTAAAAATAGATTTATCTGATAAACAACAGCGGAGTCACCAAGGTGAGAGATATGCAAATCTTCAAATCTCTGTGCTCACCTGATTAGAGAGTGAATATGATTTGTCGAGGCCCAGGGAAACTGATATTCTTAAATTCATCCCTGGCAACGGCACCAGAAAGATGTTGTCGACAGATATTGTCTCTCCTAGAGACAGTCTAGAGTTGTCATAGACCAGTGCCTAGGACATCTTAGCATAGCAAGGAGCATATAATAAAACTTGGGTGTCAATCCAAGGCTCCCCTGCTATCTCTTGTAAACAAGGAAATTGATTTAAATGGGACCAGAACTTACAAAAACTGCCACAGGGAAAGTAATGTTGCAGAGACAAGATGCAAATCTCCAACACAAAAGCGTCAGAAAGTTAAGAGACACTTTACTGTAAAGAGGGCTGATTCAAATAATATGCCACAGAAATCAAGTATCAGAAGGTTTATGCAGTGAAAGAAATATAAGAAGATATTAGTTAAATTTGGTCTGATACCCAGATACACAACAAAACCATGTATAGGCTTATCAATCTAAGAATCCATACATGACAATGGAGTTTTAAAAGCACCCTCCCAAAGAAACTAATATAGCAGAAATATGGATGAAATGAACATGAAACAGTATATCATGCATGAGCCATATTTAAAGCGCTTGACTAATCCAAGCATGGGCATCAACTAGGATGAATCCATACCAAAAATCAGCCAGCCACTCGCATTCCAGTATATGATACAAGAAGATGGATAAAATGAAATGTTGTATTAAACACATGAAAGGAAGTTACATATTGTGGGATACCAAAGACCAGAATCCTCTAATACAGATATAAATCCTCCTCACTGAGATCCTACGGGCTCTGAGCCTTCATACAAGAGCTTTTACAAGATGTATACAAAAAATGCCTTTCACTGCATAATTCTCTGATAAAAATATGGAACCCTTACAATGTCTTTCTCCTGGGTTTTTATAGAAGAAGAAGGAGAAAAACCTAATAGAAGAAGTCGGTGAACATTTAATTGACTCATTAAAACCTAAATGGTGAGAGAGTGCCCGCCCACACTGTTTGGCGACGTAAACTGCTGTAAGTACTCTGCTGCTACTCTATGGAATAAATGTTGAGGATGAACATCTCCTCAGAAACAAGACATAGAGAATAAAATATTCAAACATTCTGTCCTTTGCTGAAAGAGAAACCTGCTGCAATAAGACCTAGAGGATGTTGGTGTTTGTGCGTGGTACTCTCGGCCCTCTAGCTTTGAATTGGGATTCAAAATCATGAAGCCAGACACTGGCTTTCTCGATCTTTCACTGATATTTGTATGCTGCCCCATTAATATTTATTGTCGTGTAATCTGTCTTTTGAATACAGCTGTGGGATTCAATGGATTTTATCTCTGCTTCCTTTAATGAAGTCATATCACAGCAACTACCCCGATCTCCCCTCTTTAATTTTTCCATTAAGAATCATCCTTAGAGGTGATCTTAGCCTCTATGATGGAGGCGATGAATCACGGCAGCTCCTCCTCGTAAACCTGCAAAACCCACAAACTCGTTAGAGAAGACCAGACACAAGTGCAAGGGACATGGAGGTGTCGACGATGGTAGCGGTGAGGACATAGCTAAATGGTAAAATCATGCAGGGCGGTGGAAAGATTACAGGGTGGCAACGAAAAATGCAGTGGAATTATGAAAATGGCGAGGAATACATGGGTGAGGGTTAGCTGATTGTATTAGATTTCAAACATAAACATAACCTTTCAGATGAAACATATAGGAGGACACTAAATAATGTGACAAGAACACGTGGCATGATGACGTGGAGTTCAGACTAGGAGGTTTGGTCAACCATGAGCGTCAAGCAGATCTTGACCGTCCAATTTTGAAGGTGATCTATGGTGAAGGATGCATCTAGGAGCAATGAAGAGGTGGGCCAGGGGCAATGTGGACGGGAACTAAAAACTGCACAACTTTGGAGAGCAAGAGCCGTTGGATCGAGCGCTCAAGATCGGATGGTTGAAATTAATTTCGCTATGCGTCCTTGACCGAACATTAATGCGCGAAATAGGGTGGTATTGAAACAGTGACCTGGGATGCGTGGTGCCTGCTGAATGGAATCGCTGCGATTTGATAGAAACCACCAATCCTTCAAAAGCGGTGCGGGGAAAACAGGACGGTTTTAAACGGTGGTTTTTAGGGCGCGGGGACCACAAAAGCAATGTGTTGTGGTGCTTAATCTAATGGTTCAAAATGCACCCGATGAATATATACAATTAGCACCTTTGGAATAACACTTGGTCCCGAGCCTTGATCACATTAGACAGTAAGATATAGGGGGCCATAACTAAAAGGGGTTGGACCTCTTATGATTTCGAATACGCATCTGTGGCGCTTTCTAATGCGTTTTAGGGGGTGGGAAAGGCCACGGTAAGTGGAAATGAATTTCTCGAGCCATGATAGGGAATTTGAAAGGTTCAAGAGGGGCAGATGGCCAAAAATTTTAATAGGAGGCTGACATGGATAACAGGAGGATGAAGGGAATATGGGACTCAACCTCAATAACCCTGCTCCGATGGAGTGTTTTGTGTCCTTTGTTAGTCTATTTTTGTTTTTTGATGGAAAATTACACGTTTGTATATATGTTAAAGCAGTTATGAAAAGTATATAGCCATAGGTTGAGAACTAAGGGGAAATTTTTTGGTATCTCAGGGAAAATCACTCTGAGAAGGGATGGGAAAATTGTATTCACAGTAGCCCTAATCAGGCCCAAAATCTCGAAGTAATCTCTCGGTTTTTTAACGAGTTTGGGCGCGATTTATAAATATTACTACTACTCTTTCTGGTTAAAAATAATTACCTTCATTTTGATTAAAATAATAATAATAATATAATTAATTAAATTATTTATTTACAGCTAATTTTCATTTATTAATTTATTTTAATTAAAAAAATGTTTATCAATTAATGATAACTCTTTAGTCAAAACTAGTTGTTATATTCTAACTACTAGAAAACATATATTTTCATCTATTTAATCTAATTCCATGATTAAGTTCTTCATATTGTCTTGAAGATGAACCATCATGGTTCTAAACGCGTCTACTAAAATTTTTTTATGTGATTTTTATAGAAAGATCTCTCAACATTCATAATATGTATCACCAAAGCAAATTCGAATATCAATAAATTTTTTATTTTTTTTGTAAATTAGATAGGGATATTCACATTCATATTCATATAAAACTTAAGTTTACATTGTTGCCAATGTTAGGAAAAATTACAGATTGTGAAATTGTAGCAGTCATTACCTCTATGACTTTGGAATTTTGATGTCACCCTCTGGGATGGGAATTTACAGGGAGAGAAGCAGAGAGGACTATGATCAAAACATGGGTAGATGGGTCGAGAAAAAATGCCTTTTGGCCTCACTGAAGAAGAAAAGCAGAGCATTATAAGACATAGAATCAGAAATACTAGAAGCTGGGAGAGCATAGTTGGGCAGCTTCATCCATCAGGAAGTTGTCCACACTGATCAGACGTTCAAGGGTGTTACCATCTTTGGAGCCACAATGTTGCATTCCGCTGGAGGAGGGGCCAGCACCGCTGGGGCTCCCCTGCACCGAGAGAGAGCAGGGGACAGGAGGATCGTTGCCTTCAGCTTTGGTGACCGGATTAGTATGGCGAGTTGCAGTCCTGCGTTTGAGTAGAGCATAATGCAGAGAAATTTTGTCAATGAAGCGGCGATAGTGGACTTCGCCGACATACATTACAAATTTCTCGATGAGTGAATCAATTTTTCATTCCAGAATTCTAGTGCGGTCTTGCTGCTCTTGAAGTGCTATGGCCAGCATGGTTTTGGTTTGCTAGTGGAGGTCAATGGCACAGCTGTAGAGGTTCTCCCCGGCTCTGGTGAGGCCCAGGTCTGGTATCCAGCTGAAGGCATTGTCAACAGCATATGTCGGGGTGCTGCGGCAGATTGTTCGAGCTTTAACTTCAATCTCCTCAACCTGAGCTTTCACCTCCTGCATGGTTTTTGCTACATAGTCCATTGGGACATTTCTAGCCATTGTCTCTGCACACGTAACATGAGGTTGAGAGGGGTTAGCCCAGCGGGCACCCCAGTCGCACCCACCGTGGGCAGGGAGGGGGGATTGACTCGACGGGGGGCCATGAGAGTAGTGCGGATCGGAGGGGTTCAGGCAGGAGCTGCTAGCTACAGAGCGAGGCTCGAGTGGTCGGGCGTGGAGAGAGGAAAAGATGAATTGGAGAGAAATTATTTCAGACATGGGATCATAGAAGCCAGAGGATGGAATGGAAAATAACAAAGGGTGGTGAGGTTAATATAGGTTGGAGGGAGGAGAGTACGACAGCAGTTGCAGCAGGAGGGAGGGACACCTGGGCTGGAGATCATACGAGGGAAATTAATATGACAGTTAGGGTTTTCAATCAACAGTTTTTCAGGCATAGAGCCATAGGCTCGATCATTCGGTGGGAGAGTGGTGAGAGTGCAGGAGTTCTTGGTCATGAGTGCCATGGGGGAGGAGCATAGATGCCGAGGGTGTGGGTTGTCCTTCAACCTGCAAATCCATATCCCAGATGTGACTGCAATCGTTTCTCATGTCGGACGGAATGTGGGCATCCCAAGAGCTCGACGTGAGATGGTTATTTCCGTTGACGCTTGTGTTTTCCAGCAAGTCAGCCAGCTGGTTGGCCGTGCGCTTGACGATGTGGAAGGTGATACCTTTGGCCCTATCGATATGGAGCTTGATTTTGTGAAGAATTTTGTTGAGCCTACAATTGTCAGAAACATGGTTGACATTTCTTCCCTACTGGATCTTTTTGCAGTCTTGGGTAGTGACACATATCAATAATTATTAGTCGGATGGTATTCTATGATATTTTTAGTACTATACACAAATCAAAGGTTGAGATTTAATTCCAAAGTATTTATGCCATTTTTGTGTTTTAAATTAAATAGAGTAATTAAAAAATCCAAGGCGCTCTTCAACCCAGTATGGTAGCTCAAATTACATATAAAAAATTAAAATAAATTAAGCTTAATGTAATGTAAAATATTTAACTTGATAAAAATAAAAATAATGAAATAAAAACAATCGTATTAAAAAAAATGCCCCATGGTATTCATGTGGAATGTAACCTATTTAAATGGAGAAATAAAAATAAAAATTAAAGTTAAATCTAAAAAAATTAATGTAATGTAATGTAAACATTTTAACTTGGAAAAAAATAAAAATGGCCCATGGTATTAAACCATGTTTTTTTTTTGTAAGCTTAGGTGGTACCTTCTATTTTCTATTAATAAAATCGAGCAAAAGATACAAAACTAGACCTTAACCTGCTCGCAGGAAACCAGGTATTTTGGCCATCGAAGTTCAAAATAAGTCAACCAGAACATAAAAATTCTTAACAACCTATACCATATATGTCGGTACTGGATATCCAAGTCTAGAGACCATATCATATACAAAATGGATGCAACATAATAACATTAAACTAAAGGATGCTACATAAGAATGATAAAGTCTTAATCCTCCTCAAATTCGACAGGCACTGGATCTTTGGCTGACGCTCCTGGTAATTATACTGAAACCTGTTGCATTGCCTTAATTTCCTTCTCCAGCCTTCCAAGCCTCGCATATTGATGCAACTGGCGTAAATTAATTTCTTGAATATTCCTATTGATATCAGCCAGGGTCGACTCCAAATTTGTTTTTGCTATAGACATAACAGCCTTGGCCAACATACATTTAACTATCCAATAGGTTCGAACAGATTGTTGAAATAGAGAAGTTTGTCCCCGGGTGTGCCTAAGGTCCGAAATAACAGTCTGCAAATCCTGTAAAGCCATGTCATCCTCCAAATCAATGTTATCCAGAATCTCAGATTCCCATCCATAAATTCGACCTTGAACTGAATTTGGGATGTCAGTCATGAAAGTTTGAACCAGTGGCTCAAGTTGTTGCTGAACCGACTTCCTTCCTCTTTTCTGGTGCATTTCAGGAGAGGGTTGCTTGCCTTTTCCCCCAGCAGGCTTTCTACCTCATTTAACCATTTTAGAGAAACCTGAGAAATCTGTTAAAACTTCCAGCCATACAACAGTGTGAGTCAGCTTCGTATATGGTATATAAGGCAGAGCACAAAGAACAACTCCATATCCCAGGCCAGTGACCGAAAATAAGGTAAGAGGTAAACAACTAGAGCGTATATAGAAACAGTTGAACAGGATCAGAAAAGGCTAAAGAGCAGCCCACCGATTAGAAACCCTATCATATCGTAAATAAAAACCTATAAGGGTAAAAGGTGAATTGAAAATCCAAAATACAGAGGTAGGCCAACGAAAGGAACCAGAGCTACCCACAAGAACTTGCATGCAGGTTCCAAAGAGTCCCCGGAAAAGAACAAGGTGTAAAGCAGTAACCCAATTCAGATATTGGAAAAGGAGAGAATTAAAAGAGGGGCCATTACCTTTAAATCCCGACACCCCAGCCAAGGTACAATAATCCTGAAAAACAATAGGGAAATTTAGGGTAGCCGAACCACTACAATCCCTACCAGAGTGCATGCAAATGGCCGATAGGCCTCGAAAGTAAACTAGGCACAGAGTGGTAATACTACTAACTCCCAACATAGAAATTAAGACAAAACAATGACGATGAAGCCCAACACTGTAATTCAGTAAACCTAGAAATGGGGAGAACACACATCCCATAATACGATAGATGCCCGAGTCAGGGGAGAAGAACAAAGACGAAAAAAGACTGGAAAGCATTAAAATGCAAGACATAACAAAATCAAGTTGAAGAAAATGGATGTTGCAGCCAATTTCCTGAATCTGCTGCATAAATTCATACCAGAAACAACCATACCGCCAATCCCACAAATATTCTAAGAAAACCATGAAAAAAATCCGCAGACGAGAGTAGAACAGAGTCGAGAGCTGAAAAGTAAAAAGCTGAGATACATACCCCTGTTGAGCTTTCTCCGTCACCCTGAAACTCTTCCAACCAAAACCACTACATGCACTATCAACCTCGAGAGCCAAATTCAAAGCGAAACAACAAACAATGAGATGGAAAATATGCTTACCGACCTTAACCCTGCACTAACGGCACTTTTTCCAAAACCCAACTGACAACCTGGCTGACCGATCCATATGGAGCCTCCGGCAAGTGCGTTTCATTTATGATGGTGGGTGCCAGACGTCCACTATTAAACCATGTTATTCATGTGAAATGTAACATATTTAAAGGGATAAATTAAATTAGCCTAGATCCATCTTAACTCTAGATCTATCAAGCATGGAGAGGGATCAAATCTCTTGATATACAAGCTTCTTATCTCTTTGGGTGCTTGATAGATATAGAGTTAAGATGGATCTAGGTTGGTTATAGTAGGATCCAAAGTTAAGATGGATCTAGGTTGGTTATAGTAATTCTTTTATAATTGTGCAGAGAGATGCTCTCTAGCCGAGTATGGTAGAGATGTTATAATGTAATGTTTAACAATTTTACTCAGTCAAATTACATAAAAATAAAAATTAAATTAAATTTTAAAAATAAATTAAATAAAAATATTAATGTAATGTAATGTTAACATTTTAACTAGGTCAAAATAAATTAAAAAATAAAAGTGGTATGTGGTATTGAGAACCCATGGTATTCATGTGGAATGTAGTCTATTTAAAGGGGATTAAAGTAGCATAGATCCATCTTAACTCAATATCTACCAATGGCCGAGAGGGATCAATATGCAAGTCTTTTTTAGAGATTTGATCCCTCTCTGCATTTGGTAGATACAAAAATAAGATGGATCTAAGCTAGTAATAATAATAATGGTGGCTTGGTATGGAAGAGATGTTGTAATGTTTTGTCCTGTTATATTATGTAAACATTTTGACTCAGTCAAATTATATAAAAATAAAAATAATTAATAAATATTAATAATTAAACTAGCGTATATCCATCTTAACGATGGACCTACCAAGCCACAAGGATCATATCTCTTGAGATGCAGTGAAAAGAGATTTAATCCCTCTGGGAGTTTGGTAGATCTAGAGGTAATATAGGTATTTCGTGGATGTAGAAGTCATCGATCTCCTAGATCTGTGAACCACGTAGCTAATAATAATAATAATGGTTTACAAGCCCATGGTATTTTTCCTTGGTATTTGTTATGATGAAGTCCATTTAAAGGCTTGAGGAAATCCATTATGGAATCCAATATTACTAGCTTAGATCCATCCTAACTCTGGACTTGATCTCTCTTATTGGATTTGATATGGATTTAGGCTCTAGTTAAATTAAAATTCTAAAAATATTATTCCAAAAAACTACCAAAATAAAAAAAAAGAAAAATAATGAAAATTAACTAAATTATAACTTTGTCCATGGGGTCTTGGATGGACAGTGATCGGATGCTCTTTCAAGGCACTCCTCTTTATGTGAAGTCATCGGTTCAATATGAAGTCGCTCATAGGTGCCTTGCTTTGCTTAAAAATTAGAGATGTGGCTCGCTCCCATGTGAGTGAATAATACATCCTTATTCTTATAGAAGTCTGGTATTTTCCATCCAAACCCCAAACCAATGGGGCAAGGATCTTGATAAGAGTATTACCATAATCACAAGAGCCAAAATGATCAATCAAATCGGTAAAGAAAGAGTGAACCTCGTCGAAGACAAGTCAAAGAATCCGCTAAAGTCGTTTACACAATACCCTAAGGACCTCCGACACTAGGCTCATTATCAGTGTCTTCAGTGATTTTTGCTCTCCCCTCCCCTTAAGAAGAAATAATTGAAAGTGCTTTATTGGGATCTCATCATATTATGGCCTATCCAAGCTTTGCATCACCAAGCCGCCCTAGAGCCGGTTAGGGTGATATATTAGATATGATGAAGATGTGGTCCTGCCAAACTTACAAAAAAAACTAAATTCTAATTTTATTTTAAATTATTATTATTATCATTTTTCGGAGAAAAATTATCATAACTTTATTTATAGAGATAAACAAAATTACATTTTGTAATTTTATTCATACCAGATCTACCCATTTCCATATAGTAACTAAAAAAAATGTTCTCCCATAAAAAAACATACATTCTTACATCAATTGACACCATGGGTACTCACAAAAAATGAAAAAATAAGCTGAGTTTACAACTCATGAGAATTTTAATATAAATCCTAAAAGGATTCAACATCATCAACAAAACAATTGATAACAACCTGCAACAAATTAAGATAAAAAATCATAAGAGAGAAAGAGTCGTGTCAAGGTCATCCATGAATGGATGGTGAAAGAACCTATAGTGTCCATCATTTACGACCTCCTCAATGGAACAAAGGCCCTAATCCAACTAAATGCCTTCCTTAGAAATCATGTCCACATCGTTGTTTAGCTCCAAGTACAAGAAAAATAAACATAACTAGCAATTGCACCATATGTTGCAAAGGAAACGTTGTAAAGCAGTAACATAGGAATAGTAGTATAGAGGGAAAAATCTTAAAATTTCAACCAATGTTAGACTACCAGTAGTTTATTCAAAACTTATAACTATGTTTATAAATCACTACAATTTCATAATTATAATTTTTGAATCACTGAAATTTCAACCCATAGTTAGGCTGATTCAAAATTTTCAACCTATAGTTATGCTACCCTGTCATAATTATGTTTTGAGTTTTTGTAGGATTCTAAACTAACCCAAAAATATTGATATGGGATGGGAGTTGGAAGCACGACACAAATTAGCTAGGTCTATAAATTTTTGGTTGGAATTTGGAAAAAAAAAATTAAAAACAAAATGTTAATGAGTTTCAATAGTTTTTTAATGGTGGAAATAGATTTGGCATCATATCATGTCAAAAAATTTTGTGACACCCAAAATCTTAATGTTTGACAACTATAACTCAAATTATCAAAAATATCTGCCAAATTTTATCATAATCTTAGAAAGAATTTCCATTATTTTCTTTTGAAAAATGTTTTAATAGTATACTTTCAATCTATCAAGAGATGGAAATTCATTATCTCATCTCATAGTTGAGCAAGCACTCATTGATTTTTGCAACTTCAATGGTAGACCTAAAAAGGAACCTATCTGCTGAGGCTTATCCAGTTGAAATATTTGGTGGTTCTTACATGGAATGTTATTTTCCTGTATGAGATTATAATATCCAAAGGGGCACTAAATTCATCACCATTGCAGTTTGAAAAAATTATACCATCTGATATATTCCATGACCTTGTTTCCAATTATTTTGAAAAATGGATATGTCTATGCATCTTTCCCTCTTTTTCAGACTAAAAATTCATGGGGTAGAGTTCAAGGAGAGGGACATGGTGTAGTGTTAGATGGTTTGGGGGTAAGAGTCAAGGAAAGCCTCATTTTACTCCTCAAAATGCATCTGCAATTTGGGGCTTTCATTCTAATAGTGTGGTGATTAGGATGTGCATCTTAGAGGTGGATACAAATCTGATAATTTTCATTGGCTTTTAATGGCATCAAATATGGAAGATGAACATGCTAAAATGGCTTCCTGCAGGGCTTGACATAGTGCCTTTGCTAGAGCATCCAAGCATGCACTCTAAGACTTGTCTCTATCATGCTGCCTAATTGTATCTACAAGTCTGAATGACTCCTAAAATTAGTAAAAAATTAGGTTTCTTTGGACAACCTGTAGTATTTGATCAATTGAAGGTGAGTATTTTATGGGGTTATGCCACCAGTTGTGCATTACAACATTAAGTCTGCCAATAGATTGGCAAACCATCTTATGAGTGCAAGCATGGAAGATTTTGGAATTTCCAAAGAACAAAAATTTTATGGTCGGAATTCAAGCCTCAAGGAAACATATGATGACAATGACCCTGAAAATCTGACAACAAACACCTTTTATAACACAAAATAATATATACAATTTTACACTCTTTCTAGTCAAACTACTTATATGAAGGAATATTGTTGCACTAGGTGCAGATGAAAAATAAGATATGGATATGGAGTTATTGGTTAGAGCTCCCTTCTTTGGTTATATGCACTTTCGAAAAAAAAATTAATAGTATACTTTCAATCTATCAAGAGATGGAAATTCATTATCTCATCTTATAGTTGAGAAAGCACTCATTGATTTTGCAACTTCAATGGTAGACCTAAAAAGGAACCTATCTATTGAGGCTTATCTAGTTGCAATATTTGGTGGTTCTTACATGGATATGTTAGTTTCCTGGATGAGATTATAATATCCAAAGGGGTACTGAATTCATCACCATTGCAGTTTGAAAGCATTTACCATCTAATATATTTCATGACCTTGTTTCCAATGATTTCAAGTAGAAGGAGAACTTTTTCAACATGATATAGGAATCATGGAAGGTAATGGATACTTATGGTGAAAGAGATGAAGGGTCGTAAAATATTAGGGAGAAGTTTTACATGACCAATGATTTGAACAACATAGAAAAAAATTTCAACATATAGTAACCTTGTTATCATGGAATATCCATATCTAGCTAGTTTCTTCGTGTTATTGTTTACCTACCCAATAAGAGAGGTCTGAAAAAGTGATTGACATTTTTTTGTCAGTGGTTGTTATAAGTATATAGGAGAAGGATATTCAGTGATGCCAATGTTGATCATCATGGAAAAAATGGTGGAATTAGCAAGCTCGCATTAAGATGGCTATACCAATGTCTAAAATCTAGGGAGTATAATTTTCCTTCAATTTACTTTCATGTCTCCACATCAAGTCCCTTAACACCATATCTTACTATCCATGACAATGCGATAAAAAAATTTAGAATATGGTTGAGGAAAATATACGACTTTATTCCATTCAGGCAATGTGAGAGAGAGGCATCTTGGAAGTTGACAACATATGCCAATGGAAAATTCCCCATCAGCACAATATTTCCTGCTACAGTGAAGAAGTGAATTAGTAGCTAACAATCACCAATTTATATGTGAAAATAATTTATGGGGAAAAAATAGTGGCTACAACATTTTCAACTTTGTAGGGACATCTCCATTTGACATGGCAGATTAAAGAAGGCATGATCAAAATGTAAAGGCTCTATCTGAAGAATACCCTAAAAGGATCTATATCTAATCCAAAAATAGATGTCAAAACTCTACTATCACACTATATTTCGAGGGGAACCTAGATTATTTCTCCAATATGTTTGGATTACTTGGTAGGGAATCAATATTGTCAATCTCGACTTTTAGTGGGAGAAAACACATGCCAGAACTTTAGAAGATCTGCTCAAAGAAAAGGTAACTAAAACTGATAAATTCCCAATTTTGGATTTTAAAGCTAATCGATGTTGAACTCATATGATAATTTTTAAACTAAACAACAATACTCACTTGAAATTTCCTTGTACTTATAAAGGAAGAGAAGGATTGCCTAAAAATAGCCATTACAATCATTTTAACAAAATCTACAACACGTGTTTCTATTATGGATTAGAAAAATTTATGTCATGGATCAATCCAAAGGCCAGAACAGTAAGATGTGTAACCAGAAGGAAATTGTTTCCAAGTTTGAGAAGTTCATGCTATCACCATTCACAACGAAAATGATGAAATCAAGAAAGGATCAGCAAATATGCAATTGAAATAATTTTCAAATGTGTGTGTTGAAGACGAATTCACAATAACATCATAGCCACTATACGTAGGAAAAACATGTGATATAAATGTAAATAATGAAATGTACATTAGGATTGAAATGAATCATATAGACCCTTTTTCCATCACAAAGGCCTTGGACTAGGCAGTTGATGCTTCCAAAAGGCCCTCCTTATTAGTATTAATGAATAGCAATATGAGACACTAGAAGTAAAGGACTCGACCTTTGATTCATTTCAAAACTTAAATAACAAGGCATTTGAGTGCCATGTTTGTCATGTTGTTGACATTTCCCCTAGGATTATGATTTCTACAACACGTTTCCTAGGGGTCACTTATGTTTTTAAATTTAACATTGGGTGTTTATCCTTGTCCTCCACTTTATCTTCACAAGTTGTGATCAACTGGCCTTTCTTCATCACAAATTTATTTATCTAGGTAGTTGTTGGTATTCCTTCATCAGTTATTTATTTATTTGGGTCGCTACTAGTCTTCCTTCAATAATGACCCAAACAACAAGTAATTTTCCACGTCTATAATCACCAACAACAAAAACATCATCAACACTCACTGCAAAATCACCAAAGTTGGCTTTGAAATTTGACCTATTATCCCTTTCCATATCAAGCTTCTCTGCAATAATTTGTCAAACCAAATAAAAAACTGAAATTAGAGCTAGGAGGTAAATGGAGGTATTCTATAAAATATGGTGTGTTGGAGATTAAATATCCAACAACAACATATGTCAATGGAAAATTTTCCATCAGCACAATATTTCCTACTACAATGAAGAAGTGAATTAGTAGCTAACAATCACCAATTTATATGTGAAAATAATTTATGGGGAAAAAGTAGTGGCTACAACATTTTCAGCTTTGCAAGGACATCTCCATTTGACATGGCAGATTAAAGAAGGCATGATCAAAATGTAAAGGCTCTATCTGAAGAATACCCTAAAAGGATCTATATCTAATCCAAAAATAGATGTCAAAACTCTACTATCACACTGCATTTCGAGGGGAACCTAGATTATTTCTCCAATATGTTTGGATTACTTGGTAGGGAATCAATATTTTCAATCCCGACTTTAAGTGGGAGAAAAAACATGCCAGAACTTTAGAAGATCTGCTCAAAGAAAAGGTAACTAAAACTAATAAATTCTTAATTTTGGATTTTATAGCTAATCGATGTTGAACTCATGATATTTTTTAAACTAAACAACAATACTCACTTGCAATTTCCTTCTACTTTTAAAGGAAGAGAAGGATTGCTTAAAAATAGCCATTACTATCATTTTAACAAAATCTACAACACATGTTTCTATTATGGATTGGAAAAATTTATGTCATGGATCAATCTAAAGGCCAGAATAGTAAGATGTGTAACGAGAAGGAAATCATTGCCAAGTTTGAGAAGGTCATGCTATCACCATTCACGACAACAATGATGAAATCAAGAAAGGATCAGCAAATATGCAATTGAAAAAAAATTCAAATGTATGTGCTGAAGATGAATTCACAATAACATCATAGCAAGAAAGGAACAACAAATATGCAATTGAAATAATTTTCAAATGTGTGTGTTGAAGACGAATTCACAATAACATCTACAACACGTTTCCTAGGGGTCACTTATGTGTTGAAATTTAACATTGGGCTTTTATCCTTGTCCTCCACTTTATCTTCACAATTTGTGATCAACTGGTCTTTCTTCATCACAAATTTATTTATATGGGTAGTTGTTGGTCTTCCTTCATCAGTTATTTATTTATCTAGGTAGCTACTAGTATTCCTTCAGTAATGACCCAAATAACCCTTTTCCATCACAAAGGCCTTAGACTAGGAAATTGATGCTTCCAAAAGGCCCTCCTTATTATTATTAATGAATAGCAATGTGAGACACTAGAAGCAGAGGACTCGACCTTTGATTCATTTCACAACTTAAATAACAAGGCACGTGAGTGCCCTGTTTGGCATGTTGTTGACATTTCCCCTAGGATTATGATTTCTACAACACGTTTCCTAGGGTCACTTATGTTTTGAAATTTAACATTGGGTGTTTATCCTTGTCCTCCAATTTATCTTCACAAGTTGTGAACAACTAGTCTTTCTTCATCATAAATTTATTTATCTGGTAGTTGCTAGTCTTCCTTCATCAATTATTTATTTATCTGGGTAGCTGCTAGTCTTCCTTCAGTAATGACCCAAAAAACAAGTAATTTTCCATTCTATAATCACCAACAACAAAAACACCATCAACACTCACTGCAAAATCACCAAAGTTGGCTTTGAAATTTGACCTATTATCCCTTTCCATATCAAGCTTCTCTACAATAATTTGTCAAACCAAATAAAAAACTGAAATTAGAGCTAGGAGGTAAATGGAGGAATTCTAGAAAATATGGTGTGTTGGAGATTAAATATCCAACAACAACATATGTCAATGGAAAATTTTCCATCAGAACAATATTTCCTACTACAGTGAAGAAGTGAATTAGTAGCTAACAATCACCAATTTATATGTGAAAATAATTTATGGGGAAAAATTAGTGGCTACAACATTTTGAGCTTTGCAGGGACATCTCCATTTCACATGGCAGATTAAAGAAGCCATGATCAAAATGTAAAGGCTCTATCTAAAAAATACCCTAAAAGGATCTATATCTAATCTAAAAATAGATGTCAAAACTCTACTATCACACTGTATTTCGAGGGGAACCTAGATTATTTCTCCAATATGTTTGGATTACTTGGTAGGGAATCAATATTGTCAATCCCAACTTTCAATGGGAGAAAACACATGCCAGAACTTTAGAAGATCTGCTTAAAGAAAAGGTACCTAAAACTGATAAATTCCCAATTTTGGATTTTATAGCTAATCGATGTTGAACTCGTATGATAATTTTTAAACTAAACAAAAATACTCACTTGCAATTTCCTTGTTTTTTTAAAGGAAGAAAAGGATTGCTTAAAAATAGCCATTAATATCATTTTAACAAAATCTACAACACATGTTTCTATTATGGATTGGAAAAATTTATTTCATGGATCATTCTAAAGGCAAGAACAGTATGCGTAACCAGAAGGAAATCGTTGCCAAGTTTGAGAAGGTCGTGCTATCACCATTCACGACAATAATGATGAAATCAAGAAAGGATCAGCATATGTGCAATTGAAATAATTTTCAAATGTGTGCGTTGAAGACGAATTCACAACAACATCATAGCAAGAAAGGATCAGCAAATATGCAATTGAAATAATTTTCAAATGTGTGTGTTGAAGACGAATTCACAATAACATATACAACATGTTTCCTAGGGGTCACTTATGTTTTTAAATTTAACATTGGGCATTTATCCTTGTCCTCCACTTTATCTTCACAAGTTGCGATCAATTGGTCTTTCTTCATCACAAATTTATTTATCTGGGTAGCTGCTGGTCTTCCTTCTTCAGTTATTTATTTATCTGGGTAGCTGCTAGTCTTCCTTCAGTAATGACCCAAACAAGTAATTTTCCACGTCTATAATCACCAACAACAAAAACACCATCAACACTCACTGCAAAATCACCAAAGTTGGCTTTGAAATTTGACCTATTATCCCTTTCCATATCAAGCTTCTCTGCAATAATTTGTCAAACCAAATAAAAAACTGAAATTAGATTTTTTATGAATCTGTAGATCAATTTCTTGCCTTTTCAAAAATGATGAACAGAGATTAACCTCCTCGGCTTCAAGTTACAATAAAAAGTGTACAAACGGAAACATTTGAATTGATATCCATTAAATGATACATTAAAAAAAACAAGTGTTAACACAATCGTGTCCTGCAAACTCAAACTACTTAGCTAATAAATCAAGGAACATGCAGTGTGGTGCACACTCCACCGCCTGGCAAGATACAGATATTTCCATTAGAGTGAAGAAGAGGTACTGACTTTGTATCCCTCCTGCGTTCTCATTTTACAGTAATTTTCAATTTCTTCAACTCTACTCCATGGAAGGCACCCCGCAATCAGTGGCCACCTGCCATATTCAATTAATTCAATTCATTTCAAATAATTAATAAACCCTAGTTACAAAGAGATGAAGAGACGAAAATAGGGTTTAGGGTAAAGTGATGTTCATGGAGATGTGCTCATAATGAATTCACCTGTACATTTTCATCATCTTTTTCTGTCCGTTTGACAGAAGTAGCAGAGGAACCAAGCAGGGCAGTTTTAGAATTTGCATTGGGCTCTGGCTCCAGTGCTGGGATGGTAGTGTACTTACTCCTTTATGAATTTTTTTTCTAAAACAGCTGCCATTTTCATAACAGGGTAGAGCAGAGCCCGAAACCTCCATATATGTCTTCTATGAGTACCTCTCGAGGTTGAATCACCATGGATCCATCTACTACTACTTTTTATCTTATCGTAATTGTTGTTATATTGGCTTCAGCAGCAGTAGAGGACGTGAATCCCCTTCACCACGGCCATACAGGTATGGCGGAATTCATAAAAACTTCTTGAAAAGTGACTCTGCATTTGAATCTTTGCTTTTCATCATCTCCTCCTACTTCGGGTCTCTAAGGGCCAAGCAGAGTGATACAGAGTGATGTTGTGAAGGCATCCGTGACGGTGAACCTCGAAGAAAATGAGCTCGATGAATGAATCAGTAATGCCCTTGCCCTTGTCAACAATTTCGTAGCCACCAGAGAAGAAAATGAGTTGGCAGCCACTGGAGAAGAAAATGAGCTCGATGTATGAGATCAGAAACCCTCACGGAGTTCTGATGTCGGTATAAACCCTCACGGATGTTCGTTAATATATATTTTTCTCCGTAACTGATTAAAAATAATAGCATTTAATCCTAAGGTACATATTATTTGAATCGTCTAACATTAAAATCCAGGATGCAGAATAGTACACGTAGCAATTTAGGAAAGTTGTTTTCAAATAGGTACGCTTTACAGCGTAATAAAGCTTTATCCTCATAAATTCTCCAATATGTGAGTGAGATACAAGCAACAACAATGTTGAATATTATTAACTCAATTTATAATCGCAACCCTTCTCACTAGCAAAATCCATTAATGAGTTGGCTCTCCCAAATTGTATGAACACCTCGCAAGTCCCATACTCACTTTGAAATAGTGTTGATCTTATAAATAAAGAATGGAGCCTCCACCACATGAGAAAATTTCCCTTGCTCAGCCCCATCAAAGGAATCTTTATTTTAATTTATTAATATTATTACTACTTATAAAAATAATTAATATGAGTTCGGTATATATACATTTAAAAAAACACGCAACAAGAAAATTAGTAAAAGTACCAAGAAGTAATAAGAATTCAATGCCATAAATAAAAACTAAACGAAAATTTAATTTGACATTTGTGGACATGACATTTTTACCTTAATAGGCATGTCCATTTTGAAGTAGGGTTTCCAAAATTTTAATTTAACTATCAATAATTAGATGGATGGTATTCTAGGATATTTTTAGTAGTATACACAAATCAAAGGTTGAGATTTAATTCCAAAATAGTTATGCCTTTTTTGTTTATTAATTAAATTGATTAATTAAAAAATATCATGTTAACAAGCGTCATATGAATTAAGTTATATTTTTATGGGCATGTGGTATTGATAAGTCAAGGTATTTTAAAATAACCTATTTAAGATTAACAATCTCCATGGTAAAGTGAAGATGAATCCCCATGGTTAAGAATCTTGTTACATACATATTTAATTTTTATATTAATTCTTTTTATAACAAGGGCTACAGAGTAGCTACTACCTGCCTCTTAATGTAAATATAGAAATGTTGCAATTTGAGTTTGAGCATGTCTATGAAGATTTTCTTTATAATAAAGTTGCCATGATGCAGGAGCATCCAACTCAGGGTGAACAAATACAAAAGTGTTTGTCTCACAAGTTTACAAGTCATTGTCCTTGAGTTTTTCTTTAGATTTCCTTAGTTTTTAGCATTTAGAACTTAACAAGAAGTTATGTTTTTAATTTCATTATAATTTCTTTTTAGTTACTGTTTTAAAATTAAGTAAAGAATTTAGGTGAACGGGAATTAACAGTTATCCAATGTAACTACATGTAACTATTGACAGTTTCTAAAATTGTTCAGCAAATCATACAAAAGGGAAAAAATGAGACATTTGTAGGATTGGATTCCATCATAGCAGAAAACGAATAAAGATCATACAAGAGATTTTGAAAATTCATATGAATCCATTCGTAGCTAGATACATTTCTTTCTATATTCATAATTGAATGCATTTATAAAAAGTGGCAAGAACTGGCAGAATAATTCTTTTTACATTCATTTAAGAAACAACCGAGAACAAGTGGGAGTGACTACATCGATGCATATGAACAAGGCTACATACAAGAGCCGAGATATCCATTAACGACAAAGATCTACAGTCTTAGAAACACGTCAAGCGTTCTATCAAAGAAAATCACAGGTATCATTCAAACTGAAATAATACATTTTCCTTTGGATCATTATCCAAGTAGTTTATTACAAATACCAAAAAAATTGTTGCAGTCCAAAGATATGATTAAATATATTGCATGTTCGACTAAGGAAATGGGTTTGAAACCCCAGTACTGAAACCCTACAACTAGCAGGGAATACCAAGACCGGAGACAAATAAATCCTGACTAGCAAGTTAAGAGCCGCGACCACATATAGATCCCAAAACCACTTACAGACAGAAGAGTATCCATACCAAACTGCTAACAGAGAAATCAACACAGAAGACGACTGATAGCGGAGCTGAGGCGCATACCCTCAAAACCTTAATTTCTAGAAGTGACTACAAGAAAAGACCCTACCCTTTTGGGATAGTAACAGCAGAGCCGAAGACCACACCTAGAGCGCCCAACAAACCTCCTGCAAATACAAACCCAGATGTTAGAATTGCGAGAAAGTTAAAACCCTGCGACATAGAAATGAACGGTGAGGGTTTGTAAGCCTATGCTTACCAAAAGAGCAGTGTTGAACTGGAGCAAGGATTCAACCAGTTGCCAACCAGCAAGGAAATCCTGCTCACAAAGGAGAAAATTCCTTAGTATAACCAGGAAAATCAACTGAAAAACTAAAGAAGAGAAGGAGGAATTACCACTGTGAAGCCGACGAGTTGAGGTTGAATGCCGAGTTCCCTGATGGCTGCGACCTGACATACCACATTCAAATAACCGGTTAAACAACAGAACACATACGGCGAGAGGATAAAACAGTATAAGAACAAATTCATTCAAGAGATAGCAACCACAAATAGCACCCACAAAACCTTCAGGGCGGAGGAGCCCATTTGCAGATAGCAAAGAACCAAGTCTTGAAACCCTTGGGCTCATTTACAGAGCAAGAAATACAAACAAATCCATTACACCAACAGAATCCAGATAACAGAGCAGAGCGGTGGTTAAAGACTGCAGATAGAGCCCAGTAAACAGAGCAGGATCCGTGGCCACATACAGGTCAAAGAGCCACTAAAACAAACCACCATAATCACAGAGAAACAGTCAAAAAACCCTCACAGTCCCAGAGAACAAAGTGAAATTCCAAGTGAACAGAGGTTAGGCACGTAGCTAAGGGCGGGATCGCGAATTCCGAGGACAGGATAGGTGTCCTCCTCACACCAACCACAAGTACGAGCAATTAATAAACAATCAAAAAAATATCAATTACAAAATCACCGAAAATTTCATAATCACAATCACCACATTAATCATAAATTAATTATTGATTAATCGCAGAGTTTAAGAAGGGTTGGTCCCATCAATTTTTGGTATCAAAGCAGGTTGAGTTTTTATTATTATTATTGGAATGGAAGTTGGAAGGCGAGGTCATCGGAGAGCTATTCGGAGAGTAGCAGATGAAGGACTGAGAGAGAATATTAGGATCTTAAATGCCTGTTTGGAGACAGTAGAAGCAGGAAGAAGAAGGGATCCTGATGGAGGAGATGATAGTGATGAGGAAGCTGTAGAGACAACAAATGGATCAGATGGGGAAGGACCTGAGATCAGGTTGTTGAAATCAGTCTTACTGGCTAATAGTAAGCCAAAGCCTGAGCTTTCGAATTTTGATGGAAGTTTGTCAACAGAGGTACTGCTAGATTGGCTCAATGAGTTGAATAAGTATTTTGAGTATGAGGACATCAGCGAAGATAAGAGAGTTAAATTCGCTGCCACTAGGTTGAAAGGGCATGCAACCTTGTGGTGGGATAGTGTACAAGCAGAGAGGAACAGGGAAAATTTTAAGAACCCCCCTAAATTTATATATATAATAAATGGGTGAATCTCCATGATACATAGGAAAAATGGAAGGCGATTTTATTAATAATATAATATGTATATATAATTTTTTGGCGAATCTCTCACGAGATTATACTATCTTGTAAAATCATAGCGAATCACCAATACAAATGGCGAATCACTACTACAAAATGGTGAATCGTTGTCTAGTGGAGTTCGAGGTGTTGGTTCCAATGAATATATGGTAGTTGAACCAAGAGTAGAAGGAAGAGAACCACTAAGACCAAGCATGGCACATGGTGACTCATGAGGGAAGTAGTTCTCGTGCAGTTTGGAAAACGCGTTCTTCTAGTTCTGCTAAGCGTAGTTTTGTTTCTCATTCTACTACTAGCACTGATATTTAGGTTGGAGAGGAGTTTGAGGAAGCATGGAAGGTAGCAGTGGTGAAGAATTACAAAGAGTACCCATGATGGGCTCCATTTCTCCCTTTGGTATTTGTGCCTGCAAGATCTTATGTCCATTGAACCAACAATTAACCGTTCAACCAACAATCAACTTGACTGAGTTTTCTCTAAGCAAAATTTCTTTAGTGGTTAGTTTCCAATTGGCCAAGTTTCCTTTCGCTGAATTATTCTAGTGGGATCGAGTTGCAGGTTACAGTCACTGTATTTTTCTTTGTAAATTCCCTGTGGGTCGAAACCTTGATTTTCTAGATTAATTAATGAAGCAGAATTGTTGTGGGTCTTTATCTATTGTAATGTGTGATTGATCTCTCTTTGATTTTATTTCCACTCCATATAAATTTTTGAATGTTAAAATACCAATGATTTTATTTTTCAAGAATTTAGAATTTATTTGGTTAATAAAATAAATTGTTGGGAATAAATAATTGTTGCGAGAAAATAATTTTGGGCTAGTATTAGGAGTTTCAACAGATTGTGAGGGCATTGGTATGGTTTTGTACAAAATTGCAAACATGGCATGCATCCTCAATAGGAGTTCCTATCCATGTCACATTCGAAGCAATAGATTTAAGTGCTAAATTCAAAGAATGCATGATGCAAGGCGTCGAAAATATTTGTGGATATTTAGGTTCCACAGTCATGTCTTATCATTGTAAATAGATGCATTTTTTGTAATAATTTGCACACAAGAATCAACACCTATGTCTTTAATAACTTTCACGAACAACTCACCTATATATTGTGCATCCTTGTATTTTCCAAGAACATCCACTGCCTTCAAGAAGATTGGTCCATTCAAGAAAGCTACCATGAAGTTGATGAGTGGATGATGTGCTACATCTGTCCATCCATTAGAAATAGTACTAACACCAGATAAGGGCTATGATGATTCAATAGGCTCTAGCATATTATCCACCTCCTTCTTTGCCTTTACCAACAATGTGGTTCTAAGCTTTTCTAACTAGGGGGCATGTACCTTGTATCTCAACAAATTAAGGTGACTGTGCAACATTAAATGAGATGAAGTTGAGATAAAGGAAAAAAACCCAATGGTAAGATCAATCTCCTCCTTCCTCACTTGCTGAATTATCTTGCCCATCAACTTCCCTTTTTTTTGTTGCTCGATGCACTGCCACTCCTAGATGGATAATTATTTGATGATTTCCTCAAGATTGGAAGAGGATCCTCATTCTTGGTTTTCTTAGATGTTGCTGCCACCAAGTCAACATTGGCCTCTCTTTCCAATTCTTTTCATTTGGATGCACTCACTTCTGGACATGCTCCAAGTACACAAGGTGTGTCCAACAAATGGCACATAACTTGGAAGGAAGTGATCTTAAATTGATTAAGGAGAAAATTACACGTCCAAAGAACATTTCCTCCGCCCTTTAGTTTGGCCCTAGGCCCTTGCTGTCTTGTAACATGCTTCCACAATGGAAACTTTTGCTCCCGAGCCCAAAATTTTGTTAAAATAATGTATTTTCAGCATTTGAAGCTGTTGTTGCAGCCCCACTTCCAACAGATGGAGCACGAACAGACTCTGAAGAAAAATTAAGGAGGGGGACAACATCAACGGGGTAATTACTCCCTTTCCTCTAGCTTCCCTTGGTGATTGAGCCATGATTTCTGCGAAATGAAGAAGACAATGGACTATTGTAGGAAGAAACTTGAAAATTGGTGGACAAATCCATTTGCCGAGCACTTGGAATCCTTTCAGAGGAAGAAACTTGAAGATTGGTGGACAAATCCAGTTGCCTAGCACTTGGAATCCATTTCTAGGAAAAAACTTAAAGACTGGTGGAAATCCACTTGGCCAACACTTGTAATCCCTTCTAACACTGCACAATAATCCTCAGTTGCTGTGATAGTCACTGTGCCTCAGTTGCTGCTTAGAGATTGTTTGTGACACTTGTTTGAAACCTAAGTTTGAGGAGGCTTAATTTTTCAAGCTTTTTCGAGTACAATGTACAATATTAATTTTTGCTTAGATGCAGTGCCAAAACTTTACAACTTGTTTTTTGGTGCTCTGGGGAATCAGACACATTGTATTTGCAGTAGCAACTTAGGTTTTACACAGATGTCCTGTATTTGAAAAACACTGTTGATATGATGAATTTGGAATGGCGTTATGAGAGGTATCGAAGGCAATCCTTCAATTCGACTTTGGTGAATGTTGGAGTCAAGCTTGGGAGTTGTCAGGTTCTCTCTAGCAATGGGAATTGTGGCATTAATGTAGCTGACTGTGACTAATTACAACTGATGCATTCAAAGTGGTAGTTATAAAACATATTAAAGGACAAGGGAATTTAGGCATTTCAAATAATTATGGGTTCATTTTCAATGCATTCATGTAGACATTCCCTCGTGGAGTGGAAGTTCCACCCGCAATGGGTTTAGTAATGTCTTATAAATTGTAGAACAAAAGCACCATGAGTTTTCTGTGGCAGAGTCTTTCTAGGAATATTGGGAGTTGTGTCAGAAGTACCAGAGGTATGTGTGTATTGTGCAATCCATGTCAGTTCAAACTTCATATATTTAAGAGGGAGCATTGACCAATGCTTCCCTAGGAATTCCACATCGATATGGCATATATACTTGTCCCTTTGGGTTATCTTCCTCCAGCAAAAGTCCAGATCAGTTATAGTTGGTCTTTTGTACAAGTGCTATTTTCATGAGTTGCATTGATATGTTGGTTTAGTCATTTTTTATTAAAGCAGCTAAGCTTTGTCTTAATAACTGCCCAGAGTTATCTGTAAGTTAGTTTACAATCATAATTGTTGGTTAAATTGCCAGCTAATGGCATAGACGTATTGCCTTTATACACATAGATACAAAGGCAAATAGTCTTAGATCAAATTTTGGGACTGATGACTATGTATTGCCTACAGGTACAGCTGGAGTGATTTTGTAAATCCTTGTATATTTAAGTTTAGCTGTCCTTGTTGGTGTTAAAAAAAAAAAAAAAAAAAAAACAAACAAACAAACAAACAACTTTGTATGGCAAAAGCATGTGCTTGGGGCCAAGAAATGGTTATATCCAGCCTACTCATCCAGCAGAAATGCAGTGGGCAAGATCACTTCAATCATCCATATTAGTCCCCTAGTATCATGTCTATCCCCAGTGTTTTGTGCAAGTGATGATTTTGTATGGCTTTCTATGAGTGAATTTTGATGTTGATGTTGGAGAGTAAATCTTCTTCCACCAAGTATCACATGCAGTTTTACACCAAATATGGCATGCAGCATTCTAGAACCACTCTAATATTTTCTTAGTTCAGTTGAGGATCCATATATACAGGTAGATGGTCATGAGTTTACTGCCGTAGTTCTGGCCTCACATAGTCTGCATTTGCTGTCACTGCTATATCAACAGTAGGACGCAATTTTGCACAGGTCTTTATAGCATTGTGCACAGGGTCAGAAAGGAAGTTACTTATGAGATCTATGTTAGTGGGTGAGCCCGTATCAACAGCCACAAAAGCATACAGAGAGAATGTCTTGTCAGCCATACATAAAAACATCAACCATGCAATGATACAACAAAGAAATAGAAAGGAAGTCTGCATGCAAAGTTAAAAAACTGGCCTGTTGAGTTAAAATATAGTCAAATCGAGGGGCCCATTTTCTCAACCCAAGCCGCATTGTCAACCATAAAGGAAACACCACGCGCATGCATGAAAGGATTTAACGAGTCCACAACTTCAATAACACTCTCATTAATAATCTCTAAGTATGAATGACCCTTCTTCCTCAAGATCTCAATCTGCAACCACTAATTCAATTGATGGATAATCTCTGCATGGTTAGATACAAAAATAAAAATAAAAATGGTTGTTACAAATTATACCCTAGACTTCTTTCCAGCAGAATTACTTTGAATTGAGGACAGACGGTAAAATTTGTTGGCAGATTAAAGACATACTCATACATATTGCCAGAAATGAATAATTCATACCAGATTTATATAGACACATTAACTTAAACATCCAATGCCAATGTCAGTGGAAAAAACAGAAAATCTAGCACAATCAGTAATGCTCAGCAGCTTATAGTTATCACAGAGAAAAACATTAAGAGGAGCTGCCCATGTTGAGAAAAGAAGCTCAAGATGACAAGTCAATGGAAGCAAAATCCCATAACAGTAATCTCAAGACAGAAAAGCCCCCATGAATTTTTAGACAGACTGAAATGCCTTGGAGATGAACATGACGATGACCAGAAAAATAAAATTGATGATTCCATTTAGGAAGGCTTTATAATCTTTAACCATGGGTCAATGCAAGTATTGAAATCTGAAACCCTATTATATAGTTTTTCCTTAAAGGTACAATAATGTAAAACAAATTCTATTTGTCATATGCTCCAGAAAAGAACCATAAATAAATCAGTAAAGCTTTCTACCTGTGCCATCATCAATGCCACATAAACACCAGCAGTAAATGGATAAAGAGGACCCAAGTCACCAGTAGGCCATACTGCACGAACACGTTCACCAACTTTCCACATTCTCGTTTCATCAATCTTACCCATGGGAAATGCTGGGAGCCCATCCTTTTCCTGTAGGATGAATTTGAGCAATTAGAAGCTCTGGTTCAATAGATAATTTGCTCAAGTAAATTAAAAGACCAAAAAATCAGTGAATTGCAGCCAAGCAAAAAGCTTACAAGAAACCGACGCCCTGCCATGACAACACTTCGGATCTCATTGCCAGAAGCTACATCCTCGTAGCACTCATACAAAATTTCCATGCAGCGATAATATGAAGTGTTGTATGCCATCTCAAAATCCCTCCTTCCTCCTTCATTCAGAGAATTTTATATAGCTAACAATCCCTGCAAATTGTATAATAAGTTCAAATTTAGAATAACCATAAGAAATTCAAACCATTTCAAGAGCAATAAAAATGAAAATAAATGTATGACAAATTGTATGTCCAATGTGCCATAGTAGAAAACAACATCCTATGATCATTCTATAACCAATGAACAGAGATCCCTAAAATCTGCTTTTAGTTTCACCAAAATCAGAAAACACCTTTGTCGAGATATTTTTTGATATGATCCCAGTTATTCCTTCCACAGTATTTTTGTAAGAAATTTTTTCATCCATTCCACCCTCGGTATATCGTCCGAACAATGCTTCAACTATACCATGTACAACTCCCAACAAGATCCCTGTAAATCATAAAAGACCAACTCAATCCTAGCATGCCAATTATAAATAAAACAGAACAAAAGGTCCTTAAAATAATAGTTACCATGCTCCCCAAAAATATCACTCTTGTACTCATCCTCCAGGGCCGTTGCAAATGTAAATGGTGAACCCAAAGCAACTGACCATCCCAAAGCAACATCTGTTGCTCTCCCATCAACATCCTGGACAAACACACATAAGAAAACTCCATAACTTATTGAAATAGCAATGAGTTTGTGATTTCATTGAAAGCATAAGCAACAAAGAACTTTTAAACAAAATTGAAAATGTGAATATATATTTTCAAGGTACAAATACCTGATGCACAACAAAACTAGAGTTTATTCCTGCACCATTAATCTCCTGGCCCTGGACATACAACCGTCTCACAGATGGTCCCATGCCCTTTGGACAGACAGCTATCACACTAATGTTCTTGGGGAAGTCATCCCCACAGGACTGCAAATGCCCCAGTAAGACCAAGTATGCTATTTAGTTTCATTGGAGAAAATATTTGCTTGTAATTGTCTGCCTGCAAGATCAGAAATCAAATTAGAGGGGGTTTGCTTTAATTGTACAAAATTCCCACCAATCAATAGCATTCACAACAATAGAAACTGCAGTATTATCTCTCCAATGGAAAGATTCTATATAAAATGTGCCACCGTAATATAGAGAATGTTGTGCCAACCTGTGCAGCATCAAATATCAAAAGTAACACAAGGTCACTGCCACACAAAGTCTCTGTCATTTCACCAAGTGTTCCATTTTCCTCTGAAAATCCTGCTGCACGTGCTTCAGCAAAAGATTTGGAGCCTTTCCTCAAGCCAACCTGTAAACAAGTCAAACCCTACAACTGTGATCTCCGACCATACCAGAATTACATACAATGATTACAAACAAAAGATGTATTTTCAATCAAAATAATATTGTAAACCAAAAACCAATAGACCTATTATTCATGGGAATCCTACCACAATCCTAGCTATCACGAGTTCATTGCATGAAATCAGACCGGAGAAACATAACAAATCAGGTCATAGTTCAAATAATTAATGTACCTTAGAGAAGAAACTTTAAACCTGAATTTCAACTATGTTGCACCAGGATTCCGGCAAATAGGAACATGGGAGCAGGGAAACACATTAAGGGGGCATATGGAAGCAGCCCCCAAATTCTAGGAAATGTCATGGGGATACCAGGGTCTCCTACATAGGGGATCCCACCCAAAATACTAAAAAGTTAAAATTGAAATATATGAAAATTGAGACATAAATTATATGTAAATTGTAATGTAACATGTTATAGATTAACATTAAAATCTTATACGTAACAACACATCAATAACATTATAATAAATCATAAATTCTAACATATATTCTGAGTATTCTCTCCCAGCAACAAGATCTATTCCAAGCATCGACTATCCAGCAGCACCCAACAAGACCTCTCCTGGTTGCATGGAAGTATTATGAGTTCTCTCCTGGCAGTAAGGTTACAACCAACAACAGTGCTTGAGCAATTCTCTTCTCTTCCACCAGCAAAGTCACAACTCACAACCAACAATACTACATAGTACTTGATGTATTCTCTCCCAGCAGCAATAACAGGCAATAACAAAGCCCAGCGATGTCCTCAACTCCTCAGACACTCTCTCCTCTACATTTTAACTCTTCTCACAGTGAGCAAGTGAATAAAAAAGGCAGTGAGATAGTCGTTTTAAAGAGTATGGTATCTTTAAATAATAAAAAGGCAGTGAGATAGTCGGTTCTTTTATTTTTTATTGACTTCTTGTTCTCATTTTTCCCTTAAAACAAGCAACTTTGGGAGTGTCCTTGGTCAAAGAAACATTTCATCTTTGAGGGAACATTCCCTACTGCATCCCTTGAATCCCTTGAATCCCTGCAGGCTGCCAAAAGGGAATGTGGGGGAACATCCCTCTTGGAGTGACCAAGTCCTAGGTGTGTACAAAGCATGGGGATCAAGTCCTCTGCCCTTAGGGATGTGTCCCCATGTAACACTGGAATTTCATTCAATTTTACCACAAATACTGAATCCCAAGGAATAACAGCAACTAGAAAATAACAAACTGAATTTTCAATAATTTCATGCAAATCCATTTTAGCTGTTGAATGCACTTATTCCCCAATATTATCCCAAATGAATAGCCACTTGATGCATTCAACAAAATACACCAGTATAACTTATGTATTCAACCTCATTTCAACTGCATTGACTAGCTTCATATCCAAAAGATGATCACTACACCAATGAATGACATGCTCGTATAGAACCATACCTTAATATCAAAGCTACTGCCACCACATGAGTTCAACGAGGAATCATGAAAATAGCTTATCTTGCATCAAGTCAAAAAGTGCAAATATGAATTGTTTAGCTTCATAGACAGCATTCTAAATGTCAGCACAGAACAACACAGGCTCTATGAAATTGGTGAAGATATACTAGAGCCATTGCATTAAGAATAGATATAGCAAATCAGTAAAATTAGACAAGACCAGAAATTTAAAGTGTGCACATGCCCCGGTGTCCTGAAACTATGAAAATAGAAAGTGATCATTAGCTTCCTCCACATCATTATAAATCAAAACATGGAGATGTTATGGCCAACTTAGGAGTGACACTAAAAGTGGGCACTATTACAGCAAAATACAACACCTTAGTGCAAAGCCTCACTAGGCGGACTAGACAAAGTGCAACAATGGTACTGTCACCTAAACAACCACTCCCCTCGCATAGTGATGGACATAATCCAACACAAGGGAGGTGTCCCTTGTGGAACTTAGGAATTAAATAACCCAAACAACTTAAGCTAAGTGCCCCCTAAGGGTTCTACAACTTCCACCAAAGAATGAAGATAGGAAATTAGGGTTTAAGGTGGATTTGTGAATAATTTCCAAATTTGAGTTCAAAAGTTTCTATGGCTCTTCTAGAGGCTTAGGTCAACCAGGAGGGGCTCAAGATAGTTTCTCAAACACACAATCAAGAAATTATACTAGGCTATCATAAACTAGCTTCAAAAAATAGAAATTGCAGCAATGTAACAGTTTATGACAGTAGGAAATTTAGCCCCAGAAATTATGATAACTTCCTAAAAGACTTGGAAAAAAGGTTTATTTAAGAAGGATAATGGAACAAATACTATGCTAGCATTCTTAAAGTTAAATTCACTCTTCATCCAATTAAAGCAAGACATTCACTCTTCATAGGAAATTTCACGAATGAAACATCAAAGTGCAATTCTATTTCCAGAACAGCTCTGCCTATCTCTCTCCAGAAGATGAGTCATGCTAATTTACTTACCTGGAAGAATTTATTCAAATCGATACTAGGCACTCAAATCTACAGATTGATTCCTTGCTGGAAAGAATTTAGTTTTTTCATAGGACAAGACAAAATTATTGGTTTGTTCACCTACAACTGCAGAATTAGATGAGAAAATGTTGGAATTGAAACAAAAGGTGGAAGCACCTCAATCCAAATTGATTCAGCAAAAGATAGCAGTGAGTGCCAAGAAGCTGTAATGGGCTCAACCAACCCATTCCATGACAAATAATTCCATTATTTTGTTGCCTCTGCTAGACTCTGGAACACCACTTCACTAGAACACCAAGGTGGCCAGGTGCCCATCATTCCTGGAAAAGGGTCAGATGATGTGGGGTATTTTGAATATTTTGAGTTAGGTGGTATAAGGATGTTTAAGATGACATGGGTTGATTACATGATTTTCCAAAGTATTTCTCTCTCTCAATGTATGTATATGTGTGAGTGTGTTTCTAAGTTTGATAGTGGATGAATGTGAAATGTAACAGATTTATAGTTGTCTATGACTCATCCCTTGAATCAAGGGAAGCATTTGATAGTTAGAGTTGAACTAACTATGACAATTAAGAGGGAAGATTAAAAGAGGAGGAGGTTAATGTATGAAGAACTCTTTCTGGGGCAAATGACTTGATGTTATTGTGCACAGTTCCTTCTCATTGTGATCCTAATGTGGATGGATAACTATAGGTGCTTTATGTTCATTTACTTCAAGTTCTGGGTAAAGTTAAGTGAGCTGAACTGTTAGTTAAGATCTCTTTGGATGTCTATATGGCCTTTGTGCGTCCTCAAAACACACAATAAATGTCTTCATAGAAGTAGAAATTCAAAAGGGCAAGATAATGAACAAATATGAAAACTTACCTGAAAGCGCCCAACATGCTTATACTTGACAGTTCCATAATCGTTTCCCTAATTGCTCTTAAGCATAAGTGCAAGAGCTGAAATGCAAAGTCCTTATCTGTCCTTGTCTGGACCTATGCCAATGTGAGATTTCTTTGTCATATGATGTTTTACTTTTAAAATTTCTGGAAAATATGCTGCTTCTTTTTTTCTCCAATCAAAACCTCATAGGGAAATGCAAAGGATGCTTACCCATGGATTTATGCCTTTTTTTTTTCCAAGGAAAACTGCACAGGTAAATCCAAGAGATGCTTACCCAAATTTTGTGTATGTTATCCCTGGTGTCTTTGATCTACGGTAATATGAACTGGGCACCTGTCTGCATGGAACTAGCGAAATGCCAAGTAACATTGGCAACAATGCTTGAGCTAACTCCTTCGGCTATTTATATCTATCAAGAAGACATTAAGGTACATGTACAGATTAAGGAGCACATTACAAAAAATATGAGCAGAAAAACAGGCACACCATTGTGTAGATCATGGGCCCAATGCAAATAAAACACCTGAAACTAATAAGCCAGATTATCTCTAAATTTCCTTTTACAAAACATGCGAAGGAGAAACTTGGACTCAAAAACCATTACTAACAGACCAAATGAATCTCCCCCTTGCAAAATCACCGGGTGTCATGCAAGGAGACATCATGACCCTGGCTGCTAAATGTGGAAGCTAAGGTCAAGCAATCGACTGCAGATATTCACAACTCACAGGTGGCTAGCCACTGAGCCTGAAACCCTATTATCACCATGCCAAAAGGCCACAAAGGCGTGTTGGGGAGAAAAACTATGTCCATGGCCATAGTTATGAAAATCACAGAAGTTTTAGCAGAGATATGTCCCACAAAGCAGATGTGCTTCTGATTGGGAAAAAATGATCTTCTGTCTGCTGGCAAGCTGGCGTCCATGTGCATGCTCATGTTCAATGCTACATGGGAAAAATGGGCAGCATAACTTAGATATCAGCAAATCAGAAAGAACATCTACTGGACCCCTGCACATGAAAAGACTTCATAATATTACCAGATATTGTATGGCTTCAGCTCTGGTTTCAAAAAAAATCCACCCAAAACCCTCCATTGCCCTGTAAATCTAGGCGTATGCAACCCAAAACCAGCATCATCATAGTAAATCTCCATTGCCCTGTAAATCTAGGGCATATGCAACCCAAAACCAGCATCATCTAGCATTATCAACGTAAATTGTAAATCTGAGGCAGGCCAGAAAAGCAACCCCAACATCATCAAAGGGCGAATGCAGATCCAAAACCCTCCAACTTAGTAAATCGGGGGCGAATACAACCCCATAAAATCACAGACCGGTGAATCGAAGGCGAATGCAACATTTCATGTTTATCCGCCCTTATTTTTCTTGGCTAAACCATAATAATTATTTATTTTTAAAATAATTTTGGGGCTATTTATACAAAACTATACAAAATAGGTTCTATATAAAAAATTGGCCCCTCTAAAATCTAAAACCCCTTAAATTTCGCCTTTGGGCTAAAATTCGCCCCTAAAATTATCCCTGGAGAGGAAGAGGTTGAATAAGCAGCCTATCAAAAAATGGACTAGGATGGAAGCCAAGTTGAAGGGTAAATTTTTACCCAAAGACTATTAGATTGTTATGTACAGGCAGGTACAGAATCTGAAACAGAAGGGAATGACTGTAAAGGAGTACACAGCAGAATTCTATCGGGCGAACCTGAGAGCAGGTTACGTGGAAGACACCCCAGAAAAATAGCGAGGTTTGTAAATGGTTTAAGGCTGGAAATATTGGATGAGATAAGTATTCTTTCACCTAGAACCATAGATGAGGCTTATCAGAGTGCCTTGAAGGCAGAGGAGAAGATAAACAGGAAACAGAATGCTAGAAGAGGAAGAGGGTCTAGCAGAGGGAAAGGACGAACCTTTGGCAGAGGTAAAGCTGTCAACCCCAATGATGAAGGTAGCAGCTTGAAGGCTTCAGGGAAAGCAGAGAAGGACAGTAGCACCAGGGGAGGAAAGCCATACCAATGCGGAAGAGGTAATGGTAGAGGTAGAGGAGCTGCCATCCAGTGTTACAGGTGCCACAAGTGGGGGCACAAGTCCTATGAGTGTCTTGAAGGAGAACAGGCTGGAACAAGAGGAGCATATGTTGCTCAAATGGAGGAGGCAGAGGTACCACCCCAAGAGGCAGAGAATTTTCCGGAGACAGGGGAAGCCTTAGTTTTGAATAAGGTACTGCTGAAACCAGCAAAGGAAACAACCGACCCAACTCAAAGGAAAGCATTATTCCGAACAGTTTATAAGTCACATGGAAAATGCTACAAACTGATTATCGACAGTGGGAGCACAAATAATATAGTTGTCATGGAGATGGTGGAGAAGATGGGATTGAAAAGTTTGAAGCACCCCACTCCTTACAAGGTGTTGTGGTTACAGAAAGGACATCAATTGTTAGTTGATGAACAATGTGAGGTTGAGTTCCATATTGGCAAATACAGGGATAAGGTTGTTTGTGATATTATGCCTATGGATATGTGTCACATACTGTTAGGAAGACCATGGCAGTATGACAAAAAGGTAGTACATGATGGGAAGACAAATTGTTACAAGTTTTTCAAGGATGGGATTAAGCACACGCTTGTACCCATCAAGGAGGAAGAGATAGCAGAAACTAGTGGAGTCAAAGCATTGCTGGTGGGAGGAAAGGAATTTTTGAAATAGATCGAAGAAAGTGAGATCAAATATGTTGTTGTAATGAGGCCAAAAACAGTGTTGTTACACAATGAAATTGCAGATTTGCCTGAAGAAATTCAGGACATGTTGCAGGAGTTCAATGACATTGTAGTGGATGATTTGCCAGATAAATTACCTCCTAAGAGAAGTATCAGTCATCACATATACTTTATACATGGAGCTATTTTACCAAACAAGGCAGCATACCGAATGAGCCCTAAGGAAAATGAGGAGATCAAAAAAAAAAAAAAAAGGTACAAGAATTGCTGGATAAGGGGTTGATAAGGGAGAGTTTAAGCCCCTATGCAGTTCTGACAGTTTTAGCTCCCAAGAAAGGAGGAGAGTGGTGAATGTGCACAGATTCGAGAGCCATCAATAAGATTACTATTAGGTACAAGTTCCCATTGCCACGAATGGATGACATGATGGACTGCTTAAGTGGGGCAGCGTATTTCTTGAAAATCGATCTAAAGAGTGGATACCACCAGATCTGAATCAGAGAGGGGGACGAATGGAAAACAGCTTTCAAAATTAATGAAGGACTGTATGAGTGGCTGGTGATGCCATTCGGGTTAAGTAATTCCCCTAGTACCTTTATGCGCCTGATGAACGAAATGTTGAAAGAGTTTATTGGGAAATTCATGATTGTATATCTTGATGATATACCGATTTTCAGTAAGACTAAAGAAGAACATTTTTTACATGTTCGGAGTGTGCTGGAGAAGTTGTAGCAAAACAAGTTGCTGATAAATTTGAAAAAATGTTCTTTTTTTCAAAGGGAATTAGTTTATTTGGGCTTTGTGATTGCAGATAATGAGCTGAAAATGGACCCAGAGAAAGTTGCAGCTATCATTAGCTGGCCATGCCCAAAGAGCTTGTTCGAAGTTCATAGTTTTCATGGGTTGGTAAGTGGGAAGGATGGATATTTGCATGCAATTTGTAAAGACCTGACTGCATAATATCAAGATACACCTGCTTTCTATCGTAAGTTTATAAGGAATTTTAATGATATCTGTGCACCTATGTTGGACACAATAAAAAAGGCAAGTCAGCCTTTCTATTGGACTGAAGCGATAGAAAAAAGCTTCCAGATCTTGAAGAAGAAGATCACTGAAAGACCGATTTTGAGGTTACCTGATTTTAACAAACTGTTCCAAGTTCATTGTGATTCCAATGGTATAGCCATTGGGGCCATACTCAGCTAGGAAGACAAACCTGTTGCTTATTTCAGTGAAAATTTGAATGAAAGCAGGCAGAAGTACTCATCTTATGACAAGGAGTTCTATGATGTCGTCCAAGCACTGAAGCATTGGAGACACTATTTGTTAGGTAATGAATTTGTTTTGTTTCTGATAATTCTGCATTACAGTACATTATGCAGCAGCATAAGCTGAACCACAAGCATGCAAAGTGGGTTGAGTACTTGTAGAGTTTCACTTTTGTATTGAAGCATATTAGTGGACAATCCAACAAGGTAGCAGATGCGTTGAGCAGAAGAGCTTTGCTCTTGCAAGATAGCACGATACAAGTGCTAGGATTTGAACACCTGAAAGACTTGTATCAAACAAATGCAGATTTCAAGGAGGCTTATGAAGCCTGCCAGAACCCTTTGTTGAGAAATAATAGTCCATGGTTGGACTATAACTTACAGGAGAAACTGTTGTTTAAAGGAGGACAGCTATGTATTCCTGACTGTTTGATGAGGGAGAACATCATTCGGGAGAAGCACAATGGAGTTCTTGCCAGACATTTCGGCATTGATAAGACCTTAGATCAGTTCAGTCACTTTTATTATTGGCCGAAGATGTGAAGGGATGTGTAGCGATTTCTAACCAGGTGTAAAGTGTGTCAATTGGCGAAAGGACACAGTCAAAATACGAGACTCTACACACCACTGCCTATTCTGAGTAGACCTTGGGATTCAGTTAGCTTGGACTTTGTCTTAGGTATGCCAAGAACACAGCGCGGTTATGACTCTGTGATGGTGGTAGTGGATTGGTTCTCGAAAATGGCACATTTCATTCCTTGTAGAAAAACTAGTGATGCCACTCACGTAGCACACTTGTTTTTCACGGAGATTGTCATAGTGCATGGTTTGCCTAATTCCATTGTCTCCGACAGGGTTTTGAAGTTCACAGGACATTTCTGGCGCACCCTGTGGAAGAAGTTGGACACACAGTTGAACTTTAGCTCTATTTATCACCCACGGACTGATGGGCAGATGGAGGTGGTGAACAGGAGCTTGGGAAACCTACTATGGAGTTTGATTGGAGAAAATTCACGAATGTGGGATCGTGTACTTGCCCAGGCAGAATTCGCTTGCAACGATTCACCGAATCGAAGCATAAGATACAGTCCTTTTTAGATCTTGTATGGAATGCATCCACGCGGAGTGCATGAGTTACGAGATCTGGGACAGTTGGAAAGAAGGAGTGTTGACGGGGAAGATTTCACCAAAGAAATGAATGACCTACATGAGTAGGTAAAATCTAAGTTGCAGGATAGCAGTCAGAGGTATAAACAGCAAGTGGATCTAAAACAGCAGGAGGTACAGTTTAATGTGGGAGATGATGTTCTCGCATATTTACGCAAAGAAAGGTTCCCTAAGGGTGAGTACAACAAATTGAAGTTTAAAAAAATTGGCCCTTGCAAAATTCTGCATAAATTCTCTGTGAATGCCTATGAATTACAACTACCCCCAGGAATAGGCATATCGCCTATCTTCAACGTGGCAAATCTGTTTCCATGCACTGTCAGTCCTGAAGAAGACAGTTCGGCACGGCCAGAATAGGACACCCAGAAGGAAAGCAATTCTTGGATGAGACAAATGCCTTTGGCTCAACCCCTTGAGATTGAGAGAATTCTCGACACACAGGTGCCCAAACGAACTTGCAGAAAAAAGTACCTTCAGTACCTTGTCAAGTGGAAGAACCGACCCATTGAGGACAGTTCATGGCTTGATGCAGCACAGATACAACGTGCAGCATATTCTGTGGAGGAGCTCATGGAACAAAGCCATGAATTTTTGTTACCCTGAGAGCCCGATGCAGGAGCATCCAGGTCAGGGTGAACAAATACAAAAGTGTTTGTCTCACAGGTTTACGAGTCATTGTACCTGAGTTTTTCTTTAGATTTCCTTAATTTTTAGCATTTAGGACTTAACAACAAGTTATGTTTTTAATTTCATTATAATTTCTTTTTAGTTACTGTTTTAAAATTAAGTATATAATTTAGGTGAACGGGAATTAATAGTTATCCAATGTAACTACATGTAACTGTTGACAGTTTCTAAAACTGTTCAACAATTCATACAAAAGGGAAAAAATGAGACATTTGTAGGATTGGATTCCATCATAGCAGAAAACGTATAAATATCATACAAGAGATTTTTAAAAGTCATATGAATCCATTCGCAGCTAAATACATTTATTTCTATATTCATAATTGAATGCATTTATAAACAGTGGCACGAACTAGCAGAATAATTCTTTTTACAGGCATTTAAGAAACAACCAAGAGCAAGTGGGAGTGAATACATCGATGCATATGAACGAGGCTACAGACAAGAGCCGAGACATCCATTAACTACAAAGATCTACAATCATAGAAACACGTTGAGCATTGTGGCAAAGAAAATCACAGGTATCATTCAAACTGAAACAATACATTTTCCTTTCGAGCATTATCCAAGTAGTTTATTACAAATACCAAAAAAATCGTTGCAGTCCAAAGATATGATTAAATATATTGCATGTTCGATGAAGGAAACGGGTTCGAAACCCTAGTACTGAAACCCTTCAACCAGCAGCGAATACCAAGACCGGAGACAAAGAAATCATGACTGGAAAGTTAAGAGCCGCGACCACATATAAATCCCAAAACCACTTATAGAAAGAAGAGTATCCATACCAAACTGCTAACAGAGAAATCAACACAGAAGACGACTGATAGGGGAGCCGAGGCTCATACCCTCAAAACCTTAATTTCTAGAAGTGACTACAAGAAAAGACCCTACCCGTTTGGGCTAGTAACAACAGAGCCGAAGACTACACCTGGAGCACCCAACAAACCACCTGCAAAGACAAAACCATATGTTAGAATTGCGAGAAAGTTAAAACCCTGTGACAGAGAAAGGAATGACGAGGGTTTGTAAGCATATGCTTACCAAAAGAGCAGCGTCGAACTGGAGGAAGGATTCGACCGGTCGCCAACCAGCAAGGAAATCTTGCTCATGAAGGAGCAAATTCCTTAGTATAACCAGAAAAATCAACTGAAAAACTAAAGAAGAGAAGGAGGACTTACCACTGTGAAGCCGACGAGTTGAGGTCGAATGTCGAGTTCGCTGATGGCTGCGACCTGACATACCACAGTCAAATAACCAGTTAAACAGCATAACGCATACAGCGAGAGGATAAAACAGTATAAGAACAAATGCATTCAGGAGATAGCAACCACAAATAGCACCCAAAAAACCTTCAGGGTGGAGGAGCCCATTTGCAGACAGCAGAGAACCAAGTCTCGAAACCCTTGAGCTCATTGACAGAGCAAGAAATAAAAACAAAGTCATTACACCAACAGAATCCAGCTAGCAGAGCAGAGTGGTGGTTAAATATTGCAGATAGATCCCAGTAAACAGAGCAGGGGCCGTGGCCACATACAGGTCAAAGCGCCACTAAAACAAACCACCATAATTGCAGAGAAACAGTCGAAAAACCCTCACAGTCACCAAAGAACAAAGTGAAATGCCAAGTGAACAGAGGTTAGGCGCGTAGCTAAGGGCGGGATTGCGAATTCCGAGGACGGGACAGGTGTCCTCCTCACACCAACCACAAGGACGAGCAATTAATCAACAATCAAAAAAATATCAATTACAAAATCATCGAGAATCTGATAATCACAATCACCACATTAATCATAAATTAATTATTGATTAATCACAGAGTTTAAGAAGGGTTGGTCCCATCATGCCACTTAGTTTAGTTTAAATGTAGCTAAATTAAAGTAAAAATTAAGAATTTACATTGATGTTAAGGTTTAGAATCTAATCAATTTAGGTTTCTACTAATATTTTGTTAATCCAATTCCACCCAACCACAATAACAATGTCATATTGTCTTGTTGAAAAAACCATCTAGAAGCTTTTACATCTATATATTAAAGGGCAGTTGTTCTAGTTAGATATGTCTACAAAAATATAATTTATGAATACTTAATATTTGAAAATTTATAATAATAAAAATAAAAATCTTATTATAATAATTTATAATAACAAAAAAATATAAGTTATATAAATAATTAAAGGAATTTATTGTTATTATTCAAAAAGTTGCATGCTATTTTTACTTAAAATTACATGACATGATATATAGCAATTAAAATTGTTTAATATTTTGTATAGTTATATATTTAATGTGTATTCTAAAATTTAATAATGTAATTTAGTTAACCAATTTGAATTTTTAGATATGGAATAGCTTTAATATTCAACTCATTAGGAATGTGTTTTTTAATTAGATTTTTCAATTTCTAATGTTTTTTTATATAAATATAATTACATTACATAATATATAACAATTAAAATTGTTTAATATTTTGTATAGTTATATATTTGATATATTCATTATATATTCTAAAATTTAATAATAATATAATTTAGTTAACTAATTTGATTTTTTTAGATATTGGATAGATTTGATATTCTACTCATTAGGAATGTGTTTTTTCATTAATTATATTTTTCAATTTCTAATATTTTTTATATATAATATAGTTACATTTGTTTTATGATACATTTAGGTAAATTATTTTTCTTTAAGTTAAATTTTAATCTTTTTTGTCTATCTAAATATGTTGTTTTTGTTTTTCTATCACATTTCTAATTATAGAGGTGTCTCTATCTTGAGAAGCATAAACATAAAATAAACTTCACCCATATTTAAATGTAGACAAATATCTCTTTTCATATTATATTAATTAAGAAGTTATTACTCTGAGTTGATCTCATTTTAGTCTATTTCAATATAAAGAAATCCAAATTGAGATCCATGTAAGTGCGCACACACGGTAAAAAAATAAAAATAAGTAAAAAATCCAAATTATGTAAAAATCATTGAATAATGCAATATACTCCACACATATACCCAGAAAATTAGACTATCATAGCAAGTAGTGGTTAGCGTGTACTACCAGCGCAAAATATATCTTAAAAATAAAAATAAGTAAAAAAACCAAATTATATAAAAGTCATGGAATAATGCAATATACCTCAACACATATACCCAGAAAATTAGACTATCATAGCACGTAGTGGTTAGCGTGTACTGCTAGCCCAAAATATATCTTAAAAATATGCGAATCCGAAATCCAGCTATGTTATTGCATAATGGAGGAGTCTTTCGTTCGATGAATCGAGCGCTGATGTGACAGCTCTCGATCCGCCCCTCCAGCGACCATTCTATTCTCCGGCTCCCCGATGGTGGACCCCGCGACGAGGTAGCAAATGGAAAACGGCAAACGGAAGACTCGCCTCCTCCACCACGGCTCAACTGGCGCAGCTCCGCCCCGCAATGCGCCACCCCACGACTCCGGCCACGCTGCAATGCAGATGGTGGAAAAGACTCCTCCGTATAATGCATTCAATGAAACCTCCATGCTCAAGATTTCAAATTCTGAATTCCCGCTCAAAATTTGAGCTTAAAATGAAATGTAAAATGGTCGACCGTGCCGCGTAAATTTTTTAAATTGAAATGAAAAATTCCCTCCCTATGAGAGGATTAGAAGGAAGACGTGGAAGACGTGGAGTGCTTCGCAGATTTCCAATGATACCATATCCAATTAGATCTAGATGCCAACTAACTGAAAATTATGGACTAAGGTGAGTTGAAGCAAATTTTCAGAAAGCTGTGTACTTCTGCAATGCCAGAAAGATGGACAATGCATATGCACTGGTGGTATATGAAGAAAATTAACCTGATATAACTCTATTGTTATTTTAGGACAACAATTGTTATTGTAGGAATTTACAGGCTATTTTTGTGTTCCATATATATTTCATGGCAACTGCTTCTGTGTTCCATATGTATTTCATGGCAACTTTATACTGCTAACCAAGTTATTCATCCTTAGTTTTTTGTCCAGAGAGGAACTCGAATTTTAGCCCGGACCTGACAGAGTTTCACCGAGAGCTTTTATGCAACTATTTCCTTGTTCAAAATCTATTTTAACTTTGAAAAGTGTGGTATCCAGTTCAAATCTATGCTTGGTGTCTGATTCCATTCAGTGTATTTTGCGTTTTCCTTCCCAACTTACTTTTTTTTACGGACGGGGAGTTTTCTTTCCCAAGCGGTTTCCAGTTTCTTCTTATTTTCAAACCTGCGATCATGTCTATATGCAGTGAAAGTACTTCTTTGCTAATAAGAATATCATGATGGAGCTTAAACTTCTCTTACAGTGCCGTCTTCGAACACACAGACACCAGGTATTGAGAAAATAACAAATTCGTTTAAGCATGGCACAAAGAATGATTGCTTGGAATGTCAAATGCTACCGAAGTATAAATCTTCATTGTTGTAAATAGGGTTTCATTTCCTTAGGTTTCTCTTAATCTCGAGGCGAAAAGCCTACGATAAAGCTTAGCCGGCAAGTGAAATTATCTGCGTTATTGGCCGAAGGATTTTGAATCTAGTGTTGTAAGTTATCGTTGCGGAAAAACTGGAAGCTGGAGGAGAAATATTGTTTGCTGAGTAGTAGTGTCGTATTTCATCACTGTAATCTTTTAATTAAAGTAACGTTCATAAGGGCTTTTTGTGGGACGACTGGTATGTATAATGGATGTTCCAAGTTCTAAAATGACACATTTTTGTCCTTGTGATAATTTTTGAATCAAAATATATTCATAACGGTTTTCTCATGAGATGTATGTTTCAGTTCGTTGGAGTCATCAAGATCTTTTATGATTTACCATTGTTAAAAAGAATCAACGTCCTAATTAAAAATCACCATGTCCAAATAGAATATGATTCCTCTTGAAGAAGGGAAAGATGGAAACCTTTGACGTCGGTTGCCTAAGATTCAACTGGGAGTATAGGTGAACAACGTTAGATGTCCTAAAATAACTTTATAAGAGAATCGAGGTATATGTATAATTGTTTATATTTTCATTTAATATATTTATGTTCTAATGTAAATTTATATATTAAAATAGAGAATTTAAGCATATTAAATTTGTATTTAATATTACATAAACTGTAAAAATATTTTTAAAAATAGAATATATATATAGATATAGATATTATTTAATTTTTATTTAAAAATTTGGAAATGATAAAATAAAAAATATTCACATATATATTGTTCATTATCCTTATATTGTTATTAAAATACATTTATTAGAATATCAGAGTATATGATATATGACATAAATTTATTTAATGTAATAAAGTTTCATAAAATTATAATTAAAACAAATAAATATCTATTTTATATTAAATTAATTTTCTAATTTATTATAATTTAAAAATGTATAGTGAAAATATATTATAATGGAGTTTGTATTTTAGGTTATTAATTATTTTAAGAGATTTCTCTATTAGAGCAATAAATTAAATTAGTCACCTTTTTAAATTGATGTGTAATCATAAAAATATGAGTAAAATATCATATATCACATTCTTTAATGGTTGATCACATGCATCATTTTAGTAATTAATGTTTGTATAGGACCCTATCTCATATTGATTTTAGAGGAGCGTTTTGAGGATGGTTCTCAACCCTTCTTACATTGGATAGTTTCTCTTGGATTTGGCTAAAATATTTAGTAAACATTTGTGCCAAATTTGTAGTGTCTAAAATATAAATGAAAGAATGAATGAGATTGTATCTCCTTTATGATAGTTTAATTCTCCAAAAAATTGCTTCCATCTTCATCCCCTCCTCATGAAGCTTGTCAATACCATGAATTTTTGTGACATTTTTAGCAATGATAAAAAGTTGCAAATTACCATATAGAAAAAGACATTGTGATAAGTTTTTGACACTATATTTTTAAAAAACAATAGTTTAAGCTTGCCACCATTTAGCCACCATCATTGTGTGTTTAAGGACATGATGGTTATGATCATTAAATCTGTGTTAAGCAACTAGTGTGTTGGGCATATTGCTTTTTTGTGGGATGGGTGTATCATTTATGGGTGGGGTTTAGGTCTCTCATTCATGTCCATATGGAATATAAAGTGGGATGCTTATGTATGTCTCTTGTTTGTGAAGGTTAAATGTGTCATTTATGTGTGTAAGTTGGGTGCAACATTTACGAGTGTGACTTAGACTTATTGTTTTGGTGCATGACTTTGATTTCTCATCTATGTATGTTAGTTAGGTATATCACTTATGTGAATGAATTAGGTGTATAATTTACATGTTGTTTATATGTCTAGGCCAGATACATTATTTGGATGTATCATTTATACACACAACATAAAATACATAAAAGTTTCACTTTTATAAGCTCTTAGTGCCAACACAATGTACAGACTAACTTAAAATACATCTTAGACAATGACCAATAAAATGTTCCATTGAATACACATGATGAAACCTTTCATTTACTTCTCATACACATCAATATTATTTGATTATAAATACTACTTAATTATTGTAGGTGGTAACTCGATAATAGTTTTTAATATTATAGTAAAAGATATATATACATTTTTTTTTAAATTGATAAAATAAATATTTATAATTAAAAATCAAATATATAACACTACCAATTTACCATTTTAATAGTGATTTTGGCTAGAGGAGCTTCTACAAAAACCATTGTTTAAAATGTTGCAAGAGTGCTTTTCCAAGATAAATCCCTAACAATAAACATTTTATGGATGTAGTTTTTTTAAATCATTTTTTAAATTTAAATTTTAGTCTTATTGGTTTTAAAATTACCCCCAAATTATTGATGATTGAATTTTAAGGGAAATTAAAAACAAAAATGAAAAACATTTCTAAAACATTGAAAATTAAATTTTTAAATCATTATAATATGTTCTTATAAAATTATAAATAGGAATATATTTTTGTAAATGTTAAGTTATATATATATATATATATATATATAATCAAACTTATCTCTTTAGTGGATTCCACAGGATTTCATTGAAGCTATTGGAAACACTAAATTGAACACTTTATCAAAATAGACAACGAAACACTCACTAATGGGTCATATCATTCATTTGTATTTGTGTTAAATTGGATTTATGTGAAGGTCTTTAAGATAAAATCATTTTAAAATGGGATGGTAAGGAACATCATCAGCCTCTAGAAAGTGATAAGATTTCTTTTAGATGCAGATCTTGTTAGTAGCCCAAGCATCTTCCTAGTGCATGCCCTGTCTCTAAAGGGGTGTCTGGATCCCTGGAGCTGCGAAAACCCAATCGCGGATGGCGTGATCAGGAGGCAACATTAAGTGTCAAGAATGTGGCAAGCTATAAGAAGAACAACTCTCAGCAGAAAAATGCACCTCCTAGCTTGCCAAATGCTTTTAACAATGGATAAGGTGGGAGGTTTACCAACAATGAAAGTAAATATGATGCCAGAGAGAAACACACATTTTTAATAGTGAGAAGAAAAACTTGGAAATGATAAATGCCCCCTTTTCAAGGAATTTTTCTCCAATTTTGTTCAATAGATGATGAAGCTTGGCAATGTTAGAGGAAATATTTGTTCCAAAAAGTGAAACACTTTGGACAATGCACCACATTCAATCATTCTCCTTTACATTGGCTTGATCCTCTTAACATTTGTTTTCATTTATTCAATATCTGCTTATAAGATGGAAATATTTTCTTTATTAAATCATTATTCAAATATGGCTATTCCAATAATTGAAACTATATGAAAGAACTAAGGTTGGATTTGAATCATTATACGTTTTAAGCTCTCATTTTTTGATGGGATAATAAATTGATTAATCTATATATATATTTTTAAAATTTCAACTTTTGTTATATGAATTATTGATTTAATTTTATTGTACATATATTGAGGTAGAGTGAAACAATTTTATTTATGATTTCAATAATATTAATTGAAATATTAATTTTTGTTAATCTATTTAATTTTAAAGGATTGTGTTTTATTTATCAAATATGCTAACCAAAAGAAAAAAATTAATTGCTTACCAAGGGGCAAAGACTTTAATAAATTTTGATGGATAGTAACTACTAAAAAGTCATCACATTTATATTTTTTGCTCCTACTTAATAAAGTGCTAAAGAAAACATAAATAATGGTGGGTAGTAACAACTGTGGTAAGTGTTATACAAATATTTGCTTAAAATATGATGGGTAGTAATTGATAGTAAATATGTTATTTACATGAATATGAACTATTTCAAAGGATTTTATTTTTTGATAGTTTCCTATGAAGCTTAACAATGAAAACTCCAAAAGTATCGAAAAATCGTGGCATAAATATTATAACTGCATCAAAAAATTATGGCAAAAAATATGAGATAGTTATCCACATGGGATTGTGTTGTGCAAAGGCTTATGACATTATTAGATTTTTTTTTTTTTTTAATATAATTTCTATATAACCAATTAGAAAAAACCAATTTACATTTAAAAAAACGAGTCGTCTTTAAGTTTGCAACGGATTTCAAATTAATCTTCTCCACCATCTAATGTTTCATTCTCCTCAAACACATTTGACCAAAGGATGGAGATAAAAATGTTGCAGTGAAATTTGAAATCACAAAACAGTTTGAGGCATTTAAAGAAAGCACACCAATTCTGCTACTGAATGAAAATGTGCCTATGTATTACAGTACTATCAAGCAAATTTATTGTTTTCCAACATAACATTTAAAAGTAAACCACAAATATCCATTAACTGCATCATCGAATTCCTGATGTTCTCTTTTCATTTATATAGAAAAAATGAAGTACATGTACACACTTGCAGCTTATCAGAAGCTGGAATAATTTTAAGCTCTTCTAACCCTAGCTATGGAAACCAATATAACCATAACAACAAAGTGCTCCACACTAGGAATCACATGTAACCAAAGTTGGCCACTCCACCATGAATCGGTATGTCGGACAATAAACAAAAGAATGTAGTTTCTATCACAACTTTTTTCTGAAGCCAATTTCTGTGTTGTCTCCAAGTTCTGTGATATCAGTGACCCAATCATCTTCAGATAGAGGGGGACCCATTGAAGAATTTGTTGTGCCTGTAACATGACAATGCATTTTTCATCAGAGAAGATAATAAGATGTCAAGTAATAAATGCATCAGAATACAAAGAAGATCAATTAAAAGTCTCGTCCTAAGCACCTTGACTCATCTGATAAAAATAGTTATAGGGTGTCTTTGAACATCCTTCATTTGAAATCACATTGATTGGACGTTCCAGCCCTGCAAACATTCCAGCACTACATTAACAACATGAACAACAACCAGTGCTAAATGTAAGGAGCGAAGTCAATGCAAAAAAACATGGAAATTCACCAATTTCCGTGATGTCAGTGGCCCAATCATGTTTTGGTCGAGGGGGGCCCAATGACGAACCAGCTGTGTTTGTAAGATGACAACACAGTTTCCATCAGAGAAAAAAATAACATGTCAAATAATAGATGCATCAGAATACATAGCAGATCAATCAACAATCTCGTCAAATGTACCTTGACTCATGTGATCAAAAGGTTGATTGTGGGTCTGTGAACATCCTTCCTCTGTAATCACATTATTCGGATGCCACGGCCCTGCAAACATTACAACACTACATTAAGCTAAAAGAAATAGCAAAGATCAAAGACATTGCAACAAAATTGAAAAATCGATAAAGCGATCTAAACATAGCAACAAATTTGGAAGATCACAAATTTGATTTAAACAAACTGATATCATCTCTCTATAAAACTTACTTGGAATAGTAGAGGAAGCATTGTTGGAGGGAGGACGACCACGCCTGTTGAGGTGTGGAAATTCAAATGGTTCATCTTCGGATGCAGAGACATTCAAATCAATATTTAAGGTGACATTCCTTTTCCTTTCATTCCTTTTCTTTTCCATTCTTCTCTCTTGTCAGTTGGACCATATGAGCAATGATAACTACAAAATAAATTACAGGAATGTCACCAAATCTGGTAAATATAAAGCATATTTAATATCAACATCTAAACAATGTAGTTCTAAAATACTTACAGCTCATACTGTAAGGCTTTTGTGCTTGGGCGTTTGTTTTGTAGACGCAGGAAGGAACATGGAGCATCTGGATTCGATTCCTCTCCTTTTTTAAAATCATCAACTCTTTCTTTGGGAATTTTTGCAACACGGTCAATATTCATGTTTTCTTTGCAGATTTCAGCCCAAACTAAATCTTTACTAGAAAAAATGAGTTTGTCTTTTATAGAAGAGTTTCCTTAGTCCAAAAAAAATAAATAAAAGGAAAAGGAATGTCACCTTAAATAAAAGGAAAAGGAATGTCACCTTAAGTAAAAAATCCAAATTATGTAAAAATCATTGAATAATGCAATATACCTCCACACATATACCCAGAAAATTAGACTATCATAGCAAGTAGTGGTTAGCGTGTACTACCAGCGCAAAATATATCTTAAAAATAAAAATAAGTAAAAAAACCAAATTATATAAAAGTCATGGAATAATGCAATATACCTCCACACATATACCCAGAAAATTAGACTATCATAGCAAGTAGTGGTTAGCGTGTACTGCGAGCCCAAAATATATCTTAAAAATATGCGAATCCGAAATCAAGTTATGTAATTGCATAATATAGGTTTAAGCTATATGAATGGCATCATATCAAATCAATCAAATCCTAATAGCATTTATATACCACACTACTTCGAAATGCCAGTTCGCACCTTCATCTTCAACTATAAACTTCAAGTAGAGAAATGTGAAGCCTTTTATCATAAAACATTAAATTAGTAATACTCCATAATCTCTCACACATACAAAACTGCAGTGCTTGTACTGCTACCATCTGTCGTACAAAACTGCAGTGCTTGTACTGCTACCATCTGTTTTATTCAATAAATGAAAGTCGTGAATTATAATAAATTCTGCAATAAAAGTGAAAAGTATTAACCAATAAAAGACCAGATAAATAAATTTAAATAATAAACATAACTAAAATTAAACTATGTAAAAACATAATTTTTTTCAATCACAAGTAAATTAATATCAAATCAATAACAAAACTAATGCAATATACTAATATAATATAATTTAAAAATATAAATTATAATCTTTTTATTATTTTCACAAAGCAGAGAATAAAAAATTATTCCAAATCAAATTATATTGATTATATATATTTAATAAACTGATTTAAAACTTTAATTAAAAAAAAATGCTATTTTATAATTAATTTAAAAATTAAATTTCACTTTATGATATTTTTTTAAAATAAATAATAAACAAATAAATACAAACTAAAAAATATAAAACTAACATTTTACAATTAAATCATTAAAATTTGAAATAGAGTTACAAATACATTGAATGTGGCATCTTCAAAATTTATTGAAATGGAATGGTTTCATTGGACAATGAGCACCGCCACATATCAAAATTTATTGAATTCCAATGGTCTCATTGGGCACTGTGCGACTTACCCTAAAATCCCATCTCATATCATTATGGCTAAAAAAAATTTCATCTCATATCATTATAACAGCGGATAGAGTAGCAGCCTATTCAATAAATGAAAGGGGTGAATTGCAATGCAATCTGCAATAAGAAGTGAAAAGTATTAACCAATGAAAGACTATATAAATAAATTTAAATAATAAAAATAAATAAATAATAAATATAGCTAAAGTTAAACTATGTAGAAACATAAAAAAATTTAAATCACAAGTAAATTAATGTCAAATCAATAGCAAAGCTAATGCGATATACCTACAATGTCACGTATAATAATAATAATAATAATTGAGCCTAGAAGCTATGTATGGAAGAGTTGTTGTAATGTCTTGTCCTATTATTTTATATAAAAATTTTGTGTAAGTTGAATTTTATAAAAATAAAACTAATTAATAAATATCATTAATAAATATTAATAATTAAACCAGCCTAAATCCATCTTAACTTCCAATCCACCAAGCGAAAAGAGAGATAAAAATCTCTTGAGATGCAAACCTCTCTTTTAGAGTGAAAAGAGATTTAGTCCCTCTAGGTGATTGGAAGATCCAAAGTTAAGATGGATCTAGACTAGTTTAAATAATGTTATATTTTAGTTAATTTTTATGATTTTTAATTTTAAGAACGTGAGATGTATTACAAATAAGTGCTTTGATGCTTATCAGTGTTGACCAACCATTTAATTTATATGGCTACACTATTTTTAACTTAAATTGAAAATTAAAAGGCATAACCACATTTGAAATAAATCTCAACCCTCTCTCTCTAACTAGTACATAATGAAGCCTATTTAAAGGCTTAAGGAAATCCATTATGGAATGCAAGAGTACCAGCTTAGATTCATCTTAACTGGGAATGCAAGAGTACTGACTTAGATTCATCTTAACTCTGGACTTGATCCCTCTCAACCCTTGGTAGATCCAGATTTTGATGAATTTAGGATGGTTAAATGAAAATTCTAGAAACCTTATTCCAAAAAAAGACACAACATAATTCACTGGTTAGAAAGCATGCATAGACATCAATCCATAGTAAGCATCAAAACACTTATCTCATGATACATTTCATATTACCGCCATCCTAGATCATCTTAAATCAAGATCTACCAAGCACTAAGAGGAATCAAGTCTAAAGTTAAGGTAGATCTAATTTGATACACTTGCATTTTATAATAAATTTGTGAGGCCTTTAAATATGCTTCATGATAAGAAATACCATGAGCTTGTAAACCACAATAATTTTATAGTCTATTTTAACTTTCTAATTATATAGTTGAAATTATAATTATTAAACTTTATTATTATTATTATTATTATTATTATTTATTTTTGTAATTTTAATGAAGTCTATTTAAAGGCTTGAGGAAATCCATTATGGAATGCAAGAGTGCCAACTCAGATTCATCTTAACTCGAAATGCAAGAGTACTGACTTAGATTCATCTTAACTCCAAACTTGATCCCTCTCAACCCTTGTTAGATCCAGATTTTGATGAATTTAGGATGGTTAAATTAAAATTCTAGAAACCTTGTTCCAAAAAAATACACGACATAATTCACTAATTGGAAAACATGCATAGACATCAATCCATTGTAAGCATCAAAACACTTATCTCATGATACATTTCATATTACCACCATCCTAGATCCATCTTAAATCAAGATCTACCAAGTGCTAAGAGGGATCAAGTTTGAAGTTAAGGTAGATCTAAGTTGATACACTTCCATTTTATAATAAATTTATTAGCCTTTAAATATGCTTCATAATAACAAATACAATGGCCTATGCAATACCATGAGCTTGTGAACCACAATTATTTTATAGTCTAATTTAAATTTCTAATTTTATAGTTGAAATTATAATTATTAAACTTTGTTATTATTATTTATTTTTGTAATTTTAATTATTAATTATTATGATGTAAGGCGTTCCTCTTCGAAAACAATTCCTCTAGTTGCCACTGTGTGTCCATGTCTGAGCCATTGGATAAAATGTTAGACGATTGAAATGTTTTAGGCCATTAGATCCATAAGTAAATAGTTTTATATATGTTTTTTTAATGTTAGTTTTTTTTTTTTTTAATAAGTTAGATTGAATTTAGGTTTTGGTGAGACTATGTCAAATTACACAAAAATAAAAATAAAAGTAAATTAAATAAAAATATTGGCATAATGTAATGAACATTTTAACTAAGTCAAAATACAATAAAAAATTAAAATAATAAAATAACAATAAACTATAAAAACAACCCATGGTATTGACCCATGGTATTCATGTCGAATGTAGTTTATTTAAAGGGGGAAATTAAGATGCCCTAGATCAATCTTAACTATGGATCTACCAAGAGCCAAGTGATATGCAAACCTCTTTTAGAGTGAAAGAGAATTGATCCCTCTCATAAATAATATAGATCTAAACTAATTATTTAATAAAATTATTTTTAATTGTTTATAACCATTATTCTTTTAAAATTTTGCTTAATAAAATGTATCTAAATTTTCATACATCCAAATATACATAGTTTTTCTTGTTCTATATTATTTTTGTTACAACGATTTTATTATTCAAAAAATGCATCATTTATTTCATGCTTGTTTCGGAGGATTATTAATCACCAAAGAATTTTCACCCCCAATTTCCTATTTCAATATCTATAACAAAATTTTTATATATGTGAACAGATTATGTTGGTTTGCATATATGTTTTCATCCCTAATTGGCTATGTATGCTTGTTTCAGAGGATTATTAATCACCAAAGGATTTTCACCCCCAATTTCCTATTTCAATATCTATAACAAATTTTTTATATATGTGAAGAGATTATGTTGGTTTACATATATGTTTTCATCCCCAATTGCCTATGTTGATAACTCTTATCATCAATATCTTTGAAACCTCCACGACCTACTTCCATGGAAGAAAAATTTTCCTTTCATTCCTTCACGATGGCTCTTTCTCTGCAACATCTTATTTCTTCTAGGCTACTCTTTCCTATGCTATTGTCTTACGGCGTTTCTTTTGAAACATGTGGTGCAATTGCTAGTTTATTTTATTTTATTTTTATTTTTATTTACTTTTGACCAAGTAAAAATGTTTACATAACAGGACACGATATGACATTACGCCATCTCTTCCATACTGGGTTGAAGAGTGCCTCTCCATGCAAAAATTAAAAAATAATAATGAAAATTAACTAAATTATAACTTTCTTTTAAATTATTATTATTATTATTTAACAAGTTCAGTTACTATTTATATTCCAAAAAAGTGGGGATTAAGATCCCTGCTACATTCGAGTGATGGAGTGAAGAAACAAGGAGGGGTGATGTGGAAAAATACCGAGCCTCCTTTATGATGACTATTGCTACTATGTTGCATATCCAATTCTTGGTAAATCCTAACAAATAGATATAACATAAAATCAAATTTAAATGACATGATGATAGATGAGGGAGATGGAGGAATAGAGCCTAGTTCATGTTGCCTTGATTGGCGTTTTAAGTGTCAGTGGTGCTATGGTTGATGTCAGGATTGGCATTGGGGACATTGTTGGAGCTTAAACTCTGAACAAATCACTTGTCCACCATGTAACGCAGGATCTCCAGGGATTCTTCAATGTGAGCACAACGATTATTAGCTCCCCTCAGCTGCTCCGTGAGGGATTGAGATTGATGTTGGAGGAAGTTGGTGTCTACCTGGTGTTTGTCCTCCATTATCTTTAACTGAGCTCTTATCAACTCCATCTCATCTTGCAAATCAGCACAATGAAAGCAGTTCTCGTTCCTCGTGATGTTTGAAGGAGGGGAGTGCAGAGTCACAACTATGTGAGGATGGATTTGTGGAGGCAGTAGAGGCACAATATGACAGTGAGGGAAGAAGGACATAGAGCTGCTGAGAGAAGAGAGGCTGGAAAAAGCATTGCGATGCAGGAGATCAGTTGTTGAGAATGGAACGGGATTGCAGTGATTGGCGTTAAATTGTAGAGGCCCAAATGAAACAGAGAGGCAGCGGGGATAGTGGAGAAGAGAGAAGTGGAAAGGCAAGGATTCTAGGAAAGTGTTGTGCCGCAAGTGAGCAGAAACGAATAAGGGATCGGGATGATAAGGTAGGGGAGAGCAGATTCGAGGGGGCACAAGAAGACAGTGAGAGGGAGCCTCGGGATCGAAAGACAAAGAGAAATGAGCATTGCACATTTGATGATCAGCATAGATGGGAGAAGCGTGATTTATAGAAGTGGAGGGTGAGACAGGCAGGCTAGGGATGGGGGAGGGCGGGAATCCCAGGGAGACAGTATCACGAGAATAACGCAAGGAGGGTACGGGCATGGCATAATTGCCATGATGAAATCTAGGAGGCACAGAGGATCATGTAGATAAGAGTCACGCAGAGGGGAAAATTTTTGGTAAAGGTGAGAAGGAGATGGTATCTAGGGAAAGGAGTTGACCAGTGGGTATACAACAAGATTTGTTGGCCAATGAGTCAGCTTTCCTATTGTTGGACTTGAGGATATGGTAGAATGTGAGGTCACCAATTTCCTTATTAAAATTTCGACACCTTGTGATCAGCCTACTAAGAGAAATGTTAGGGGTTTGAGCTTAGTTCAACATCATGTTGATGACTATTGTCGAGTCACCGAAGATCATAGTCCTTTGAATCTTTAGTCTCTTTATGATTTGGAGGAATTTCTATAAGGCGCATGATTCTGCTCTATTATTTGACAATCGTCCTAGTCCCCATTCAAAGATAGTAATGCTACTACCCTGCCCGTCCACAATGTAACCTCCAGTTCTTGTTATTCCTGGGTTTTCCTTTGAGGCACCATCAAAGAAGAACACGGGCCTTTTGATTCTGTCAAGCCACTCAATGAACTCTTTTTTTTTAAGTCTGATCTTCCACTTATCTTTGTGGAGAGGTTGGAAGGTAGGAGTTTTGTTGTACCTCAGGGGAGAGTCAAGAGCTCTTCCAAGAAGTAGTCTTTCTTCAACCTCCAGATCATTGAGGTTGAGTTGACTATTGCTTTTGGCAAGAATGGTCTCCACATTAAGGCTCCAGGACTTGCTCTGCACTTTTCTGCTGCAAGGTTTGTGATCTTGAAAGGTGGCCATGTTTCTCATAAGCCAAATGTTCCACAGTAGAACATAAGGAAGAGTGTCCCATACTCTTTTGGCCACATTCTTCTTTTTCCCCCAAGGGTAGCTCTTTTTCCAATTCGCAATCAGATCCGAGACAAAGCTGTGAGCTCCCATATCAACATGGAAGGGATCCGAGAGAGAATGCCAGCAATTTTTAGCAAAGGGGAACTCAATGAAAAGGTGGAGTATTGTCTCCCTGGCCATGAGGCAAAGGGGGCATCTAGAGGCTCCCTAAATGCCTTTTTTTTTTTTTTTTTTTTTTTTATTATTCCGTTGTCAAGATCCTCCCTTTGACCAAGGTCCAGATAAAGATTTTATTCTTTGTGCTTCTAATTTCCAGACTTGTTTCCACATTTCCCATGGAGGAGTGGGAAATTTCTCATTGTGAAGAGTCTCATACCTTGCTTTTAAAGTGTAGGAAGGCCTAGAGGGGTCCCTTCTGTAGCTATCCTCTTTATATTTTACAAGAGGATTTTCTCCATGGATCATTCCCTTCAGAGTAGCTTTGTCATTTTCAAGGTGGGGAGGCAAATTTGGAAAGGTCCAACCTTTCCAGTTGATTGTGTTGTCTTCCCAACTAGATATTTGTTCCAAGGTGTTAACCTCATGCTCTCGAAGATACATTTGAATGCGCAGAGTGCTCATTTTTTTTAAAAGAGGGAGCTTACCCATTATTTTGTCCTCCCAAATGTTCATGGTGCGACCTCTCTGTGGAACTTTGGAGATATTGTTGCGAATAAAGGGGATGGATTTTTTTCAAAGAGCCCAGATGCGAGAGCAAGGTTTGCTGGGTATGGGCTGATCTAAAATAATTTTCCTTGTAATAGTAAGGTATTTTGTTTCCAGAACTTGTTTCCACCAAGTTTGTTGCCTAGTAATTAAGCGCCACACTATTTTCCACCAAGTTTGCTGCCCAGTAATTAAGCGCCACACTATTTTCCCACCAAAGGCAATATTCAGAAGTTTGGGTATGCGAATAGCAAGACCACCATTTTCATAATTTTGAGTTACCTGTCTCCATTTGACCAGATTGAACTTATTTTTCTCACTTTTTCCACCTTGCCATAAAAATTGTCTTGGAATTGCTTCCATTTTGAACTGAATACTAATAGGAGCCTGCAGCAATGAGTGGTAAAGAGGCACAACAGAGAGGATAGATTTTAAGTGAATCATGTGCCCATCCAAATTAAGCCAAGAGGCTCCCCATTGCTAGACTTTCTTTTTCATCTTGTCGATGGTGATGCTCCATAGATTAGTTCTTAATTGTCCTATGCTGACAGGCATCCCAAGATAGTTAAAATGATTCCAGTTCCACTTGTAGGGAACTCCAAATATTTGAGATATACTATGTATGGCGTTCATAGTTGCATTCCATCCATAAATGTAGCTTTTATGGTAGTTTATCTTCCCTCCATAATAGTGCATGAATTTTTCTAGCAGTGTTTTAAATATCTTGGCTATTATGCTAGTGGCTCCTCCCATCAAAATGGTGTCATCAGCAAACTGAGACTGATTCATATTTTTGACCCCATTGCTAAAATTGATACCTGTGATTAGACCAGCTCTGTGATTGTATTCCAATGCCTTGCTGAAGGATTATGACATGAGAATGAAGAGAAAGGGAGATAAGGGACAGTCGTGTCTTAAGCCTCTAGAAGATTGGAAACAATGTCCACGTCTTCCATTGACCAGAGGGGAGATCCAAGGGCTGGATATGTAGGCATAAATGAGGGATATAAAATCTACTTCAAAACCCATTTTCTGAAGAATGTTGAGGAGAAAGGAGTGCCTTATTTTGTCGAAGGCATTGGCAAGATCAAGTTTCAGGACGAATCCCTTCTCTGATCTCATCATGCTAGAATGAATGGCTTTTTGGACCAGCAATATGGAATCAGTAATTTTCCTATTGGAGATGAAACCACCTTGATTTTCAGAGATGAGATTGGGGAGGAAGTTTTTGATACAGGTGGCAATAATTTTGGTGATAATTTTATAAGAGGAGTTACAAAGGGATATAGGCCTGAATTTGGAAAAGGTGGAAGGATGGGTCTCTTTAGGAATGAGGGCAAGACATGTTGAATTTGTGAAGCCCCTAATCTTCTTTTTCCTTTGAGCCCATAGGATCATTTTGATGAGGTATTTTTTAATGACTTCCCAGAAGGTCCGATAGAAGCTGATGGTGAGTCCATCAAGGCCCGGTGCTTTGTCAAGTTGGAGAGTCCAGATTGCATTGATAATTTCAGCCTCTTCAATGTCCTTGGATAGAAAGGAGTTAATCTCTTCAGTGATCATTTTAGGCATATGAACCAAGAAGTCACTGAAATCCTCCAAATCCATAGTTTCAGATAGAAGGCTTTTATAATGGCAATGAGCTGCTAATTTTATTGCATCTTGCTCATTTTATTGCATCTTGCTCCGTGTGCATATTACCTTCTTCATCTGATATAGATGTAATATTGTTTCTCGATATTCTAACAGTGGCTTGCTTATGGAAGAAGGAAGTATTTTTATCCCCAGCCTGAAGCTAGAGGTTCCTGGATTTAAGTTTCCATTTTTCTTCTTCTTTTCTATTTGTGTTATATAAGGTCCAATAAAGGTCTTTTTCCTATTCATGATTTTCTTTGCTCACCCCTTGAATATCTGTCTCTTTGGACTTCTTCTATCCTTCTCTTAGTGTCTTACTTAATTAAATCTGGTTCTTTATAGTGATATTTTTCCCATCCTTTGAGAATATTTCACACAAGCTTCAGTTTCGTCTCCAAAATGTGCATTGGAGATACCTCAACATGTTGTTGCCAATTAATTTCCACTATGAGTCTAGCCTCAGGGAAGTCACTCCAAAGAGGGTTGTAGCGAAAAGGAAGAGGCCCGAGGGAGGTCTGATCACCAAGGACAATGGTGATAGGTAATGGTCTAAGGCCGAGTAGAGAAGAATGGAGGAGGTAGCAATAGAGAAATGGGAGATAAAGGGGACATCTACTAAAAAATGGTCAAGCCTTTCCATGCTGGTCCCTGGCCCAATTTTGCGATTGCTACATGTGAAACTTCTTTTTTTGGGAATAATGTCCACCAGGTTGTGCTCTTGTATGATATTATGTAGCTAGTCTCTTGAAGGGTATTGATTGAAATTACCCCCTCTTTTTTCCTTGGCATGCATTACCAAATTAATCCCCTCCAATAATGACATTGCGATTGTCCTCACCTTCAATATCAGATTTTAAAGTGTGCCAACAAACTTCTTTGTCTCTATAATGATTTGGACCATAAATGTTGTACACAGTTATCATAACATCCTCATGGTTGCTTTTTACTTTCAATTTTATCCAATTGTGAACCTTTACGTTGTTCAGCTGCTTCCATGAGTTCTGGTTCCAAATAGTAGCTATTCCACCCAAAGTGCCTCTGGATTCTACCTAGTGCCTGTATAATTTTTTATTTTGATTATGATGTTTCCATGTCTTTTTCTCCTTGCCTGGTTTCTTGGAGAAGAAAAATGTCTAGTTGTTCATGTTTGAAAAGATATCTTAGGGCATTGCTTTTAGAGGGGTGCCCTAATCCCCTATAGTTCCAAGTAAATGCTTTCATTATTTCAGGAAAGCAATTTGAGACCCTGTCTTCCCTCCTGCTTCATGCCGATTGAGATATTTGCTGCAAAGCCCTCCAATGAAGGTTTCAATTGGGTGTTGTGTTCCTAGAGAAATGTATTTTTGAGCTGCTTCATCTCTATGGTGTTTCGTTGACTTTCTTCCAGGTCCATTTTTTTAAGGTTTCCAAAACTGAACCCAACTCCTTTGTTGTGTTTCTGGTGACAATTCGAGTTGATGATGGTTCAGATGAGGAAGAGGGAGGACATGAATTGGAGGGGGAGGGTTGAGGTAGGGGTTTAGGAGTGAAGGAAGGGAGGGAAGGATGAGGAGGATCCTCTTCCAGAGAGGCCAAGGAGGAGAAAGGGTTGGAGGAGGTAATTGGGGATCAGGGGTTTGGAGGAGGTTTGGAGAGGGTTCAGGGTGAGGTTGAATGCTGGGGTTAGTAGAATGGGAGGATGGAAGGGCAGATGAAGCACCAGTGTTTCTAGGATTTGGGCCAGACTTCTTCTTTTTTATAACTTTCCAGTGTGTTTCAGGGTCAGTGCTTTCAACCTCTATTACTTTTGTGCATCTATTAGCGAAATGACCATATTCATGGCATACATTGCACTTGAAGGGAAGTTTCTTGTAGTCCAGCTGTTGGATGTGTGTCTAGTTGTCCACCTTCAACTTGATCACCTCCAAAAGTCCTTTCCCCAAGTCTACCTCGACGCTGATTCTTGCACAAGCTTGCATTTTGTCCTTCGGCTCACTTCTATCGATAAACTTACCAACAGCATTACCAATCACTCTCACTGAATCGTCCCCCTTATAGTGAAGAAGAAGATGTGGAAGATGAACCCAAACTGGTACAACATTAGGAACGTTGAGTTCAGGATTGAAGTCTGGTGTCTATTTTCTTAGGTAGAGCCCTTTGGTATCCATGAAATATGGCCCGTTCCTGAAGATCAGGTCTTTCTCTTCCTTTGTATCAAAGTGGAAGGTGTAAAATCCCCTGCCACAAACTTTGATAGATATTTTCCCTTTGATTTTGTCCATCCAGTTGTGTTCCACCCATTTCTGGACTGTTTTCGGCGAGGGCCAAAGCCCCATGAATTTCCCAATTAGTCCTTTCTCTGCAAGGGAGAGCGCAGCCATTCGATGGATCGCAAGGGGCAGTGAGACTTCCTGTATCCCATCCAATTTTTTTACGAACTTGGAGATTTCGGGTCTCGGTTGAGGCAGATTCATTGAGTTGATCAGTGCAGAAAATGCAGAGACATGATTAGGAGTAGAGGCTGCTTTCGAGATGGTCTTCGGAGGAGCCATGCGGCCAGAATCAGGTCGTAGCTGCAGAGGGTGTGAGCGGTTGTGCAGACTAGGTCTTCAACAACGATTAAATTCCAAATTATTTTAAATTATTATTATCAATTATAAAAAAAATTCATATATGCATTAAATATATATACATTTAAAAAACATTTAAGAAAAAAATAATAAAGTCAAAAAATTCATATATGCATTATCCTGATGGGCGACTTTAATTCCACTATGCGCCCTGATGAAGTTTGGGGAATCTCAGCTAGGAATGATCCTCTTTCTTCCTTTTTATCTGACATGTTTTATGGTTTCCATTTGGTTGATATTCGCCCACTTCCCATTTTGCCAACCTGGACTAACAAGCGTGCTGATGCTCATTACATTGGAAAAAGGCTGGATCGGGCTTTGGTCCATGTAAACTTAGTTGAAAAATGGTGTATGCTTCGTTCTGATGTCTTGGTCTCAGACATCTCTGATCATATGCCTATCCGGCTTTCATGGAATGATAATGTCAAAGCTAAAGGTAAGCCTTTCAAATTTAATAGAATTTGGCTTGAATATGAGGGTTATACAAATATGATCAACAGACTATGGCAACAAGAAATCGAGGATGTCAGTCTCAAAGATTGGGAACGCTTCCATTTCAAGCTTCAAAAGATTAAAGTGGCCTCTAAGGAATGGGAGATAAGGAAAAAGGATGCGCTCAGGAAAGAGTATCAGGAGATTACTTCCAGAATGGCGGATTTATTTGCATCCTTTTCTTCCATTCCCCCTGATGAATCGGCTGTTGATCTCATGAATGAACTAAGGGCTCGGAAAAAGGAAATATTGAGGATTGAGGAGATCACATGGCGTCTGAAGAGCAGAATCTCATGGCTTCGAGAGGGTGATCTCAACACCCATTTTTTCCACAAAACAGCAAATGCTCGATGGAATAAGAATGCTATATGGCGCATTATGAAAGAGGACAACAACTTTGTTCATTCCACTGCAGAGATTCATGAAGAAGTCGTTGCTCACTTTTCTAAATTTTATATGAATGATCCTTCTATTAATGCTGAGAATCAATCCTGGGTTCTCGATCACATGCCCAGATTTTTTGATGAAGCGGCAATAGCTGCATTTGATCAATGTATCACTAGGAATGAAGTCCTTTCGGTCCTTAAGTCTTTTCCACATGACAAATGCCCTGGGCCTGATGGGTGGCCTGCGGAGTTTTTTGTCTTCTTTTTTGATCTTATGGGGTCCGAAATCATTGATATGATGGAACTCTTTCGTAAAAGGGGCATTATGCCTGCAAATCTAAATTCTTCATTTATTTCCCTCATCCCAAAAGTCTCGGATCCTCTGTCATTTTCTGATTTTAGACCTATTTCCCTTTTTAATTTAATTTACAAAGTTACATCCAAGATTATTGCCAATCGTCTCAAAGCTGTTTTATCTGCTAACATTTCTGTGGAGCAATATGGCTTTCTTAATGGAAGGTCTATTCACGACGTGATTGCCATTGCTCAGGAGGTTTGTCATTCAATGCACTCGGATAAGCAAGAAGCGCTTATCATGAAAGTTGATTTGCACAAAGCATACGACTCACTTGATTGGTCTTTCATCTGGGTTCTATTGCTCAAGATCGGCTTGCCCATTAGAATCATTTGATGGATAATGTCCTGTGTTTCTAATGTCAGATATGCGGTGATCATCAATGGGCTCCCATCTTGTTTCTTCAAGGCTGGTATGGGTTTGCGCCAGGGCTGCGCGCTATCCCCTCTTATATTCATTCTGGCTATGGATGGGTTTAGCAAGATAATGCATGCATCTGAACAGAAGGGCTACATTAAAGGATTCACATTTTCAAGCACGGTTTCTACTTCGCATTCTCTTTTTGTGGATGATCTCTTGCTATTTGGATACTTGAACAGAAACCATTGGTTCTATATCAATATCATGCTTATGTGTTTCAAAGCGGCCACGGGTCTGAGTATTAATGGGGACAAATCTTTCCTTATTTTTGAATTTGGCGATGTATTAGAAGTCAACTTCATTGCTGATTTCATGGGTATTAGTACTCGTCACATTTCAAAAGGTTTTAAATATCTGGGATTCTATATCAAGCCCTGTGGTTATAAAAACTGTGATTGGGACTGGATAATCGACAGATTCCGAGATAGAATTCAGTGCTGGACACATCGATGGTTATCTATGGGCGGACGTCTCATATTGATCCAATCTGTGTTATCACAGATGATAGTATTTTGGGCTCACCTTCTCTATCTCCCAGCTGGTGTCATTTCAAAGATCAATAGTATTATTACACATTTTATCTGGGGAGGGGCTAATATGAGCAGAAAATTTCCTCTCTGTAGCTTATCTGCTATTTGCAAGCCGAAGGATATGGATGGATGGGGTATCCTCTGTACTCACAATTTCAACCGAGCCTTACTTATCAAGTCCTTCTGGCCGACAATTAAAAGTACAGGCATATGGAATAAAATAAATAGGGCTAAATATTTCAATGGTGATACTCTACAGCTGATCATTTGTAATGATTTTTCATTCCCTCGCATCATCTCTTGCATATGGCGCAGTTTCAAAATGATTGTGACTCTCATTACTCCCCGATTATGCTGGCACTTTCGCGATGGGAGCAGAATTCCTATAGGTGCGTCAAATTTTCTCCCACTGCCCTCACAATCAGCGCCGTACCATCGCCTTATACACGCTCTGTCTCTTCGAGGCATCTTCTATTATTCATAGGTAATATATTACTGGTCATATGGCGCTCCTATCTTCAAATCTTCCGAGCAACTTGGTATAAATGGACCCGATGCTAATGAATGGGATATGCTCCGGGACACACTGCGTTGCGCTGGCCTGTGTTATGCTCCGGGTGGAGACAAATTAATATGGAATGGCCCTCTCAGAAACAATATCGTTATAGTCAAGGAGGTTTACATCGATATCATTCATTCTTCTCAACAAGCGCAAACGCCAAAAATTTTCCTTCCTTTCTGGAAAAGGAAAATTCCTACGAAAATAGTTCTATTTGGCTGGCTGGTGTGGCGTGGGAAAGCACTCACATGGGATAATCTCGTAAAGAGAGGTTTCCATGGTCCCAGTCGCTGTGTTCTATGTTTTTCAGCAGAGGAATCTATAACTCATCTTTTCTTTCAATGCCCCACTATTACTAGACTCTGGAAACTGTTTAGTTCTTTCATATTGAATCCATCCTGGTGTCCAATGGACTTCATAACCGTTGCAAATGACTAGGACAAACTGAACAACAATTATAGATCTTTACCCTTTTACTTTATATGGGAAGTTTGGATTGCGAGGAATCATATGATTTTTGAACAAAAATCTTTTCAGATCCAGTGGGTATATTTGGCTATTAAATCTTGGATGGATGACAGCCCTCCCATATTGAATAATATTTCTGATGCCTCTCATCGTATTAGACCACATGAAATAGCCATACCTGCCATATATTTTGACGGTGCTTCAGCTGACGGTATTATTGGTTGTGGTGCCTGGATCAAAATATCTGATCGGGAGCATATACACATCTATTGGAATGGAGGGCCCGGTACTAACAACAAGGCTGAAATTATGGTGCTTTGGGGGGGCCTTCTTATTGTTGTTGATCTACAAATCCAGGTGGTTAGCATTTATGGGGATTCTCAGCTGGTCATTGGTTGGATTAACAATAGTTTTCACATGCATAATCAGCTTCTATTAGGATGGATTGATAGGATTCAGAGATTATGGCATAGATTGAACTGTCCATCCATTAATCATATTTTTCGTGAAAACAATACCCGGGCAGATCGGCTCTCCAAAAAGGGACTTTTGGCTGAATTCGGATCTATGAAAGTCTCTCATTTTACTGATGGAAGACAGATTGTTGAGTATTCTATTCCTCTTCCTTGACTCCAAGCCTTTAGCTATTGGATCCATTTTTTACTTTTCAATCTTGTTGACAGGTTTACTACATTTTGATTTGGTTTACAGGGATATGATGTTCCTATTACTACTCCTTTTTCCAGCTCCAATCATTTAGCTTCATTTATATGAGCATGGCTTATAAGTTTATAGCGAGCCTTCCCATATGCATCAAGCGAGCGAGATTGAATCTTCAAGCGAGCGTGAACACTGATATCAAGCGAGCATGTTCATAAAATCAAGCGAGCATGATCAAACTTCAAGCGAGCGAGTACACTTTTATCAAGCGAGCGGAAAGTTCATCTTCTGGCAAGCCTGAGTTCATTAAATTTCCAAATGTAGTCGAAGCACTCGGGCTGCTGCTCAATCATAATCAACCAGGCTTGCTATTCCTGATATTTTTTGTCAACACAATTTTCCTTCTCAAGTGAACCAACTTTTATTTATCAGTACAATCCTTATAGTGGTTTTTAAGATGGCATATTTTCTAATCTCATTGTTCACCTCTGGAGATGTAATTGGATGAATCCTATCTTTTCTGCACTCCTCATTTTGATAATTCTTGATAGTTTTATAAGTACGGGAACGATCTGTCCCGGTTATGTGGCTGCCCAACTAATCCTTTTTGCTTCAACTTGCTAAGGAGAATTTTCAACTGGGCACTTGATGGTGATCTTCTCGCTGAGATTCATTCACAGCTGAGATTATTGGACTATGTATTGTTTATATTTATAATATAAATCAACATTTTTTTCTTTCTGAAAAAATTTATAAGAATTCAATGCGATAGATAAAAATTGAATGGAAATCGAATTTGACATTTGTGGACATGACATTTTTACGTTGATAGACATGTCTATTTTGGAATAGGGTTTCCAAAATTTTAATTTAATTATCAATAATTATTATGGGTATGGTAAGGATTTAACATCCACAAAATATTCTAGGATATTTTAGTAGTATACACAAATCAAAGGTTGAGATTTATTTACAAAGTAGTTGTGCCATTTTTGTTTTTTTAATTAAATTGATTAATTGAAAAATATATGTGAACAATTGTCATATGAAGAGTTATGGTTTTTTTGGCATGTCATATTGATAAGTCGTGGTATAGTTTAAAATCATATTTAAGATTAAGAATCTCCATGGTAAAGTGAAGGTGAATTTCCATGGTTAAGAATCCGGTTACATGAATGTTTAATTTTTACATTCATTCTTTTTGTAACTAGGCGAAAACGCGAAGTTGGGAAACACTTTTTGGCATGAGATAGAATTCGGGAGGATTTTTTAATTTCTCGGCCGAGAAAAAAAGTCAACTAAATTTCTCGGCCGAGAGTTTTCAAAACTCTCGTCCGAGAGATTTTAAATATTTCGTATTTTCTCGGACGAGAGTTTTGAAAAATCTCGGCCGAGAGTTGTGTCACAAAACTCTCGGCCGCAAACTCTCGGCCGAGAGTTTTTAAAACTTTTGCCCGGGAGTTTTCCCATGCATAAATTGGTTTAAAACTCTCGGCCGAGAGTTTTAAAAATTTCTCGGCCGAGAGTTTTTCTCGGCCGAGAGTTTCTGGTCAACAAAAAACTCAGAAAACTCTGCAGTTTTGAGAAACCTGCAACTTTGGAGGGACAGAACACCTACAAAAACAAAATGTTATATGTCGGACCAAGTACCATTAGATTCTTCTCTAAATCTAGTTTTTGATGATGTGAGATTTATGGAGTTTCATTAAAAAATTCAATTTTTTATTAATTTTTTACTAAACTATGTCACTATGGAATTTCATTGTTCAAAAAATTGCACTGAATGAAAATTCAATAACTTTCAAACGAGGACACCAAAAAATTTAAAAAAATCATAGTGCACTTCCTCTCCCTTTCTACTTCAAAAGGGTACTCTCATTTTTCTTATTGACGATCACATTGAAAAGAAAATCAAAGGATAATAAAATGTACTGAAACATCACCGTTTTTTTGTCTTCGTCCATTTCAAAAAATAATAAAAAATAGTGATTTGATCCGAAAATTACCAAAAAATAGTCTGTGCACTAGTGCAATATATGCAGATTATGATGCTATGGTTTTTTTCCAAAAAATGAATAACCTTCCCTAAAAAAAAGTAAAGGATAATAAAGTGACTATTTATGTTTGCCTGAAAATTTCAAGTATATGCAGTTAGTAAACAACAAATTTACCCCTCTATATGTCAATATTTTTTTTTTTTTTAAATATCGATATGGAGGTAAGACAATTCTCTACAATTCTTGTTTTTATGTCAAAGCATAATTTGCGATAAAAATATGAGTTTAGTGGAGTTGAAGTTGAAAAACATAGAAAATTACAATTTTCAATGTCAAAAAAGGGCAAAAAGTGTTTCCCAACTTCAACTTAATTAATTAATTATAATTTAATTAATTTTTATGTGTTTTCTTTAGCAACATGAGATGTATCATAAGCAGTGTATAAATTTGACAAACACTTTTTGCCCATTTCATAAATTTTTTATGACAGGTTTCTTTCTAAAATTGTCATTCCATATTTATTTTTGCCCATCATTGGAACTATATATTTGTTTATTTTTTTCCATAAACATGTCATCAACCAAAGATAAAATTTATTCAGTAGAGAGCATTTAACATAATATCATCAAATTGAAAATTTTCATATAAAATATTTGACGGGTCTTATATAATAAGGAATACAACACCATTAAAAATATGAAGAAAAATCCGTGATCGGGGTGCGACGTGGGAAACGATCCAAATAGGGATCACAGTCATGATTATTATCAAGAAGGACAGGGTAGGTGGGCGGCCCATCCAACGCCTTCCCATGAGTGAAGTAATGAAGGACATGCATCTCCGTAGCTGGATGTCAGTTTGGGTTTTGTGCAGGAGTTATATCTCCCTCCAAGTGGTGAGAGGTGTATACTGCATGCATGCATACACTAGTATCTATTCCTTGCACTTTCAGAAGGTGGTTTACATTTCTCAAAGGGTGTTGGTGCGAATGAGAAACGGGGCAGGATAGTCCAATAACCGGTTAAACAGCAGAACGCATACGACGAGAGGATAAAACAGTATAAGAACAAATTCATTCAAGAGATAACAACCACAAATATCACCCACAAAACCTTCAGGGTGGAGGAGCCCATTTGCAGACAGCAGAGAACCAAGTCTTGAAACCCTTGAGCTCATTGACGGAGCAATAAATACAAACAAAGCCATTACACCAACAGAATCCAGCTAGCAGAGTAGAGTGGTGGTTAAAGACAGCAAATAGAGCCTAGTAAACAGAGCAGGAGTCGTGGCCACATACAGGTCAAAGTGCCACTAAAACAACCCACCATAATCACAGAGAAATAGTAAAAAAACCCCCACAGTCCCAGAGAACAAAGTGAAATTCCAAGTGAACAGAGGATAGGCGCGTAGCTAAGGGCGGGATCGCGAATTCCGAGGACAGGACAAGTGTCCTCCTCACACCAACCACAAGTACGAGAAATTAATAAACAATCAAAAAAATATCAATTACAAAATCACTGAGAATCTGATAATCACAATCACCACATTAATCATAAATTAATTATTGATTAATTGCAGAGTTTAAGAAGGGTTGGTCCCATCAATTTTTGGTATCAAAGCAGGTTGAGTTTTTATTATTATTATTGGAATGGAAGTTGGAAGGCGAGGTCGTGGGAGAGCTATTCGGAGAGTAGCATGTGAAGGACTAAGAGAGGATATTAGGATCTTAAACGCCTGTTTGGCGGCAGTAGAAGCAGGAAAGAGAAGGGATCCTGATGGAGGAGATGATAGTGATGAGGAAGCTGCAGAGACAACAGATGGATCAGATGGGGAAGGACCTGAGATCAGGTTGTTGAAATCAGTCTTACTGGCTAATAGTAAGCCAAAGCCTGAGCTTTCGAATTATGATGGAAGTTTGTCAGCAGAGGTACTGCTAGATTGGCTTAGTGAGTTGAATAAGTATTTTGAGTATGAGGAGATCAGCGAAGATAAGAGAGTTAAATTCGCTGCCACTAGGTTGAAAGGGCATGCAACCTTATGGTGGGATAGTGTACAAGCAGAGAGGAAGAGGTTGAATAAGCAGCCTATCAAAAAATGGACTAGGATGGAAGCCAAGTTGAAGGGTAAATTTATACCCAAAGACTATCAAATTGTTATGTACAGGCAGGTACAGAATCTGAAACAGAAGGGAATGACTGTAAAGGATTACACCGAAGAATTCTATTGGGCGAACCTGAGAGCAGGTTACGTGGAAGACACCCCAGAAAAAATAGCGAGGTTTGTAAATGGTTTAAGGCTGGAAATATTGGATGAGATAAGTATTCTTTCACATAGAACCATAGATGAGGCTTATCAGAGTGCCTTGAAGGCAGAGGAGAAGATAAATAGGAAACAGAATGCTAGAAGAGGAAGAGGGTCTGGCAGAGGGAAAGGACGAACCTTTGGTAGAGGTAAAGCTGTCAACCCCAATGATGAAGGTAGCAGCTCGAAGGCTTCAGGGACAACAGAGAAGGACAGTAGCACCAAGGGAGGAAATCCATACCAATGCGGAAGAGGTAATGGTAGAGGTAGAGGAGCTGCCATCCAGTGTTACAGGTGCCACAAGTGGGGGCACAAGTCCTATGAGTGTCCTGAAGGAGAACAGGCTGGAACAAGAGGAGCATATGTTGCTCAAATGGAGGAGGCATAGTTACCACCCCAAGAGGCAGATAATTTGTTGGAGACAGGGGAAGCCTTAGTTTTGAATAAGGTACTGCTCAAACCAACAAAGGAGACAACTGACCCAACTCAAAGGAAAGCATTATTCCGAACAGTTTGTAAGTCACATGGAAAATGCTGCAAACTGATTATCAACAGTGGGAACACAAATAATCTATTTGCCACGGAGATGGTGGAGAAGTTGGGATTGAAAAGGTTGAAGCACCCCACTCCTTACAAGGTGTTGTGGTTACAGAAAGGACATCAATTGTTAGTTGATGAACAATGTGAGGTTGAGTTCCATATTGGAAAATATAGGGATAAGGTTGTTTGTGATATTATGCCTATGGACGTGTGTCACATACTGTTAGGAAGACCATGCCAGTATGACAGAAAGGTAGTACATGATGGGAAGACAAACTGTTACAAGTTTGTCAAGGATGGGATTAAGCACACGCTTGTACCCATCAAGGAGGAAGAGATAGCAGAAACTAGTGGAGTCAAAGCATTGCTGGTGGGAGGAAAGGAATTTTTGAAACAGATTGAAGAAAGTGAGATAAAATATGTTGTTGTAAGGAGGCCAAAAACAATGTTGTTACACAATGAAATTGCATATTTTCCTGAAGAAATTCAGGACATGTTGCAGGAGTTCAGTGACATTGTAGTGGATGATTTGCCAGATAAATTACCTCCTAAGAGAAGTATCAGTCATCACATAGACTTTATACCTGGAGCTATTTTACCAAACAAGGCAGCATATCGAATGAGCCCTAAGGACAATGAGGAGATCAGAAAACAAGTACAAGAATTGCTATATAAGGGGTTGATAAGGGAGAGTTTAAGCCCCTGTGCAGTTCTGACAGTTTTAGCTCCCAAGAAAGGAGGAGAGTGGAAAATGTGCACAGATTCGAGAGCCATCAATAAGATTACTATCAGGTACAGGTTCCCATTGCCACGAATGGATGACATGATGGACTGCTTAAGTGGGGCAGCGTATTTCTCGAAAATCGATCTGAAGAATGGATACCACCAGATCTGAATCAGGGAGGGGGACGAATGGAAAACAACTTTCAAAATTAATGAAGGACTGTATGAGTGGCTGGTGATGCCATTCGGGTTAAGTAACGCCCCTAGGACCTTTATGCGCCTGATGAACGAAATGTTGAAAGAGTTTATTGGGAAATTCATGATTGTATATCTTGATGATATACTGATTTTCAGTAAGACTAAAGAAGAACATTTTTGACATGTTCGGAGAGTGCTAGAGAAGTTGCAGCAAAACAAGTTGCTGATAAATTTGAAAAAATGTTCTTTTTTTCAGAGGGAATTACTTTATTTGGGCTTTTTGATTGCAGATAATGAGCTGAAAATGGACCCAGAGAAAGTTGTAGCTATCATTAGCTGGCCATGCCCAAAGAGCTTGTTCGAAGTTCATAGTTTTCATGGGTTGGAAATTTTATATCGTAGAATTATAAGGAATTTTAGTGAGATTTGCGCACCTATGTTGGACACAATAAAAAAGGAAAGTCAGCCTTTCTATTGGACTGAAGCGACAGAAAAAAGCTTCCAGATCTTGAAGAGGAAGATCACTGAAAGACCCATTTTGAGGTTGCCTGATTTTAACAAATTGTTCCAAGTTCATTGTGATGCCAGTGGTATAGCCATTGGGGCCGTACTCAGCTAGGAAGACAAACCTGTTGCTTATTTCAGTGAAAATTTGAATGAAAGCAGGCAAAAGTACTCGTCTTATGACAAGGAGTTCTATGTTGTCGTCTAAGCACTGAAGCATTGGCAACACTATTTGTTAGGTAATGAATTTGTTTTGTTTTCTGATAATTCTACATTACAGTACATTATGTAGCAGCATAAGCTAAACCACAAGCATGCAAAGTGGGTTGAGTACTTGCAGAGTTTCACTTTTGTATTGAATCATATTAGTGGACAGGCCAACAAGGTAGCAGATGCATTGAGCAGAAGAGCTTTGCTCTTGCAGGATAGCACGATACAAGTGCTAGGATTTGAACACCTGAAAGACTTGTATCAAACAGATGCAGATTTCAAGGAGGCTTATGAAGCCTGCCAGAACCCTTTGTTGAGAAATAATAGTCCATGGTTGGACTATAACTTACAGGAGAAACTATTTTTTAAAGGAGGACAGCTATATATTCCCGACTGTTTGATGAGGGAGAACATCATCCGGGAGAAGCACAGTGGAGGTCTTGCCAGAAATTTTGGCATTGATAAGACCTTAGATCAGGTCAGTCACTTTTATTACTGGCCGAAGATGTGAAGGGATGTGTAGCGATTTGTAACCAAGTGTAAAGTGTGTCAGTTGGTGAAAGGACACAGTCAAAATATGGGACTCTACACACCACTGCCTATTCCGAGTAGACCTTGGGATTCAGTTAGCTTGAACTTTTTCTTAGGTCTGCCAAGAACACAGCGCGGTTATGACTCTGTGATGGTGGTAGTGGACTGGTTCTCGAAAATGGCACATTTCATTCCTTGTAGAAAAACTAGTGATGCCACTCACGTAGCACATTTATTTTTCACAGAGATTGTCAGACTGCATGGTTTTCCTAAGTCCATTGTCTCCGACAGGGTTGTGAAGTTCACAGGACATTTCTGGCGCACCCTGTGGAAGAAGTTGGACACACGGTTGAACTTTAGCTCTGCTTATCACCCACGGACTGATGGGCAGACGGAGGTGGTGAATAGGAGCTTGGGAAACCTACTATGGAGTTTGATTGGAGAAAATTCACGAATGTGGGATCTTGTGCTTGCCCAGTCAGAATTCGCTTACAACAATTCACCGAATCGAAGCACAGGATACAATCCTTTTTAGATCTTGTATGGCATGCATCCTTGTAGAGTGCATGAGTTACGAGATCTGGGACAGTTGGAAAGAAGGAGTGTTGACAGGGAAGATTTCACCAAATAAATGAATGACCTACATGAGCAGGTAAAATCTAAGTTGCAGGACAGCAGTCAGAGGTATAAACAACAAGCAGATCTAAAACAGCGGGAGGTACAATTTAATGTGGGAGATGACGTTCTCGCATATTTACGCAAAGAAAGGTTCCCTAAGGGTGAGTACAACAAATTGAAGTTTTAAAAAATTGGCCCTTGCAAAATTCTGCGTAAATTCTCTATGAATGCCTATGAATTACAACTACCCCCAGGAATAGGCATATCGCCTATCTTCAACGTGGCAAATATGTTTCCATACACTACCAGTCCTGAAGACGACAGTTCGGCACGGGCAGAATAGGACACCCAGAAGGAAAGCAGTTATTGGATGAGGCAAATGCCTTTGGCTCAGCCCCTTGAGATTGAGAGAATTCTCGACACACAGGTGCCCAAACGAACTCGTAGAAAAGAGTACCTTCAGTACCTTGTCAAGTGGAAGAACCGACCCAGTGAGGACAGTTCGTGGCTTGACGCGGCAGAGATACAACATGCAGGATATTCTGTGGAGGAGCTCATGGAACGGAGCCATGATTTTTTGTTACCCTGGGAGCCTGATGCAGGAGCATCCAGGTCAGGGTGAACAAATACAAAAGTGTTTGTCTCACAGGTTTACAGGTCATTGTACCTGAGTTTTTCTTTAGATTTCCTTAATTTTTAGCATTTAGGACTTAACAACAAGTTATGTTTTTAATTTCATTATAATTTCCTTTTAGTTACTGTTTTAAAATTAATTATGTAATTTAGGTGAACGGGAATTAATAGTTATCCAATGTAACTACATGTAACTGTTGACAGTTTCTAAAACTGTTCAACAAATCATACAAAAGGGAAAAAATGAGACATTTGTAGGATTGGATTCCATCATAGCAGAAAACGAATAAGGATCATACAAGAGATTTTGAAAAGTCATATGAATCCATTCGTAGTTAAATACATTTATTTCTATATTCATAATTGAATGCATTTATAAACAGTGGCAAGAACTAGCAGAATAATTCTTTTTACAAGCATTTAAGAAACAGCCGAGAGCAAGTGGGAGTGACTACATCAATGCATATGAATGAGGCTACAGACAAGAGCCGAGACATCCATTAACTACAAAGATCTACAATCATAGAAACATGTTGAGCGTTGTGGCAAAGAAAATCACAGGTATCATTCAAACTGAAACAATATGTTTTCCTTTCGAGCATTATCCAAGTAGTTTATTACAAATACCAAAAAAATCATTGCAGTCCAAAGATATGATTAAATATATTGCATGTTTGACTAAGGAAACGAGTTCGAAACCCCAGTACTGAAACCCTTCAACCAGCAGCGAATACAAAGACCGGAGACAAAGAAATCCTGACTGGCAAGTTAAGAGCCACGACCACATATAAATCCCAAAACCACATACAGATAGAAGAGTATCAATAGCAAACTGCTAACAGAGAAATCAACACAGAAGACGACTGATAGGGGAGTCGAGGCTCATACCCTCAAAACCTTAATTTCTAGAAGTGACTACAAGAAAAGACCCTACCCGTTTGGGCTAGTAACAGCAGAGCCGAAGACCACACCTGGAGCACCCAACAAACCACCTGCAAAGACAAACCCATATGTTAGAATTGCGAGAAAGTTAAAACCCTGCAACAGAGAAATGAACGATGAGGGTTTGTAAGCCTATGCTTACCAAAAGAGCAGCATCGAACTGGAGGAAGGATTCGACCGGTCGCCAACCAGCAAAGAAATCTTACTCATGAAGGAGAAAATTCCTTAGTATAACCAGAAAAATCAACTGAAAAACTAAAGAAGAGAAGGAGGACTTACCACTGTGAAGCCGATGAGTTGAGGTCAAATGTCGAGTTCGCTGATGGCTGCGACCTGACATACCACAGTCAAATAACCAGTTAAACAACAGAACACATACGGCGAGAGGATAAAACAGTATAAGAACAAATGCATTCAGGAGATAGCAACCACAAATAGCACCCAAAAAACCTTCAGGGCGGAGGAGCCCATTTGCAGACACAAGAGAACCAAGTCTCGAAACCCTCGAGCTCATTGACAGAGCAAGAAATAAAAACAGAGCCATTGCACCAACACAATCCAGCTAGCAGAGTAGAGCAGTGGTTAAAGATTGCAGATAGAGCCCAGTAAACAGAGCAGGAGCCGTGGCCACATACAGGTCAAAGTGCCACTAAAACAAACCACCATAATCGCAGAGAAATAGTCGAAAAACCCTCACAGTCACCAGAGAACAAAGTGAAATGCTATGTGAACAGAGGTTAGGCGCGTAGCTAAGGGCGGGATCGCGAATTCCGAGGACAAGACATGTGTCCTCCTCAGACCAACCACAAGTACGAGCAATTAATCAACAATCAAAAAAATATCAATTACAAAATCATCGAGAATCTGATAATCACAATCACCACATTAATCATAAATTAATTATTGATTAATCGCAGAGTTTAAGAAGGGTTGGTCCCATCATGCCACTTAGTTTAGTTTAAATGTAGCTAAATTAAAGTAAAAATTAAGAATTTACATTAATGTTAAGGTTTAGAATCTAATCAATTTAGGTTTCTACTAATATTTTGTTAATCCAATTCCACCCAACCACAATAACAATGTCATATTGTCTTGTTGAAAAAACCATCTAGAAGCTTTTACATCTATATATTAAACGGTAATTGTTCTAGTTAGATATCTACAAAAATATAATTTATGAATATTTAAGATTTGAAAATTTATAATAATAAAAATAAAAATCTTATTATAATAATTTATAATAACAAAAAAATATAAGTTATATATATAATTAAAGGAATTTATTGTTATTATTCAAAAAGTTGCATGCTATTTTTACTTAAAATTACATGACATGATATATAGCAATTAAAATTGTTTAATATTTTGTATAGTTATATATTTAATGTGTATTCTAAAATTTAATAATGTAATTTAGTTAACCAATTTGATTTTTTAGATATTGGATAGTTTTAATATTCTACTCATTAGGAATGTCTTTTTTAAATTAGATTTTTCAATTTCTAATGTTTTTTTATATAAATATAATTACATTACATAATATATAACAATTAAAATTGTTTAATATTTTGCATAGTTATATATTTGATATATTCATTATATATTCTAAAATTTAATAATAATATAATTTAGTTAACTAATTTGATTTTTTTTTTATATTGGATAGATTTTATATTCTACTCATTAGGAATGTGTTTTTTCATTGATTATATTTTTCAATTTCTAATATTTTTTATACATTTTTTTTTCAGAAGGAAAAAAACGCTGTATATATTAAAAGAAATATATGACAGTACATGATCATCAATACTTTCTCAAACTGTTATATACATAATATAGTTACTTTTGTTTTATGATACATTTAGGTAAATTATTTTTCTTTAAGTTAAATTTTAATCTTTTTTGTATATCTAAATATGTTGTTTTTGTTTTTCTATCACTAATTATAGAGGTGTCTCTATCTTGAGAAGCATAAACATAAAATAAGCTTCACCTATATTTAAATGTAAACAAATATCTCTTTTCATATTATATTATTTAAAAAGTTATTACTCTAAATTGATCTCATTTTAATCTATTTGAATATAAAGAAATCCAAATTGAGATCCCTGTACGTGTGCACACACGGTAAAAAAATAAAAATAAATAAAAAATCCAAATTATGTCAAAATCATGGAATAATGCAATATGCCACCACACATATACCTAGAAAATTAGACTATCACAGCAAGTAGTGGTTAGCGTGTACTGCGAGCGCAAAATATATCTTAAAAATAAAAATAAGTAAAAAAACCAAATTATATAAAAGTCATGGAATAATGCAATATACCTCCACACATATACCCAGAAAATTAGACTATCATAGCAAGTAGTGGTTAGCGTGTACTGCGAGCCCAAAATATATCTTAAAAATATGCGAATCCGAAATCCAGTTATATTATTGCATAATATAGGTTTAAGCTATCTGAATGGCATCATATCAAATCAATCAAATCCTACTTCGAAATGCCAGCGTCATCTTCAACTATAAACTTCAAGTAGAGAAATGTGAAGCCTTTTATCATAAAACATTAAATTCGTAATATTCCATAATCTCTCACACCTACAAAACTGCAGTGCTTGTACTACTACCATCTGTTTTATTCAATAAATGAAAGGCCTGCAGTGCTTGTACTGATATCATCTGTTTTATTTAATAAATGAAAGGGGTGAATTATAATACAATGTGCAATAAGAAGTGAAAAGTATTAATCAATGAAAGATTAGATAAATAAATTTAAATAATAAATATAACTAAAATTATGTAAAAACATAACTTTTTTAAATCACAAGTAAATTAATAACAAATCAATAACAAAGCTAATGCAATATATTAATATAATATAATTTAAAAATATAAATTATAATATTTTTATTGGCAGAGAATAAAAAATTATTTCAAATCAAATTATATTAATAATATATATTTAATAGACTGATTTAAAACTTTAATTTAAAAAAAAAAAAAATGCTATTTTATAATTAATTTAAAAATTAAATTTCACTTTATAATATTTTTTTAAAATAAATAATAAACAAATAAATACAAACTAAAAAATATAAAACTAATATTTTACAATTAAATCATTAAAATTTAAAATAGAATTACAAATACATTGAATGTGTCATCTTCAGAATTTATTGAAATGGAACGGTTTCATTGGACAATGAGCACCGCCACATATCAAAATTTATTGAATTCCAATGGTCTCATTGGGCACTGTGTGACTTACCCTAAAATCCCATCTCATATCATTATGGTTGAAAAAATCTCATCTCATATCATTATGACAACGGATAGAGTAGTGGCTTATTCAATAAATGAAAGGGGTGAATTGCAACGCAGTTTGCAATAAGAAGTAAAAAGTATTAATCAATGAAAGACTATATAAATAAATTTAAATAATAATAATAAATAAATAATAATATAGCTAAAGTTAAACTATGTAGAAACATAAAAAAATTTAAATCACAAGTAAATTAATGTCAAATCAATAGCAAAGCTAATGCAATATACCTGCAATGGCAGGTATAATAATAATAATAATTGGGCCGAGAAGCTATGTATGGAAGAGTTGTTGTAATGTCTTGTCCTGTTATTTTATATAAAAATTTTGAGTAAGTTGAATTTTATAAAAATAAAAATAATTAATAATTCTCATTAATAAATATTAATAATTAAACCAGCCTAAATCCATCTTAACTTCCAATCCTCCAAGCGAAAAGAGGGATCAAAATCTCTTGAGATGCAAACCTCTCTTTTAGAGTGAAAAGAGATTTAGTCCCTCTATGCGATTGGAAGATCCAAAGTTAAGATGGATCTAGACTAGTTTAAATAATGTTATATTTTAGTTAATTTTTATGATTTTTAATTTTAAGAACGTGAGATGTATTACAAATAAGTGCTTTGATGCTTATTAGTGTTGATCAACCATTTAATTTATATGGCTACACTATTTTTAACTTAAATTGAAAAGTAAAAGGCATAACCACATTTGAAATAAATCTCAACCCTCTTTCTCTAACTAGTACATAATGAAGCCTATTTAAAGGCTTACGGAAATCCATTATGGAATGCAAGAGTATCGACTTAGATTCATCTTAACTCGGAATGCAAGAGTACTGAATTAGATTCATCTTAACTCTGGACTTGATCCCTCTCAATCCTTGGTAGATCCAGATTTTGATGAATTTAGGATGGTTAAATTAAAATTCTAGAAACCTTATTCCAAAAAAAGACACGAAATAATTCACTGGTCGAAAAGCATGCATAGACATCAATCCATAGTAAGCATCAAAACACTTATCTCGTGATACATTTCATATCATTGCCATCCTAGATCATCTTAAATCAAGATCTAGCATGCATAGACATCAATCCATAGTAAGCATCAAAACACTTATCTCGTGATACATTTCATATTACTGCCATCCTAGATCATCTTAAATCAAGATCTACCAAGGGCTAAGAGGGATCAAGTCTAAAGTTAAGGTAGATCTAAGTTGATACACTTGCATTTTATAATAAATTTGTCAGGCCTTTAAATATGCTTCATGATAACAAATACCATGAGCTTGTAAACCACAATAATTTTATAGTCTATTTTAACTTTCTAATTTTATAGTTGAAATTATAATTATTAAACTTTATTATTATTATTATTATTATTATTATTTATTTTTATAATTTTAATGAAGCCTTTTTAAAGGCTTGAGGAAATCCATTATGGAATGCAAGAGTACCGACTTAGATTCATCTTAACTCAGAATGCAAGAGTACTGACTTAGATTCATCTTAACTCCAGACTTGATCCCTCTCAACCCTTGGTAAATCCAGATTTTGATGAATTTAGGATGGTTAAATTAAAATTCTAGGAACCTTGTTCCAAGAAAATACACGACATAATTCACTGGTCGGAAAACATGCATAGACATCAATCCATTGTAAGCATCAAAACACTTATCTCGTGATACATTTCATATTACCACCATCCTAGATCCATCTTAAATCAGGATCTACCAAGTGCTAAGAGGGATCAAGTTTGAAGTTAAGGTAGATCTAAGTTGATACACTTCCATTTTATAATAAATTTATCAGGCCTTTAAATATGCTTCATGATAACAAATACAATGGCCTATGCAATACCATGAGCTTGTGAACCACAATTATTTTATAGTCTAATTTAAATTTATAATTTTATAGTTGAAATTATAATTATTAAACTTTATTATTATTATTATTATTATTATTATTTATTTTTGTAATTTTAATTATTAATTACGATGTTGTAAGGCGTTCCTCTTTGAAAACAATTCCCTTAGCTGCCACTATGTGTCCATGTCTGAGCCATTGGATCAAATGTTAGACGATTGAAATGTTTTAGGCCATTAGATCCATAAGTAAATAGTTTTATATATGTTTTTTTATAATGTTAGTTTTTTTTTTTTTTTTAATAAGTTAGATTGAATTTAGGTTTTGGTGAGACTATGTCAAATTACACAAAAATAAAAATAAAAGTAAATTAAATAAAAATATTGACATAATGTAATGAACATTTTAACTAAGTCAAAATACAATAAAAAATTAAAATAATAAAATAACAATAAACTATAAAAACAACCCATGGTATTGACCCATGGTATTCATGTCGAATGTAGTTTATTTAAAGGGGGAAATTAAGATGCCCTAGATCAATCTTAACTATGGATCTACCAAGAGCCAAGTGATATGCAAACTTCTTTTAGAGTGAAAAGAGAATTGATCCTTCTGATAAATAATATAGATCTAAACTAATTATTTAATAAAATTATTTTTAATTGTTTATAACCATTACTCTTTTAAAATTTTACTTAATAAAATGTATCTAAATTTTCATACATCCAAATATACATAGTTTTTCTTGTTCTATATTATTTTTGTTACAACGATTTAATTATTCAAAAAATGCATCATTTATTTCATGCTTGTTTCGGAGGATTATTAATCACCAAAGAATTTTCACCCCCAATTTCCTATTTCAATATCTATAACAAATTTTTTATATATGTGAATAGATTATGTTGGTTTTCATTTATGTTTTCATCCCTAATAAGCTATGTATGCTTGTTTGAGAGGATTATTAATCACCAGAGGATTTTCACCCCCAATTTCCTATTTCAATATCTATAACAAATTTTTTATATATGTGAAGAGATTATGTTGGTTTACATATATGTTTTCATCCCCAATTGCCTATGTTGATAACTCTTATCATCAATATCTTTGAAACCTCCACAACCTACTTCCATGGAAGAAAAATTTGCCTTTCATTCCTTCATGATGGCTCTTTCTCTGCAACATCTTATTTCTTCTAGGCTACTCTTTCCTATGCTATTGTCTTACGACGTTTCTTTTAAAACATGTGGTGCAATTGCTAGTTTATTTTATTTTATTTTATTTTTATTTTTATTTACTTTTGACCAAGTAAAAATGTTTACATAACAGGACACGATATGACATTACGCCATCTCTTCCATACTGGGTTGAAGAGCGCCTCTCCATGCAAAAATTAAAAAATAGTCATGAAAATTAACTAAATTATAACTTTCTTTTCAATTATTATTATTATTATTATTTGACAAGTTCAGTTACTATTTATATTCCAAAAATGTGGGGATTAAGATCCCTGCTACATTCGAGTGATGGAGTGAAGAAACAAGGAGGGGTGATGTGGAAAAATACCGAGCCTCCTTTATGATGACTATTGCTACTATGTTGCATATCTGATTCTTGGTAAATCCTAACAAATAGATATAACATAAAATCAAATTTAAATGACATGATGATAGATGAGGGAGATGGAGGAATAGAGCCTAGTTCTTGTTGCCTTGACGGGCACTTTAAGTGTCAGTGGTGCTATGGTTGCTGTCAGGATTGGCATTGGGGACATTGTTGGAGCTTGAACTCTGAACAAATCACTTGTCCACCATGTAATGCAGGATCTCCAGGGATTCTTCAATGTGAGCACAATGGTTATTAGCTCCCCTCAGCTGCTCCGTGAGGGATTGAGATTGATGTTGGAGGAAGCTGGTGTCTACCTAGTGTTTGTCCTCCATTATCTTTAATTGAGCTCTTATCAACTCCATCTCATCTTGCAAATCAACACAATGAAAGCAGTTCTCGTTCCTCGTTATGTTTGAAGGAGGGGAGGGCAGAGTCACAACTATGTGAGGATGGATTTGTGGAGGCAGCAGAGGCACAATATGACAGTGAGGGAAGAAGGACATAGAGCTGCTGAGAGCAGAGAGGCTGGAAAACGCGTTGCGCTGCAAGAGATCAGTTGTTGAGAATGGAACGGGATTGCAGTGATTGGTGTTAAATGGTAGAGGCGCAAATGAAATAGAGAGGCAGCGGGGATAGTGGAGCAGAAAGAAGCGGAAAGGCAGGGATTCTAGGAAAGCGTTGTGCCGCAAGTGAGCAGAAACGAATAAGGGATCGAGATGATAAGGTAGGGGAGAGCAGATTCGAGGGGGCACAGGAAGACAGCGAGAGGGAGCCTCGAGATCGAAAGACAAAGAGAAATGAGCATTGTGCATCTGGTGATCAGCATAGATGGGAGAAGCATGATTTATAGAAGTGGAGGGTGAGACAGGCAAGCTAGGGATGGGGGAGGGCAGGAATCCCAGGGAGACAATATCACGGGAATAACGCAAGGAGGGTACGGGCATGGCATACTTGCCATGATGAAATCCAGGAGGCACAGAGGATCATGCAGATAAGAGTCACGCAGAGGGGAAAATTTGTGGTAAAGGTGAGAAGGAGATGCTATCTAGGGAAAGGAGTTGACCAGTGGGTCTACAACAAGATTTGTTGGCCAATGAGTCAGCTTTCCTATTGTTGGACCTGAGGATATGGTAGAATGTGAGGTCACCAATTTCCTTATTAAAATTTCGACACCTTGTGATCAGTCTACTAAGAGAAATGTTAGGGGTTTGAGCTTAGTTCAACATCATGTTGATGACTATTGTCGAGTCACCGAAGATCATAGTCCTTTGAATCTTTAGTCTCTTTATGATTTGGAGGAATTTCTGTAAGGCGCATGCTTCTGCTCTATTATTTGACAATCGTCCTAGTCCCCATTCAAAGATAGCAATGCTACTACCGTGCCCGTCCACAATGTAACCTCCAGTTCTTGTTATTCCTGGGTTTTCCTTTGAGGCACCGTCAAAGAAGAACATGGGCCTTTTGATTCTGTCAAGCCACTCAATGAACTCTTTTTCTTTAAGTCTAATCTTCCACTTATCCTTGTGGAGAGGTTGGAAGGTAGGAGTTTTTTTGTACCTCAGGGGAGAGTCAAGAGCTCTTCTAAGAAGTAGTCTTTCTTCGACCTGCAGATCATTGAGGTTGAGTTGACTATTTCTTTTGGCAAGAATGGTCTCCACATTAAGGCTCCAGGACTTGCTCTGCACTTTTCTACTGCAAGTTTTGTGATCTTGAAAGGTGGCCTTGTTTCTCATAAGCCAAATGTTCCACAGTAAAACATAAGGAAGATTGTCCCATACTCTTTTAGCCACATTCTTCTTCTTTTTCCCCCAAGGGTAGCTCTTTTTCCAATTCACAATCAGATCCGAGACAGAGTTGTGAGCTCCCATCTCAACATGGAAGGGATCCGAGAGAGAATGCCAGAAATTTTTAGCAAAGGGGCACTCAATGAAAAGGTGGAGTATTGTCTCCCTGGCCATGAGGCAAAGGGGGCATCTAGAGGCTCCCTGAATGCCTCTTTTTTTAAAAATTTTCCATTGTCAAGATCCTCCCTTTGACCAAGGTCCAGATAAAGATTTTAATCTTTGCGCTTCTAATTTCCAGACTTGTTTCCACATTTCCCATGGAGGAGTGGGAAATTTCTCATTGTGAAGAGTCTCATACCTTGCTTTTAAAGTGTAGGAAGGCCTAGAGGGGTCCCATCTGTAGCTATCCTCTTTATCTTTTACAAGAGGATTTACTCCGTGGATCATTCCCTTCAGAGTAGCTTTGTCATTTTCAAGGTGGGGAGGAAAATTTGGAAAGGTCCAACCTTTCCAGTTGACTGTGCTCTCTTCCCAACTAGATATTTTTTCCAGGGTGTTAACCTCATGCTCTCGAAGATACATTTGAATGCGTAGAGTGCTCATATTGTTTAAAAGAGGGAGCTTACCCATTATTTTTTCCTCCCAAATGTTCATGGTACAGCCTCTCTGTGGAACTTTGGAGATATTGTTGCGAATAAAGGGGATGGATTTTTTTCAAAGAGCCCAGATGCGAGAGCAAGGTTTGTTGGGTATGGGCTAATCTAAAATAATTTTCCTTGTAATAGTAAGGTATTTTGTTTCCAGAACTTGTTTCCACCAAGTTTGTTGCCTAATAATTAAGCGCCACACTATTTTCCACCAAGTTTGTTGCCCAGTAATTAAGCGCCACACTATTTTCCCACCAAAGGCAATATTCAGAAGTTTGGGTATGCGAATAGCAAGACCACCATTTTCATAATTTTGAGTTACCTGTCTCCATTTGACCAGATTGAACTTCTTTTTCTCACTTTTTCCACCTTTCCATAAAAATTGTCTTAGAATTACTTCCATTTTGAGTTGAATACTAATAGGAGCCTGCAACAATGAGTGGTATAGAGGCACAGCAGAGAGGATAGATTTTAAGTGAATCATGTGCCCATCCAGATTAAGCCAAGAGGCTCCCCATTGCTGGACTTTCTTTTTCATCTTGTCGATGGTGATGCTCCATAGATCAGTTCTTAACTGTCCTATGCTGACAGGCATCCCAAGATAGTTAAAATGATTCCAGTTCCACTTGTAGGGAACTCCAAATATTTGAGATATACTATGTATGGCATTCATAGTTGCATTCCATCCGTAAATGTAGCTTTTATGGTAGTTTATCTTCCCTCCGTAATAGTGCATGAATTTTTCTAGCATTGTTTTAAATATCTTGGCTATTATGCTAGTGGCTCCTCCCATCAAAAGGGTGTCATCAGCAAACTGAGAATGATTCATATTTTTGACCCCATTGCTAAATTTGATACCTGTGATTAGACCAGCTCTGTGATTGTATTCCAATGCCCTGCTAAAGGATTATGCCATGAGAATGAAGAGAAAGGGAGATAAGGGACAGTCGTGTCTTAAGCCTCTAGAAGATTGGAAACAATGTCCACGTCTTCCATTGACCAGAGGGGAGATCCAAGGGCTGGATATGTAGGCATAAATGAGGGATATAAAATCTACTTCAAAACCCGTTTTCTGAAGAATGGAGAGGAGAAAGGAGTGCCTTATTTTGTCGAAGGCATTGGCAAGATCAAGTTTCAGGAAAAATCCCTTCTTTGATCTCATCATGCTAGAATGAATGGCTTTTTGGACCAGCAATATGGAATCAGTAATTTTCCTATTGGAGATGAAACCACCTTGATTTTCAGAGATGAGATTGGGGAGGAAGGTTTTGATACGGGTGGCAAGAATTTTGGTGATAATTTTATAAGAGGAGTTACAAAGGGATATAGGCCTGAATCTGGAAAAGGTGGAAGGATGGGTCTCTTTAGGAATGAGGGCAAGAAATGTTGAATTTGTGAAGCCTCCAATCTTCTTTTTCCTTTGAGCCCATAGGATCATTTTGATGAGGTATTTTTTAATGACTTCCCAGAAGGTCCGATAGAAGCTGATGGTGAGTCCATCAAGGCCCAGTGCTTTGTCAATATGGAGAGTCCAAATTGCATTGATAATTTCAGCCTCTTCAATGTCCTTGGATAGAAAGGATTTAATCTCTTCAGTGATCATTTTAGGCGTATGAACCAAGAAGTCACTGTAATCCTCCAACTCCATAGTTTCAGATAGAAGGATTTTATAATGGCAATGTGCTGCTAATTTTATTGCATCTTGCTCCGTGTGCATATTACCTTCTTCATCTGATATAGATGTAATATTGTTTCTCGATATTCTAACAGTGGCTTGCTTATGGAAGAAGGAAGTATTTTTATCCCCAGCCTGAAGCTAGAGGTTCATGGATTTAAGTTTCCATTTTTCTTCTTCTTTTCTATTTTTGTTATATAAGGTCCAATAAAGCTCTTTTTCCAATTCATGATTTTCTTTGGTCACCCCTTGAATATCTGTCTCTTTCGACTTCTTCTAGCCTTCTCTTAGTGTCTTGCTTAATTAAATCTGATTCTTTATAGTGATATTTTTCCCATCCTTTGAGAACATTGCACGCAAGCTTCAGTTTCGTCTCCAAAATGTGCATTGGGGATACCTCAACATGTTGTTGCCAATTAATTTCCACTATGAGTCTGGCCTCAGGGAAGTCACTCCAAAGAGGGTTGTAGCGGAAAGGAAGAGGCTCGAGGGAGGTCTGATCACCAAGGACAATGGTGATAGGTAATGGTCTGAGGCCGAGTAGGGAAGAATGGAGGAGGTAGCAACAGAGAAATGGGAGATAAAGGGGACATCTACTAAAAAATGGTCAAGCCTCGCCATGTTATTCCCTGGCCCAATTTTGCGATTGCTCCATGTGAAACTTCTATTTTTGGGAATAATGTCCACCAGGTCATGCTCTTGTATGATATTATGTAGCTGGTCTCTTGAAGGGTATTGATTGAAATTACCCCCTCTTTTTTCCTTGGCATGCATTACCAAATTCAGATCCTCTCCAATAATGACATTGAGATTGTCCTCACCTTCAATATCAGATTTTAAAGTGTGCCAACAAACTTCTTTGTCTCTATAATGATTTGGACCATAAATGTTGTACACAGTTATCATAACATCCTCATGGTTGCTTTTTACTTTCACTTTTATCCAATTGTGAACCTTTACAGTGTTCAGCTGCTTCCATGAGTTCTGGTTCCAAATAGTAGCTATTCCACCCGAAGTGCCTCTAGATTCTACCTAGTGCCTGTATAATTTCTGATTTTTCTTATGATGTTTCAATGTATTTTTCTCCTTGCTTGTTTTCTTGGAGAAGAAAAATGTCTAGTTGTTCATGTTTGAAAAGATATCTTAGGGCATTGCTTTTAGAGGGGTGCCCTAATCCCCTATAGTTCCAAGTAAATGCTTTCATTATTTCAGGAAAGCAGGTTGAGACCCTGTCTTCCCTCCTGCTTCATGCTGATTGAGATATTTTCTGCAAATCCCTCCAATGAAGGTTTCAATTGGGTGTTGTGTTCCTAGAGAAATGTCTTTTTGAGCTACTTCATCTCTATGGTGTTTCGTTGACTTTCTTCCAGGTCCATTTTTTTTTAAGGTTTCCAAAACTGAACCCAACTCCTTTGTTGCGTTTCTGGTGACAATTCAAGCTGATGATGGTTCAGATGAGGAAGAGGGAGGACATGACTTGGAGGGGGAGGGTTGAAGTAGGGGTTTAGGAGTGAAGGAAGGGAGGGAAGGATGAGTAGGATCCTCTTCCAGAGAGGCCAAGGAGGAGAAAGGGTTGGAGGAGGTAATGGGGGATCAGGGGTTTGGAGGAGGTTTGGAGAGGGTTCAGGGTGAGGTTGAATGCTGGGGTTAGTAGAATGGGAGGATGGAAGGGCATATGAAGCACCAGTGTTTCTAGGATTTGGGCCAGACTTATTCTTTTTTATAACTTCCCATTGTGTTTCGGGGTCAGTGTTTTCAACCTCTATTACTTTTGTGCATCTATTAGCAAAATGACCATATTCATGGCATACCTTGCACTTGAAGGGAAGTTGCTTGTATTCCAGTTGTTGGATGTGTGTCCAACTGTCCACCTTCAACTTGATCACCTCCAGAAGTCCTTTCCCCAAGTCTACCTCGACGCTGATTCTTGCACAAGCTTGCATTTTTTCCTTCGGCTCACTTCTATCGATAAACTTACCAACAACATTCCCAATCGCTCTCACTGAATCGTCCCCCTTATAGTGAAGAAGAAGATATGGAAGATGAACCCAAACTAGTACAGCATTAGGAACGTTGAGTTCAGGATCGAAGTCTGGTGTCTATTTTCTTAGGTAGAGCCCTTTCGTATCCATGAAATATGGCCCGTTCCTAAAGATCAGGTCTTTCTCTTCCTTTGTCTCAAAGTGGAAGGTGTAAAATCCCCTGCCACAAAATCTGATAGATATTTTCCCTTTGATTTTGTCCATCCAGTTGCGTTCCACCCATTTTTGGACTATTTTCGGCGAGGGCCAAAGCCCCATGAATTTCCCAATGAGTCCTTTCTCTACGAGGGAGAGCACAACCATTCGACGGATTGTAGGGGGCAGTGAGACTTCTTGTATCCCATCCAATTTTTTTACGAACTTGGAGATTTCGGGTCTCAGTTGAGGCAGATTCATTGAGTTGATTAGTGCAGAAAATGCAGAGACATGATCAGGAGCATCGGCTGCTTTCGGGATGGTCTTCGGAGGAGCCATGTGGCCAGAATCAGGTCGTAGCTGCAGAGGGTGTAAGCGGTTGTGCAGACTAGGTCTTCAACAGCGATTAAATTCCAAATTCTTTTAAATTATTATTATCAATTATAAAAAAAAATCATATATGCATTTAATATATATACATTTAAAAAACATGTAAGAAAAAAATAATAAAGTCAAAATAAGTTATAAGAATTCAATGCGATAGATAAAAATTGAATGGAAATTGAATTTGACATTTGTGGACATGACATTTTTACGTTGATAGACATGTCTATTTTGGAATAGGGTTTCCAAAATTTTAATTTAATTATCAATAATTATTAGGGGGGTGGTAAGGATTTAACATCCACATAATATTCTAGGATATTTTAGTAGTATACACAAATCAAAGGTTGAGATTTATTTACAAAGTAGTTGTGCCCTTTTTGTTTTTTTAATTAAATTGATTAATTGAAAAATATATGTGAAAAATTGTCATATGAAGAGTTATGGTTTTTTTGGCATGTCATATTGATAAGTCGTGGTATTGTTAAAAATCATATTTAAGATTAAGAATCTCCATGGTAAAGTGAAGGTGAATCTCCATGGTTAAGAATCCGGTTACATGAATGTTTAATTTTTATATTTATTATTTTTGTAATAATAATAATAATAAAGTTATAATTTAATTAATTTTTATGTGTTTTCTTTAGCAACATGAGATGTATCATAAGCAGTGTATAAATTTGACAAACACTTTTTGCCCATTTCATAAATTTTTTATGACAGGTTTCTTTCTAAAATTGTCATTCCATATTTATTTTTGCCCATCATTGGAACTATATATTATATGCAATTTTGTTTATTTTTTGCCATAAACATGTCATAAACCAAAGAGAAAATTTAGTCAGTAGAGAGCATTTAACATAATATCATCAAATTGAAAATTTTCATATAAAATATTTGACGGGTCTTATATAATAAGGAATACAACACCATTAAAAATATGAAGAAAAAATCCTCGATCGGGGTGCGACGTGGGAAACGATCCAAATAGGGATCACAGTCATGATTATTATCAAGAAGGACAGGGTGGGTGGGCGGCCCATCCAACACCTTCCCATGAGTGAAGTAATGAAGGACATGTAGCTCCGTAGCTGGATATCAGTTTGGGTTTTGTGCAAGAGTTATATCTCCCTCCAAGTGGTGAGAGGTGTGTACTGCATGCATGCATACACTGGGATCTATTCCTCGCACTTTCAAAAGGTGGTTTACATTTCTCGAAGGGTGTTGGTGCGAACGAGGAATGATGCGAGAGATAGTTAAGGCGCGAAGGCTCAGTGTGCACTCTGGTATGTATTTGAGGCCTTTCTAGTTAATGTGATGAAGGTTTCACCTCAGAACATTTTTACGAGTGGAGAGGTTTGATGACATTGCTGCTTAGGAAAAATGGATTATTGGTTAATCTATAGTTCTTGGTATTCACCATATCGATTTATTTTTACTATGGCAAGTTGCTTACAAAAATGGGAATGCATAATAATTTAGGGTTTGTAATTGATAATATTTTTGTAAACATAGTCAATGAATTGGTTCACCTATGGTCTCAATTGCTTTGGAAAATTGGGGTTATTATAGTGGTTATGGGTGTTAGAAGGGACCAAGTGGGTAATCCCTGGGTGTTGGCACTTGATGGGATCGTCGCATATTCCACGACACAACCCTGCAACAAAGGAAAACTATGGTTTTCAAAAAGTCAATGGAATGCCATAACAGTTCTATATGTCTGGAAATGATTATTTAATAATGTATTGGTATGTCTTCTCATTCTAGGTCCGCCTAAACTGTCAACCCCTCAGGCTCTTGCACTGTGGGTTTTACCTCTTGTGAGGGGAAGAGAGGTTACGGAGTTGTTGGGTCATCTGTCAAAAGGAAAAATGGTAAAGGCAGAGCCTGGAAAAGTAAATCGAGGGCATGGAGGCCATGTTGAAAAATCACTAAAAGACAAAGGAAAAGCGAAGCGGGCATCGACCAGTCAGCCTCAGCGTCAACGAGGAAGGAAATCTGATGTTGTGAATATGCAGAACATCCTGCAGGCATACAGTGTTAAGACCCCAGTACAGGTAAAAACCATGATTTTTTTCATGGGAGAAAGAGCTTAAGGCAAGAGCACTAGTCAAGCCACCGGTGGAGGAATGGTAACCCTTAGTTGCAGACCCTAAGCACACTCATGGCAGGCTCACACTGTTTTAACAGTTGATCCACCTATACTGCCTTATGAAATGCATTGTGGTGAAAGCCATAGCCACACCGCAGGAATTCGAGAGTCCTCTGAATGATCAGGTGCTCAATTTTATGCTCAAAATTAAAATTTCTCATATTTTCTTGGAACCTGAACGACCGCATAGTGCTCATCGTTCTGAATCCAGCGCACATCGTTTCACAAAAAATGGTGGTTGAATTCTCCCGGAAACATGATCTGTTTACTTGGCTTAACATGAAAATTTTGTGTTGGGATGACAAGGATGTTAACTAGGCATCCGTATAGCCCAGTTAGCAAAAGGTATATTCCTTGGAATATTCTTGGAATATTTCCACAAGTAGACCTATGAACGGGTGACAAGTGTTGGCATCAAATCATTTTATTAGTGTTGGGTTGGACCAATGAGGTCACGACACGTGGCAAGCCCAAAGGCCGCCACGTGCCCCCCAAAGGTCGAAAGGTTGTATAAAAATTTTGGTCAAATTCCGGGCGAAGGCGTTGGGGTTCGACCTTGTGACCTCACGCCACACAAAGCCACGATTTACCACCTCTGTTATACATTAGGTCTTAACATACAATGTTGTCCATATATATTTATATTTAAACCATTGTAATGGCAGGGGAAGGCGAGGGCCAGCACCTGGTCCATAGGACCACCACCCATGACCATTGGCGGGAGCTCCAACACTAAGTGGAGTTTAAACTTTAAACATCGATTTTCTAACCTTAATCATATTTATTAGTGTGTAATATGAAATTTAATGCAGATTAACTTAAGCGCACACTTAGCGCTTAAACTGCATTTAATTATCTTAAACTCCACTTAGAAATTAATTGTGGATTAACTTGGTGGACCTCCGAATTTGGCGAAAACTCCCAGTTCTAGTTACAGTTAACTAGTTTAGGGGCTAAAATAGTGGCGAAAATTAAAAAGCCATAACTTCTGCAATTTTCGACCAATTCAGGCTTAGAAAGAGGCTAGATAGCCATTTTGAGCCATTACAGACTCATTGGAGCAGGTTAAAGGAGACAATGAGCATTTTAAATAGGTCAATTTGATAATTTGAGCATAATATAGAGGCCCAAGCCATGGAAGTTGGACCAAGGAGATGTAGCCCAGGAGGAGTGAGCTCCTTCATCAAATACTTGTGTTAATGTTATGTATGGTGATGTTTTGTAATTTATTTATTTTTGTGCAACTCTTTTTTTATGTTCAATTTCTCACTAAATTGACATGTAAAACACTCATGAGACTTGATAATTTGCAAGAAAACTTGAACCCTTAAGCACACATAATACATTTATTTATAAAATCTAAAAGGGGAATTAGTTGAGCATTACCAACATCCTCCATTTAGATCATTTTTGGTATCATAGCTCAAGTTCTTTAGGTTTTTTTGTGCAATAAGGGATCTAATTGTTTGCAAGATTGTGTCATGCTTACAAGGTTAAAACTCAAAAGAGGAGAAGGGAAGTTGGTTGAGAGCCCTACAGTTGGGTCAAGAGGAAGAAGGGAAAGGTTTCCAAAGTCTTCAACACCAGAACATCCTCAAGTTGAATTTGAGTCTTCAGTGAGTATGTCTCATGAAGGAGAGCCCATCATGACAGAATATGAGAGAGCATTCAGGAACGCATTCTTTGATATGACTGAGATGGTTAAAGTCCTCTATGAGGAAAGGAATGTAAGGATGCAAGGAGAGAGTTCAAGGACTCCAAGAGGAGAGGGTTCTCTAGGAGGAGGAGGCAATGGGGATGGAAAGAAGCCACCATCCACTCCACCATCATCCTCACCACCATCTTCACCTTCCTCATCATCATCTTCCACTACCAAAACTCTTCCATATGTTCATACACATACTTGAAAAGGAGTTGGTGAATCACATTTTCTTAAACTTGATGTTAAGTTTGAGCTTCCAATGTATAATGGTGAAGTGAATGCATAGAAACTGGATAATTGGATTCATCAATTAGAGGTTTACTGAAAAATTCATAACCTTCAAGAAAATGACATAAAGATTCAATCGACTTCCTTGAGAATGGAGGGATCAGCACTTGTATGGTGGGAAGAAAGGAATCAAGAAGAGATTAAAAAACACGGTAAGATCTCAATGTCTTGGTCAAATTTTATTGCCTCCATCAAAAGGAAAGTCTATTCTCTGGCTTAGATGCAAAAAGCCATCATGGAATAGCAAAATTTTGGACAATTAAAAGGTCAAAGTGTGCAATATTATACTCATGAATCTAGGAGAAGAGCTCTTATTTTGGGTGTCAATTTGTATTCTCAGGAAACTCTGTTAAAGTATGTTGGGGGTTTGCACGGTTATCTTAGACATACTATTCTCATGTTCAATCCCACAAACTTATATGAGATTTGCATTCAAGCCATACATCTAGAAGCAAGAGGGAAACATAGTGCAGATGAGAAAAGTGATAGTTTCCTTGAGTATGAGGGTAAAGGAAAAGGTAAGTTTAATGGAAGAGGAAAGAAAAATAGTTCTATAAAAATAGAAAAAGAGAAACTCACATGTAAACATTTTTCAAAGAATTTCCATGATGAAGACCATTGTTGGCAACTCCATCTAGAGATGAAGCCAAACAAACTTAAAGCCAAATAGAAGGGGAAAATCGTTGCAATCATTGAACATGACTTAGGTTCAAATTCAGGAGATGAAACTAAGATTCAGAGAAATGTGTTTGAAATATAAGAACATAGCAAGCACTATTTCTTCAAGTTGTTCCAATGTAACTCAAGATGAAGATACAAGAATGGAACTCTTTCGTATTAGAGTCGTTTTGAAACATACCAAGATAAACACACTATTTGATAGTGGTTTTCAATATAATTTGATTTTTGAAGACTTAGTTAAGAAGTTAAATCTTGAAATTGTTACACATCCAAGACCTTATCCTTTTGGGTGGATATGCAAGAATTAAATCTTGCAGGTAACAAGGAACTGCATTATAAGGTTTGTAATCAATTCAAACTTTCTTGACGACATTGAATTTGATGTAGTGTTGCTTGATATTTCAAGTATTGTTTTGGGAAGTCCTTATCTTTATGATAGGAAAGTAGTATTTCATCTCCATGAGAATAAGTATCACTTGTTTAAGGATGGAATTGAGTACATAGTTAGAGCGCATAAGAAGAAGAGAATTTTGTCTCTTATACATGCAGGAGAAATGAAGAGAATAGTGAATGCAAGTAAAAATTTAACTTTGTTAATGATCAAGCATAGAGATGTTTTGAATGAGACCTTTCAAAAAGATGCATCAAATTAACGATTTGATTTCATTGAAGTTGCTAATTCTTGTAATAACGTGTTTCAGGACTCTAACAGATTTCCTTTGAAAGGAGGTAAACAAGATGTGAAATATTTTCAGCAGTCAACATCAGTGTTGAGCAGTGATGGAAATAAGATGTTGGTGCAAGAGAGTGCAAAGGTCAGAGAGAAAGCACTAAAAAATTTTGAGAAAGAAGGAATATTTTCCATAGGTACTTGTTTTTGTTTTCCAAAGGGTACATGGCAACGGTGAAAAAACTTGGTCAAAATCTGACGCAAGTACAAGGCAAGACAAGCTAAAAATTGCCATGTCGACAGTGTTCGAGGTGAGACAGTTTTCAAGTTTCCTTTGATTTGTGACCAAGGTGGAAACAATTTTGTTTCTACAAGGACAGATTGTTTTTCTACAAATTTAGGGAAATTTCAGCATGACGGTCTCTACAATAGCAAGACAATGTCTCCAGAGTCAAGGAAAAAGACTAGCTTTTGTGAAAAGCTCAGATTGTTGAAATTGGGTAAATTCCAGTGGATTGACGTTGGAAGGGTGAGGGAAATGTACCCTCATCCACATGTTCAGTAATGAAAGATATTTTTGGGTCCAAAAGGCTTCCAGTGGGGAGGAATGATTAGGTGCTTAGTTTTATGCTCAAAAATAAAATTTCTTAGATTGTCTTAGAACCTGAACGACTGCGTAGTGCTAGCCATTTTGAATCCAACGCACTTCAAATCATGAAAAATGATCATCTTATGCTCCCGGAAACACGATCTTTTCGCTTGGTTAAACATGAAAATTTTGTGCAGGGATGACAGGGATGCTGACTAGGCTTACATATAGCCCAGTCAGCAAAAGGTATATTCCAAGGAATATTCTCACAGGCGGACCTATGAATGGTGACAAGTGTCGACATCAGATTGGCTTATTGGTGTTGGGTTGGACCAATAAGGTCATGACATATGGAATGCTCGGAGGCTGCCACGTGCCCCCCCCAAGGTCGAAAGGTTGTATAATTTTTTTGGTCAAATTATGGGCGGAGGGGCCAGGGTTCAACCCCACAACCTCCTGCCACACAAAGCCACAGTTTACCACCTCCGCTATACGTTAGGTCTTAACATACAATGTTGTCCATATATATTTATATTTAAACCATTATAATGGCGGGGGAAGGCAAGGGTCAGCCCCCGGTCCATAGGACCACCACCCATGACCGTCGGTGGGAGCTACAGCACTAAGTGGAGTTTAAACTTTAAACACGGATTTGTTAACCTTAATCATATTTATTAGTGCCTAACCTGAAATTTAATGTGGATTAACTTAAGTGCGCACTTAGCGCTTAAACTGTATTTAATTAGCTTAAACTCCACTTAGCAATTAATTGCGGATTAACTTGGAGAACCTTCGGATTTGGCGGAAACTGCCAGTTCTTGTTACAATTAACTAGTTTAGGGGCTAAAATAGTGGGGAAAATTGAAATGCCATAAATTTTGAAATTTTCAACCATTTCAAGCTCAGAAAGAGGCTAGATATCCATTTTGAGCCATTTTGGACTCATTGGAGCAGGTTACAGGAGAAAAGGAGCACTGTAAATAGGTCAATTTGATAATTTGAGGATAATATAGAGGCCTAAGCCATGGAAGCTGAACCATGGAGATGTAGCCCAGGAGGGGTGAACTCCTTCATCAAATAATTGTCTTAATGTTATGTATGGTGATGTTCTATACTTTATTTGTTGTTGTTCAACTCTTTTTTTATGTTAAATTGCTCACTAAATTGACATGAAAAACACTCATGAGACTTGATAATTTGCAAGAAAACCTGAACCCTTAAGCACACATAAGACATTTGTTTATAAAATCTGAAAGGGGAATTAGCTGATCATTACTAATATCATCCATTCATTTCACTGAAGAACGAACCGAGCCTCAAAGAAATGCAAAGAGAAATCCGATCCATGCAACTACAACCACAGCACCAGAATGTCTGCCTCAACAAAATCAAACACCAACTTCAGGGTTTGCATAATTTTGAAATGTTTGTGTCAAGTGCCAAAGACCTGACGCCAGTAGAATCGTCTGATGATTAGCTACTAGGGTGACTAGTTAATTTTTGTTGATGTTTCTCATGATGATTAGGTCAGATAACATTTAATTTCATAGTCTTAAGTGTAGATTGATAGCATACTTTATGGCCTATCAGGATTGGATAGACAAATTAAAACTGTTAATTTTTTGGATGGCTTATGAGGCTTATCGGTGGCCAACAGACCTAGTTTCCTTCAGGCAATTTGAGGCTATCGAATATATTCTATGTAACCTACTTTAATAATGAATGAATCGAGAGGTAGTATCAACCTTACAAAAATAAAATAAAAAAAATGAAGAAAACATATTTTCTCTTAATTATTCAAGATTCTTCTTTGTTTAGCATCATTCCAAATTTCATAACCCTATCCTAGTCAACTATTGATGAATCAATTATTTTTGGTGAGACTCTCATCATGGAATCTAATGTAGCCAATGATAATTTTTTTCTTTGTACATCCCTTATTATCTTTTGACTTAATAATCCTCTCTCACATGACATTGTACTTGTAAGTATAGTAAGCATTGATTTCCATAACTTTGACATGTTTGGAAAATGTGTATGTAATTCAGTGGCACAAAACATCCTCTAAGCATATTTAATGGATGACCCCGAGGTTAAATTTGACGGGTGCCTCTACCCATCAAACAATAAAAAAATTAAGGTTTTATTTTTAAAGTACCCATCCTATGACTTGTAATATTTATTTTTACCAGTATTATTTAGTTTTATAAATTATATTTATCAACCTAAATTCATCCTAACTCTATCAAATCTACCAACTATAAAAGTAAGAACATTATAAATTTAGTTTCAAAGTGGTTGGTAGATTTGTTTTCATGCAAAAAAGATGCTCGGAGTGCCATCGTCATGAATCATAAGTATACTAATGCTGATTAAACCATCATCTAGTTTTAAAAGTGCTTTGATTCTCAACCTATTGGGTGAAAATAATTACGCTATTTCAAAAACATTTGTCATATGTAACTTTTGAAGTATATATATATATATATATATATATATATATATATATATATCGGTGGGTGTTTCAAGTTTTTTTAAATTTTATTATATATATAATATATAGTTTTGTTTTGTATAAAATTATGAAAGATAGCAGCAAGGGAATAAAATAGTATAACCATTATAAGTAACCCCAATTCTGTTAGTAAATAATAAATACAGTAAGTATACAATTTATGTTTGAAATAGTAAATATAATTATGTTAGTAAATATTAAATATAATAAGTATGCACAAACACAAACAATACATCATTAAAATCTAACAGTTTATTACAGGAATACAAACCAAACCAAGGTCTCTCAAGTGAGATTGAAAAAAGTAGACTAAAACTGAGCAAAAAGAAATTAAGTTGAGATTCGAGAACGTGAATTAATTTTGAAAGCAAGCTTGTAATTTAGGAAATTGGCCTTGTAATTGGTTTGAATCCACAATCAATCCATCAATGATATTTTTGTGTTTATACATATATGTTTATTGAATAGAAGATGGGAACACTAACATCAATATGTGAATTCAATGACACTTGCAAACAAACAACAACAAGATTAATGACAATATGTGAATGGAATGGAATTTTCAGACAAACAATAACAAGATTAATAGCAATATAGATATAAGATCTCACACTTGCTAGAGGAGTTGTTTAGAATGACACAAACAAATGATGCAAATATTTCTATATTAGTTTTGGTGTGGAGGCTACAGTAATTTATTAAATTATAATTACAAATTGCAAATATATTTTGATTTTCATAGCCATCCATACCATAATTACCATAATTTTCATGTGTGAAAAAAGTTATAAAACAAAATCTTATTGTGTTTACCGAGTCCAATGGTGAAAGAAAAGACAGACCGAAACATTATATAAGTATTTCATGATTAGTGGAAATTACAGTGTTAGTTCAATATATCGTTATCCACTATGACTTGAATAACCTTTAACACAAATAAATTATTTTAAATATAGTTATATTTTTATGCAAATGTACAGTCAATTGTGTGAAAATTTTATAAAACAAATTTGACTCTATTGACCATTCCAATGGGAGATGGTGGCTTCCAATGAGAAGAAATTTAAAACTTACAATTGACATCCAACCTTAAATATTTCAGCACTCATTTAAATTGTGTCAAACCTTTGATTCCAAAGTTCCACGGACTTGCTTGGCAACAAGTGAAAACATAAAAAAAAAAAAAAAAAGATAACACATAATGTGTACGAACCTTGTAAATTTTCAAAAATTACATTCAATATTATCATGTAAACAAGCTAAACTTTCGATAGTTTCACCAAAATAGTGAATTGTCAAAACACAATACCATTACAAACATAAACATAAAAGCAAAAGAATTAAATATTTAAGATTTTTCTTTCTTTGGCATCTTTCCAGATGTCATATACTTTATCCCATTCAACCATCGATGAATCAAGCCTAGTTAAGGACACTCTCATCAAGCCATCCAATGTAGCTAATGATAGTTTTGGTATTCGAAGATCTTTTATTATGTTTTTTCTTGAGAATCCTCTCTCACATGCGATTGTACTTACAGGAATAGTAAGTATTTCCTGCCATAACTTTGACATGTTAGGAAAATTTGTATGCAACCCTGTAACATAAAAAATCCTCCAAGCGTATTTCATGGATGATCCCTCACAGTTAACACAAAGAGTGTCAACAAAAGGATGCAACTCTTTCAAACAAGCTTCAAAATCAGATTTTGTTTTTTTTTCTTCACTTTCACAATAAGAATGTTGTAAGTGTTGAAAAACTTTTTCGAGCCAGCTCTTTGAATTTCTTTCTCTGTCATGAACATCCTCTAAATAATGGCAAGGGCTGAAAAACCTTGCTGGGTTGAAAAATGCAAGATCGGGGAATCTTCCGTTCAAACTCTCTACAAGAGCTTGAACATAATCTTTTGCAAGTTGTTTGCAACTCTCTACTAAACCTTCAATACAAGGTTTCCATGATTGTTTTTCTATATCAACACCATCACCATATGCATGTGGAATCGCTACAAATTGTAATTCATGTTTGTGAACAAGCCCTTCCTTATCACAAATTTCTAGAAAGCCAAATTTAGAGGCATTTAAAATTTAGATAATTAACATGTTCCATCTGCAAATGTGTCACTTCTTAAAAACCACCTTTTTAAAGTGTTTACAGTAACATCAATGGCTGCCCCTAAAGAGGTGACATCAATGTACGTTTATTGGAATTGTTTTTTTAACTTGTTTAATTCACACATTATATCTACAAGCATATGTAAACAAAATTGTACTGCAAAGATCCTTGCCTTATCATACCATGAGCCTTTTCCTTCATTTTTCCACAATGTTAATATGGGAGGCATAAGTACAACAAGTATTTCAATGACGTGTCCCCTTGAAAGCCATCTAACTCCATGGATTTGAAGAGCTTGAAGAGTTTCAAGTTGCATAAGTTCCTGTAGAGCAATAAGTTGACTATTTTTTTTTGTAGAATTTTGCACCCAAGAATATACCTTATTTGCTAGTTTCTCAACAAACAGTAATTTAGGTATTCTTTTTGAAACATCTGACGCGGCTAAAGCTTCACGATGAGAAATGCAGTGAACACCTAGAAGATTAGGTACATCTTTCTTCAAAAAAGTAATAAAACCATTTTCATTAACAACCATTGAAGAAGAACCATCTGTGGAAAATCCTATCAATCTTTCTTTTGAAAGACCCCTTGATTCTATTAAATGTTTGATTGCATCATAAGTTGTTTTCCCTCTTCCATCACAAACATTTATGAGCTTTAAAAACTATGAAATTTGAGGCCCCAATCCTTTTGAGTTTATAAATGTGGCATAAACCACAAGATTTTTCTCTAAGCTATGATTTGTACTTTCATCTAGCATCAATGAAAATAAAGGGCTATCTAGCATTTTTTAAATTTGTAGCTCTTCAATATATTGGGATATGGCAAAAAGAAATTATTTTTCAGCCATGTGATTTGTGTAGGATGTATAATAATTATTCTTTGGCATATTTGGTGTTTGTAAAGACATTGAAAACAAACAAAGAGATTAATATTTTGAGAGAGGTAGATCCTCTTGCACCATCCAATACACTAATTTCATGGTAGTGATGGCTCTTTCTTTGTTCCTATCATCAATGCCTGCAATGTGTTTTGTTATAGGCTTTTCTTTCTTTTCATTTCCACATATCCACTTTGCTTGTGAAAGTTTATGGATGATTGAACTAGTATGAATAACTACGGAATCATGTTGCAAGGTATAGAAACCAGTGCCAATTCCCCATGGCCCTGCTTCCTTATGTATTTTTCAATATATGCATTTCATAATTGTTATCCCTTCATGCTTTGCCTCTATCAACCACTTATACTTAATTTTCCATTGCTCATGAAACTCTTTTGTTACTTTCATTTTTTTTTTGTAGGTGCTAGGTTCCCCCCCTAAAATTCTTCATCGCATTCTTCATTTGCCCCAAGATATCAAATTCTTTATTATTCCCCAAGATATCTAAATCTTCAATCAGATCAAAATTACAATCATCTTTATCAGGAGATGAAACTTGAGATGTAGTAGACCATCCAAAAAAAATTTTGATAGAAAGTTGATTCCCTTTTTTTAAGACATATTTTTATATAGATTACCTATATAAGAACAATGAATTAACTAGATATACATGAATTTCAATTCATCAATTTAAAGCATATTAAAATATTATTTTATCACAAACTTAATAACTTTTATATATATATGTGTGTGTGTATGTGTGTTTATCTCATAGTTTTTAAAATATGTTTGAATTTCAAAATTAAAAAATACATACAACTTTTCAAAATTACAGAAAAATTAAAATAGGTAAAACAAGTAAATAATTTTAAATACATGAAACTAGTGACATCTTAGGGCCTTGTATTTCGTGTGTAGTTGGGTCAACCACACTTGCATGAAAAGAACGTGTTTGTAGTCGATCTTATTGACTTATGGAATTTATGTATATAAAGAAATTGAATTCAAAACAAATTTACTTGTGAAGACAAAAAACCTGCATGCTGAATCTAAAGGAAAAAAAGGGAGCTAGGGGGTTTCTTTTACAGACTCTTCAATATCATGTATTCCATGAGCTCTCTATGAAACTGAGAAAGCTCCAGGGTCCAGCGCTATGATGGCCATTGACGGCATAATCTTACCAAATCTTCTGGGTTCCAATTTTCACTGCATACAATTTGAGATTATGATAAAATTGGGATGAAATCTGAAGGAGATCAATGTGAGAATTTTTTTTAGAGTCGTACAATATGAGTGAGTCATCAACGGAGGCTACAACGATAATTTTCATAAATAATTGAACTCAATAATGATAATTTTCATAAATACTTAAACTCCATAATCAATTCTTTACCAAACCAACACCAAATTTTCAATGTTGACAATGTTGTGTCAATAATGCGCTAAATATTTAAATCTAGATTGGCTGCCTATACAAGATGGATATCGACTCAAGTCCCCTCACATTGATAATTAACATAAATCCACAGTCACATAGAGTTTTTTAAATCTAGATTGGCTGCCTATACAAGATGGATATCGACTCAAGTCCCCTCACATTGATAATTAACATAAATCCACAGTCACATAGAGTTTGACTCAAGTACATTGGTAGTAGTAGTGGGTATTTACTACTGCCAACAAGCGGACCTCGTATAAAATTTAAATCCATAAATTATTAAAATATATATATACTTATATATACCAGCGTAGATCCATTTTAACTCTAGATATATCAAGAACCAAGAGGGATCAAATCTCTAGAGGTGCAAACCTCTTTTTTTATTTTAAAACTTGAGGAAAGGTTTGCACCTCGAAAGATTTGATCCCTCTTAGGGCTTGATAGATCCGAAGTTAAGATGGATCTAGGCTGATTTTTTACACATTTAGAAATAGATTCTTGAAATCACTTTGTTCCAGAGCCTGGCAAGGTTTTAGGAAAGGCATAAATTAAATCATTATAATTTGGTGGTCTTTCACCCAAGGCAGAAATTAAATCATTCTAATTTGGTGGTAAGAGTGATTTATTACACATGATCTCATCCATGGAGTCTAAGTAGATAAAAAGGTAAAAACAAAAAGGTAGAAAAAAAATAAAATGCAAGAGCAAACTAAATCAAACTTTAAAAAAAAATATATCACATTTGGTACTGTGAAATCTTTTCCCACAAATATTATTTTTCACTCAGCGAAATCCTTTTTTCACAAATATTATTTCACTCTTCTCAATGTCACAGAGATGTTTCCTCACACATACAATTCGACATTTTATTTGTGTTAAATTTATATATTTATGAAGAGAAGTGATTTTTCATTAGGGCCAGGCTCCAAATTTATTAAATTTAATAATATTAATATGAATATTATAATTAATAATAATATTAGTATTAATAATTTAATATTAATATTAGGGTATTTCACCCTTAGGCTTCACCTAAATAAAACATATTTTCTGAGTGTTCGTAAATATAAAGAGAATTATGAAGTAAATATAAAAATAAGTTTTATTTTTTACCATACCTCTAGTTTATTTACATTTATATTTATTTACCATATCTCTTTTATTTACATGGTATTTGGCCCATAGACTTGGTATATACTTAAATGTTGATTTCTAATCATATTTGATATATTTTTATGTATTTACCATACCTATGTATACCTCTTTTATATGTATTTATTTACCATGCCTCTTTTAAAAATATCATATTTAGCCCATGGAATTAATAATAATTTGTTCCATGGTATTTGGCCCATAAGCTTCACCTTAATAAAACCTATTTTTTAGTTTTAGTAAATATAAAAAAGATTTATGGAGTAAATATAAAAAGAGGTATTTATTTACCATACCTCTAGTCTATTTATATTTTTATTTATTTACCATACCTCTAGAGTAAGTATAAAAAGAGGTTTTATTCATTTACCCTACCTCCAATTTATTTATATTTTTATTTATTTATCATACCTCCAATTTATTTATATTTGTATTTATTTACCATAATTAAATATAAAAAGAGGTTTTATTTTTTATTTACCATATTACCTCGAGTTTATTTATATTTTTATTTATTTACCATACCTCGAGTTTATTTTTATTTTTATTTTTAATTTTTTGGAGTGTTAGTAAATATACTTGCATTTCAAATGTTCACTGACATTACATTTCTTCCCAGCAACAAAAAAATTTGAAACTTGTAATTTTATTACATGCCCTTCATTTTGATATTTTTAGAAATTATTCACAAGTTGATAATAATGTGTATATTTTGAAATAGCTTGTATTTGACGGCTAAAAAAAGTCAAAACGTGTATATTTTGAAATAGCTTGTATTTGACAGCTAAAAAGGGTCAAAACGTGCATCCAAGCGTTAATTTTAACCCCTGGATGACCCTCATAATTAACATGAAGAGTATCAAAAAATGCATGTTACTCTCTTTCAAGCAAGCTTCAAAATCAAATAATGTTTTGCTTTCTTCCCTCGCACATATGATATGTCCTTCATTATGATATTTTTAGAAATTATTCACAAGTTGATAATAACATGTATATTTTGAAATAGCTTGTATTTGACGGCTAAAAAAAGGTCAAAACGTGTATATTTTGAAATAGTTTGTATTTGACGGCTAAAAAAGGTCAAAACGTGCATCTAGGCGTTAATTTTAACCCCTGGATGACCCTCATAATTAACATGAAGAGTATCAAAAAATGCATGTAACTCTCTTTCAAGCAAGCTTCAAAATCAAATAATGTTTTGCTTTCTTCCCTCGGACATATGATATGTCCTTCGTTATGATATTTTTAGAAATTATTCACAAGTTGATAATAATGTGTATTTTTTGAAATAGCTTATATTTGACAACTAAAAAAAGGTCAAAACGTGTATATTTTTAAATAGCTTGTATTTGACGGCTAAAAAAGGTCAAAACGTGCATCTAGGCGTTAATTTTAACCCCTGGATGACCTTCATAATTAACATGAAGAGTATCAAAAAATTGCATGTAATTCTCTTTCAAGCAAGCTTCAAAATCAAATAATGTTTTGCTTTCTTCCCTAGCACATATGATATGTCCTTCATTACGATATTTTTAGAAATTATTCACAAGTTGATAATAACGTGTATATTTTGAAATAGCTTGTATTTGACAGCTAAAAAAGGTCAAAACGTGTACATTTTGAAATAGCTTGTATTTGACGGCTAAAAAAGGTCAAAACGTGCATCCAGGCATTAATTTTAACCCCTGGATGACCCTCATAATTAACATGAAGAGTATCAAAAAATGCATGTAACTCTCTTTCAAACAAGCTTCAAAATCAAATAATGTTTTGCTTTCTTCCCTCGCACATATGATATATTGCAGGTGTTGAAAATTTTTCTGAAGCCAACACTTTGAATTCTCTTCTTTGCCACAGACATCTTGTACATAATGACAAGACATCTTGTACATAATGACAAGGGCTAAACAATATTAGTTAAAAAAATAAAGTTTGGGGAATCTTCCATTCAAACTCTATACTTCAACTTGAACATATTCTTTTGCAAGTTCTTTGGAAATCCCTTGTGAATCATCAATATAAGGTTTCCATGATTGTTTTTGTGTAACAAAAAAATTACCATATGTGTGTGGAATTTCTACAAATCACAATTCATGCTTATGAACAATTCCCTCTTTATCATTAATTTCTAAATAACCAAATTTAAAGGTATCTAAAAATTTAGATAAATATGGCGTGCCATCTGCAAATGTGTCACTTCTTAGGAACCACCTTTTCAAAGTGTTTATAGTAACATCTATCGTTGGTCCTAAAGAGATAACATCAACATACTCTTCTTGGAATTTCTTATTCAAATTTTTTAGTTCACACATTACATCTACAAGCATATGCAAACAAAAATCCTTGCCTTATCATATGATGAGTCCTTCCTTTCATTTTTCCACAAAGTCAATATGGGAGGAATCAATACAACAAGTCTTTCAATGAATTCTCTTGAAAGCCATCTAACTACATGGATTTGAAGAGCTTAAAGAGTTTTAAGCTGCATAAGTTCGTATAGAGTAATAAGTTCATTAATTCTTTTAGTAAATTTTTGCATCCAAGTATATACCTTGTTTTTCAATTTCTCAAGAAATAATACTTTAGGTATACTTTTGGAAGCATCTAATGTAGCTAAAACTTCACGATGAGAAATACAATGAATATTTAGAATATTAGGTGTCGGGCGGCATAAATGGAAGATTTACACCAACATTTAAATTGCCAATCTGGGTAAGTAAACTCAAAGGCATAGCACAATATATGCCAAAATATTACCTCAAGGATCTGTCAAATCAAAACTAAACTCTTGCAAGGAATTCAAAAGGGCATCATTCAATGATGCAGGGGCATTAGGCCCAAGAAAATACTTTGTATTTTAATAGACATAGGGGGGTCTCATGTTTTTTATTTCTTATGTAATTATTAATATTTAAGTGATTTTAATTAAATATGGAGAGAAATTGTAAAAGTTCCCAAATGGTTGGAGAACATGAGAGAAGCTGATCAGTTGGGAATATGAAGAGGCAGTTCAGATTTAGGAATGAATTTAGAATTAGTTTCAGCAAATCTAGGGATTTGGTCTAGATTTAGGACTTTGAGAAATTCAAGATCTTTTGTTGAGTCATTGAAGGAGCTAAATCGATTCATGATCAATTAGTATAAATGTAAGCCTCAAAGGCATTAAACATTAGAACTGGAGAGCTGGAGAGCTGGAGAGTTAGAGTAGGACTGTGGACAAACAGAGTTTATGTTTGTAAGCCTACGGGCAATTTTAAGAAGGGCCAATGATTTGAAAATCAAGCCAGAGACAAGAAGGTAATTGTAATTTGATTCCGATGTGTATATGAAAGAACCTATTTTGGAATTATATGCATTGATTGATTGAGAAATTGTATGTTTAATATTTGTAATTGGGGTTTGAGATGAGACTCTCTATGTGATTGTGATTATGCTCTCCATAGAGAGAAATCGATGTTAATTATTATGTTTTGAAGTGAAAGGCATTATGGGTTACATATTTCTGAGGAATATCAAGAGCAGATTTACAGTCATCGATCACTGTAAGGATCGATGATGCAAAGGGGGCTTTGAATAGCATTCTAATTGATATTCGCAATTGTTGATAGATGAATGAAATTTATTTCGGAAGGGAAGAACCCTTTATAAGTAGTAACTGCTCTATTGAGTGCAAACAATGAGACGAGAAGACAAAAAACCCTTTGAAGTAATGAATCGAATGGAATTCGATAGCGCCGAGGAGAAATAAATCGGAAGGAACAACAATGGTGCATATTAATGGTGCAGGACTGAAGACGTAGAGGAACTGTAACGCATTTGCAGAAGTGTCGTAATGAAGGTTTGAAGCGGAGCTGTGGAAGAATAGTGTATCAGAGATTTGGTCGTGTAAGCAAAGTTGAAATCGGAAGTAAATAGTAAGGGCGGTTTCGGAAATACACACTGGCAGTATCGCGTAGTTTCTTAAGCGGTAAGATGTTTTGTGAAATTAAACGTGATATCACCCGTTGTTCGACACATGGTGATAGGAAGTTTTAGAATCCCACTCATGTCGCGTTAGTTGTGCGATTCGTGTCCGATCCTAGCCATCAAAAGACCAATGACAATCGTGTCGTGAAGTTGCAAGGAAGTTAATGCCAGAGATTGAAGTCACACGCGAAAGTTAAAAGGGTTCGAGCTCTTGAACAGTGGTAAGTTTATAAAGTCGTGGGTCATTATATAATGACTTTTATTATAAGTCGAATGTTTCAATATAAAATGAAGTGTTTCGTGAATTTTTGGAAAAGAAAGTCATATACATGATAATTGAAAAGTTGTGGCCATATCATATATTTGGTTTTTATAAAGAAAGCTCAGATTTCCATAAGGTGAGAGCACCTTTGGGTTTTAATCCAACATTGAGTTAATGTAAAGTCGAATATTATTTGATTTCAATAAAGTGGGTTTATAATAAGGTTTTCATTTGAAGATGAAAAGAGAGAGAGCTTCCGCATAAGAGTTGAAAGTTTTTGGAAGTAATTTTGGTCATGGTTTAACCCATAGAAATTGTAATTAGAGAAAAAGCCTCCGCATTATAAATCTAGGTTATGATGAGTAGTTTTATAACCAATAGAAATTTATTCTAATATCTCAAATCTCAGATTTGAGATATAGAGGCTTCCGCATTAATTTAAATTGCTAGCTCAGAAAATAAATTATTGAAATTAACCAGATTGGGAATTTGTGTTGGAATAAAAATTGGAGATGCATTTTTATATGCATGAGACTTGAGAATGTGGGTTTGGCAGGGTAGTCTGCCATCAAGTGGTATCAGAGCAGGAAGACTCTTTTTGAAAATTAATTCTTGAAATGCATATAATGAATAAAGTCAAGTTTTAAATCTATTTAAGAGTGATTGCAGATTTGAAGAGGTGTGCAGTGAAGGTATTCAAATTTGCAGAATCTGAAGTTGAAGGCAAAGTCTTTTAAATATTGCCAGGATATGTTCTGAAGATGTGAGCACAGGTGTGATGGTGATGGCAAAGAGATCAGATTTAAATCTGACAGGACAGCGTGCAGTGCAGCGGAGCATTGGGAGAAATTGCAGAAAAGCAATTGCAAATGGTGTTGAACAAACTCTGAAGGTGAGGTATTTTTTATTCTGTTTGAATAATTTTGTTTGCAGAATGCATATTGTAGACAAGTGAGGAGCATCTCAGCAAGAAGATCATAGCTTTGAAAATCAGTGATGAAGGAAGCCAGTGAAGGTTTCTAAAGGAGAAAAAGAGTGTGGCAGAACCTTGAGAATTCCCAGCAGAGGTTGGATGAAAAGAGAACAGATGTGTTCTAAGAGGTTGCAGAGGAGTGAAGCTTGAAGGAGCAGAGAGAATGCTCAAGAGGTTCCAGAGATAGAGGACCTGTACTTGCCAAAAGACCGGATCCAGAGAGAGGATTGTTGAGGTAAGTTGTGACAAGGAGGACTTGTTACTGCAGAGGTTTCAGTATAGCCATGATGAAGGAGAAGATGGCTACTGATAGTCATAGCATAATTGTAGAGGTTCTGAGAGAGGCCACAACAGAATGAAGATGAAGAAAGAGGATGCCAAAACAGTCGGCATACAGAGACAGTTATGAAAAGAAGAGTATGAGAAAGAGGTAGCTGAGATCAGGGAGCAGTTCAACAAATTGGAATTGATGATAAAGGAAAGGCAGAGAGTTGGCTGGCTCATGAAGAAGAAGGTAAAGTGGCATAGGCTACAGATGAAGAAAGAGCAGATGATACATGCTCAGCAGAAAGAGAGATTACTCAGAATGATTGAGTATTTGGAGAAGGACTTGAAGACTGAAACTTCAAGTGAGACCAAGGGGTCAAATGACTTTAGATATGATGATTTTTGTATTTGCAGGAAAAACATGTGGAGGAGGACAGAATGTTGATGTTGTCACAAAGGAAGAAAATGAGACAGCCAGATATGTTGTAAATGTCCATACACAGTTGGGGGAGAGTTTCACTTTCCAATACATTGGAAGCATAGGAAGTCTAATTTGTGATGATGGCCAGAAGCTGGAATTTGAGCAGTCAATTGGATAGCTCGAAGAAACTAAAGAGAAGACCATTGAATAATTTCTGAAATGTATAGAAGACTTGGAACAGCGAGAGGATTTGATGATCAAATCATCAAATGAGAGCATGGGGTCTTATGGTTTTAAAACTGACAAGATTTGTGTGAATGCAGGTATTGAAGAAAATAGTTCATATGATGAAACTGTATTCAGTGAAGCTGAATGTTGCCAAGCAAGATATGATGATGATTATCTTTCAGAGGAAGATCAAACTGAATTACTGCAGCAGAAAGAATTCATAAATTCCTTGTTTAATGAAAGAGATTGTTTCAATGGGGACATGACAGTTATGTCTGATGGTGATAAATTTGTTATTAATGATGATAATGACAAATTGATTTTGTTAAATGGAAAAATGAAGAGTTATGGACAAATAACTAAAATTATTGCAAATGTGGAAGATTATAATTCTATTCTAATGAAAGATGAAGAGATAGTGACATCAGGAAACTTGACTTGTGATAAAGAGGAAGATAGTGAAGATTGTATAATTGTTTTCTCAGATGATATGACAGATTTGTGGCATGAGTTAAGTGTTCTGGAGCAGAGGATAGAAACACTGAGAAAAAGTGTTCAAATTTTAAAGGCAGAGATGAGTGAGAATGGAAGATTTCATTTTTATGAACCAGTGCAAGGAGACATCCTTGGAGAGGATGATGCAGAAGAGGGACTAGCTGACATGACTAGCTAACAGTCTCGAGAATTATTTGAAGGATTGGAATCAGCATACTGATGTGCTGATGACAGAGCAGCAGATTGAAGTGTTGCTGGAAGAAGTGACAGAGCAGCAGATTGAAGTGTTGCCAGAGGAAATGTTAAAGCAACAATTTGAAGTGTTTCCAGAGGAGGAAGAGACACAAGGATTTTATAAAATTGGTGTTTGTTTTATGATTGCAGGTACTGATGGAAGGACTAAGGATTGTTTAGTCCAGGAGAGGAAAAGAGATGATGACAGTGATTGGAAATTTAAATACCAGTTCAAAGAATTTCTAAAGGCAGAGAATGAAGAAATTGTCACAATTGACAATCAGGAAGAATTTTTCTGTTGCAGAAAACAAGAGGGTATGGATGATAGGGTGGACGTAGGAGCTCAGCTAGTAAAAGCTAGCACAAGGGCTCAGTAATTAAGAGCAAGAGTTGGAGCAGAAGCAGAAGTAGAAGTTCAACAATCAAGAGGAAACAGTATCCAGCAGTCAGAAGACATATTAGACAGGGAAATTGAATTGATAAGAAAGCTGATGGTGAAAGTGTCTGAGAAGAAGACAACAACAAGAAAGCAAAGAAACAACAGCAAGAAGAAGAAGATAGTCACAGACTGTGAAAGCATAGCGAGCGGGAAGATGCAGAATAAGATATGGAAGCCTGGAGAAGTGCATAAGAAGAATATTGCAACAGATGATCAGTTGCAGAACAAAGTTTGGGATCTAGGAAGACAAGGACTGAAAGCACATGATCAGGAGATCATGAATCATTTTAACCTTGGGAGTCTGATGCAGATGCATTAGGCCCAAGAAAATACTTTGTATTTTAATAGACATAGGGGGGTCTCATGTTTTTGCTTTCTTATGTAATTATTAATATTTGAGTGATTTTAATTAAATATGGAGAGAAATTGTAAATGTTCCCAAATGGTTGGAGAACATGAGAGAAGCTGATCAGTTGGGAATATGAAGAGGAAGTTCAGATTTAGGAATGAATTTAGAATCAATTTCAGCAAATCTAGGGATTTGGTCTAGATTTAGGACTTTCAAGAGTTTTTGTTGAGTCATTAAAGGAGCTAAATTGATTCATGATCAATTAGTATCAATGTAAGCCTCAAAGGCATTAAACATTAGAACTGGAGAGCTGGAGAGCTGGAGAGTTAGAGTAGGACTGTGGACAAACAGAGTTTATGTTTGTAAGCCTACGGGAAATTTTAGGAAGGGCCAATGATTTGAAAATTAGGCCAGAGACAAGAAGGTAATTGTAATTTGATTCTGATGTGTATATGAAAGAACCTATTTTAGAATTATATGCATTGATTGATTGACAAATTGTATGTTTAATCTCTGTAATTAGGGTTTGAGATGAGACTCTGTATGTGATTGTGATTATGCTCTCCATAAAGAGAAATCGATGTTATTTATTATGTTTTGAAGTGAAAGGCATTATGGGTTACATATTTCTGAGGAATATCAAGAGCAAATTTGCAGTCATCGATCACTGTAAGGATCGATGACGCAAAGGGGGCTTTGAATAGAATTCTAATTGAAATTCGCAATTGTTGATAGATGAATGAAATTTATTTTGGAAGGGAAGAACCCTTTATAAGTAGTAATTGCTCTGTTGAGTGCAAACAATGAGATGAGAAGACAAAAAACCCTTTGAAGCAATGAATCGAATGGAATTCGATAGCGCCGAGGAGAAATAAATCGGAAGGAATAGCAATGGTGCATATTAATGGTGCAGGACTGAAGATGCAGAGGAACTGTAACGCATTTGCAGAAGTGTCGTAATGTAAGGTTTGAAGCGGAGCTGTGGAAGAACAACGTATCAGAGATTTGGTCGTGTAAGCAAAGTTAAAATCGGAAGTAAATAGTAAGGGCAGTTTCAGAAATAAAAACTGGCAGCATCGCGTAGTTTCTTAAGCGGTAAGTTGTTTTGGGAAATTAAACGCGATATCACCTGTTGCTCGACACGTGGTGATAGGCGGTTTTAGAATCCCACTCATGTCGCGTAACTTTGGGAAAACAAAGGACGTTCATGTTAGTCGCGTGATTCCTGTCCAATCCTAGCCATCAAAATACCAAAGACAATCGCATCATGAAGTTGCGGGGAAGTTAATGCCAGAGATTGAAGTCGCACACAAAAGTTAAAAGGGTTCGAGCTCTTGAACAGTGGTAAGTTTATAAAGCCATGGGTCATTATATAATTACTTTTATTATAAGTCGAACGTTTCAATATAAAATGAAGTGTTCCATGAGTGTTTGGAAAAGAAAGTCATATACATGATAATTGACAAGTTGTGGCCATATCATATATTTGGTTTTTATAAATAAAGCTTAGATTTCCATAAGGTGAGAGCACCTTTGGGTTTTAATCCAACATTGAGTTAATGTAAAGTCGAATATTATTCGATTTCAATAAAGTGGGTTTATAATAAGGTTTTCATTTGAAGATGAAAAGAGAGAGAGCTTCTACATAAGAGTTGAAAGTTTTTGGAAGTGCTTTTGGTCATGGTTTAACCCATAGAAATTGTAATTAGAGAAAAAGACTCTGCATTATAAATCTGGGTCGTGATGAGTAGCTTTATAACCAATATAAATTTATTCTAATATATCAAATCTCAAATTTGAGATATAGAGGCTTCCACATTAATTTAAATTTCCAGCTCAGAAAATAAATTATTGAAATTGCCCAGATTGGGAATTTGTGTTGGAATAAAAATTGGAGATGCATTTTTATATGCATGAGACTTGAGAATGTGGGTTTAGCAGGGCAGTCTGCCATCATTCAAGAAAAATGAACAAGACTCTTCAAAGAAAAATAAACACACTTCGGGAATCTACTTCTGCCTCCTCTTCTGCGTTGAGTTGACTCCTGCAGAAAGTCTTCATCAGTTGTCTAGCGGACAAAGGAATGTAGGCCCCATTCAAACGGACAAACTGTAAAGAATGTGATTCAGGAAATAAAACCTCTTAAAAATTACCGCTATGTTGCACAGATGAAAAGCATGAAATCAAACTAGAAAACTCAAGGAAATTTCATTCCAAATAATCTAAGGAAATAATCAAATGATTTAAAAAGATTCAAGTTAATAATGCATTGTTTCACTTAAATATAATTCAACACTCCAACTTCAATGAAGAAAATATGTAATAAGGACAAATATATCATTCGTGTGGTTTACCCTGATCTTATTAAATGTTTCCTCAAAATATTATGTATAATAGATGCAACATTTAATTACAATGAATAATTCTATGGGCATTTTGCCAACAAGATTCACAATCTTTCATTATGCAGAACCTGATATTTTCTTATTAAGAGTGCAAGAATAAATGTTTTTTTTTCTGCAATAGTGCAAGAATAAATGTTTTTCTTTCAAAGTGCAGGAATCAGTTTTACATTTAGAATAATGATCTTGAGGTAGTTAATTTAAATTAACGGGAACTCTTTACCATTGCATTCTGAAAATAATCGTTATGATGCAGCAATGAGACCAGGGCAAGTGCTTAATCTTGTAATAAGAGGAATAAGAGATGCAGTAATAAAACATTCGCTATTTAGTTCAGCCTTTATAAAAATACATCCAAAGATAATGATATTTGCACTTAAATAACTAGAGCAATGTAAAACAAAATCTCAACAAAAACCCATGAGAAATTATTCTTATAGATCTTCAAATGACAAGTACCATGACCAATACTTAGACCCTTGACCTATGAATGTCTCCAAGACCTTGATAATGTTGTTGGTCCTTCATTTCTTCATTGACCTAAACTAACCTTTCTTCTATGAACTATGAGGGAGAAGGTAAATCTCTCTTTTTTCATTCAGCAATGATCCTTAACTTTCGCATCCATTTTATGCCTTCATATTATAGACTTGATTCTGTCATAGATTGTAGGTACATATCTGAATCTCTTCTTTACACTAGACAACATCATGCATCATAGTGATTCATCATGGTGATCCGCACCAAATACATCATAATAATACGTATTATAGACATCATAGTAATACGCATTTATTTCAGACTTAATCGTATCTCAGATTCATCTGCATCACTTCTCAAATAGATACTCAACTTAACATACTTCAACGTTGCCTGAACTTCACTTTTAAAACGGACTTTATCCTGACAGAAATATCCGCTCTTGACCAAAGTTGACTCCTTCCTTAGAACATAGATATGTCCACACTATTTTTCTTATCTCAGATCCGTTGTTTATTAGTCTCTAAATTATGCATTGGCTTGCACAGGACAGTCTGCATACAACCACTATTTTTTTTTTGTAAGTTAGGCTAATCTATATTATACATCAAAGAAAATTTACATCGGTAGTGGGCTGAAATGGCTAGCAGTTCTTAGCCTATCCTAGCCTTGGTAACATTCAAAAAAGTGCAGGTTTCAGAATACCTCCTAGGAGGAAACCAATCCCTAGAAAGAGACAAACAAACATGATCTGCAATAAGATCCGTAATACATATAAAAGAAAAAAAAAATGTGATGCATCCAGAGTTGACAAAAAACAGAGGTAAGCCGAGCTGTTGCGTAGTCATGGTGTTCCGTCATCATCCTCTATGGTAAGGTTCTCCTCCTCAATTAGGCATCCATAATCACGTGCATTTTCCTACTCCTCAGCGGTGGGCACGCGCAGGGGCTTCGGGACGGCTGCGCAGTAGATGGGAGCATCAGGGTGCTCTGTGTCTGGAACTCAGGTCCATACTCCATCCGAGTCCATAATCCAGACGTCTGTATCCTCCTCCGCAAGCTCATGAACTAGAAGCGGCTCGGTTTTCCGAGGAGTGGGCGGCTCAAAGTGTGCAATGGTGCACTTTCTGGGGACCTCTACTTCCCCTTGCTTTCTCTTGGGTTAAGGTTTTCTCTTCCTGGAGGAAATCTGACATTTGAGAGTCTTTCCAGAAATTTCTGCTAGAAGAGGGGCCCTCTGTGGATTCTAGACGATGAGCCAGACCTCGTTGGTAACGCTCTGAGTACGCGCCTCTTCGACCGCCCCTGATGGGCTTTTGACGTTAACGCAGGACCATGTGGAAGCTAATGAGAGGAACAAGGAGATACGCAATAGGAGCGTGAGCAACATTGGTGCGCGTCGGGGGGTGTGCAGAGATGGGGCGCATAGCGAGGAGGCGCACAACGAGGGATTCCACATCGGTTTACAAGCAGTTGGGAGAGGTCGTGTTATCCACAGGGAGGAACAATGCTGGGGGCACACATCCAAGGGCGCACAGCTTGGCGGGTATCAGAGGGAGGATTGCACTTCCGGAGGGTGCGTGTCAGAGGGAGCACACAACTGGGAGAGCGTGCAGAGGAGCTGGGGCAGCAGCGGGATAGCAAGGGAAAATACAAAGAGGGATCGAGAGACCGAATTGAGCAGCAAAGGAGTGGAAGATAGAGGAAGAGAAGGACTATTTGAATACCTGAGGAACGAGTGCAAGTGCGAGGAAATATTGTGACATGCTCACAGATTTGATGAGGGACAGGCCAAGTGTGATAGCATGAGGGTCAGGATGAGGCTGGAGATTAGGTGCAGCAGAGCATCGTTATGAATGATTGCTGAAATGAGTTCCCGCATCAGATTGAAGCTGGAGTGGTAGGGCTTAGTCATCTTGTGCATGGGAGGATCTATCCTCGCACGAATGGAGCGTGTCACCCACATCCAGGGGAATTTGGTCCTATTGGAGGAGAGTGTGACAGCTTTCACGAAGGATTTCATCATGAATCTGTAAGAAGTTGGAGTGGTAGAGCGTTGTGTGGTTGTCCACTCCTTTGTTGGCCAAGAGGTCTGCTACGATGTTTTCCTTTCTATGCACATGATGAAAATTTATGGCCTTGTGTTGCTGCATCAGTTGTTCCAAGTGAGTGAGATGATTGGCTAACCTCTAGTTGGTGGAGACCTTTGTGGAGGAAGAGCTGAGGAGGATGCAGTTGGAAACTTGGATAATGAGTTTCGAATCTCCTTCCATCTCCAAAGGGAAGAAGTTAAGCTGAATGGCTATGGTAATTCCCTATATGAGGCCTTCTAGCTCTGCAGATTTGTTGTTATCCCACCCCAAGTTTCCATAATATGCATGTAGGGGTGTGCCTTTGGAATCTCTGAATATACCCCCAAATCCAGCTTCTCTTGGGTTTCCTTTGGAGGCTCCATCGAAGTTGCATTTGAGGAATCTGACCGGGGGGGTGTTCTAGTGTTCAGGAGCGCAAGTCCTACCTGAGCGTAGGGGGGGATTCTCCTCTGGGAGATCAATGCTTATGTGTCAATTTTTCCAAATGGTGCATTCAATAGAGGTTGTCGAGGGGTCATCCTTCTCCCAATGAGTTATGGCAAGAGTTTCTTCTAAGTTGTTGTGAATATTGGCCCATATTTGCTTTGATTTGAGGTTGTATCCTTAAATATTATGATATTTCGTTCTTTCCAGATGTTCCATATGAGAAGGTCTGGAATCAGCTACCAGAGACAGTTTAAGATATTTCTGGAGTATAGGTTATCCTGCCATCTGATGATGGTATTGGTGATGTTGCCCCGATCGCAATTGGATCGTTTGCATATAATCTCAATCCTATCCCAGAAGGTGTTGGATACGGTGCAGAGGTCCAGCAAGTGGTCGATGGTTTCGAGGTCATTCTGACATAGAGGACACCTTGAAGGACCCACAAAGCCTCTCTTAATGAGATTATCCCATGTGAGGATACGTATTTTACTTAGCATACATAAAAAAGTACCAACTTTGGGCCAGAGCTTTAATTTCCATATCTTCTTCCATTTCTGATTTGTGGGATCAAGGTTCAGTGATTGAATGAGGTGGTATGCTTCCTTGGTTGAGAAATTATCGCTTAGAGTGTGGCCCCATCTGAGTATGTATGGCCCTTTCTATGCTATTATTCTTCTTTTTGTTGTTAATTCCTCCCAAATGTCTTGATGATGTTCATTGTTTCAGTCTGCCTGCCATTTTTCTGTGTGGATCCAATTCATGTAGCCTTGAGTTATTTCAATAGTCCAAAAATCCTGGACACAATTTTTTTCCCTTACCTGTAAGACCATGCTCTAGATGGGATGGGGGAAGCTCAAGGATAGACTAGGCATACGCTACCATGAGTCTTCCCAGGACTCGGCCTGAGCACCATTGCACAGTTCCCAGAAGCTACGGATTTGGATCGGATGTTTTTGTTGACTAGCTGCCTTCCAAATTTGGGATCCTCCACGATTAGTATTGAATCATATGAGTTCCTCCTTGGGCCAGTTTCCTTCATATTTGGCTCCCATAGTGTCTCCGATGGTATGTGTGGCTTGGAGACCCATTTCCACCATGTGTTGGCCCCTAGGATATTTTTTTTGTGCTCCAAGTCCTGTAGACCAAGTCCTCCCTTAGTTTTCGACATACATACTTCAGTCCATTTAACCAGCGCCTGTTTGTGCTCGTCTTTGGACCCCCCTAGATGAAGGTTAGTTGAAGGTTGCACATGGCTTTAAGGACCCATTTTGGTGCAGCCATAACAAAAAAGAGGTAAATGGGCAGAGCTTGAAGAACATATTTGATGAGGAACAAGCGTCCTGCTATGTTGAGAGAGCGATGGGTCCAGGAGGACAATTTGGTCTCCATTCTGTCCAATAGTTCCCGCCAAGAAGAGTGTTTGATGGTTGAGCCCGTAAGGGGGCCGCCCAGGTACTTGGATGGCATAGAGGTTGTGGTAAAGCCAAGGATGCGAGCTATTTTGTGTTGGGTGAAAGGTGGCGTATTGAAGAAGAATATTTGAGATTTTTCAGGATTAACATTGGTTCCATAGGCTTCAAAGAAACAGTCTAAAAGGGATCTGAGAATGCGAGATTCCTGCATAGAGGGGTGTCCCATGATCATGTTGTCATCCACAAATTGTTTATTGGAGAAGGGAGGAAGATTGCGTAAAGTTATGCGTTGAATATCATGAGATCAGATCGAGCACTTGATCAGGCGTCCCAAGCCCTCGGCCATAAGGACAAAGAGGAAGGGCGAGAGAGGATCTCCCCGCCTTATAACTCTGGAGGGTTTGAAAGTTGTTGAGGGGATACCATTGACCAGGATAGAGATGAAGGGAGAGGTTATTAGGCTCATGATACAACGAACCCAAGTTTGACTGAAGCCAAAGGCTAGGAGGACTTCCTTTATGTAGTTCCAACTAAGCTTGTCAAAGGCCTTGGAAAGGTAAAGTTTATGGAGCATTTCAGGATTTTTAGAGGTTTTTAAAGAGTGGATGACTTCATGGGTCAAAATGATGCCATCAAGGATATGCTTGCCCTCCACATATCCCGTTTGCTACGGAGAGATGAGCATGGGAAGAAGTTGTTTCAGTCTGTTAGCAATAACTTTCGAGATGATTTTGTAAATGACATTGCAAAGTGTTATAGGTTTGTACTTACATGGGGGGGCAGCATTGTCTTCCTTTGGAATGAGCGCATACAACCACTATTATCTCCTAAAGAAATTCACATTTTATACCCTATAACAACTTCAGGAAAATCCACATTTTGTACTATGTTATAACTTCAGGAAGTACACATTGTATACTATTCAATCACTTCTAGAAATCTGAACTTTAACTCTATTATCTCTTCAGGAAGTACTCATTGTATACTCTATAATCACTTCAGGAAATAAGCATTGTTTTTCAATTAGAAAATCCGCAACCAGCTACAAGTATTCTACACTTCTAACTTAGAGAGATCTGCATAAAACTTGATGATTAATAGACCGTAGAGACTGTGTATATATAGTGGTAGTCTCCCTGTCTTTAGGCCTACCATCCATTAGCTTGTAGGCCAACTTGACTGTGAGTGTGAGCGCTGACTTTATCATTTATTTCCAATGCTGTTATAAGGACTATTTCAAGCCATTCTTCCATAGCTTCTAGGACAAGGTCTTGAAGCATTCAATGACGACTAGGTTCTTCATATACATGACACAAAATACACTTATAAATAGAAAACAAACCCTAAATAGACATCAAGAAGAAGTCTATTAACCTAAGATAAAATCTTTCTCATGAAACCCATGAAGCAAGTACAAAAAATATACATTTTATTATCTTTGTCTTCTTCTTTACATAAAATACATAATTACATAGTCAATATGAAGACCGACCTAGTTATACTTTTAAACGTTCCATCTTAACTAGGGAGGTATTCATACAGGTACATGGTTACTTTCAAAGTGAAGAATCTCATAAGAAGAATCGGATTGGTAATCACATATGTATAGCATCATATCAACCAGCATGGTTCTAGTGCAAGTCCTTGAATAAAAACCCCATATCTTAACGAGACTATGGCCTACAATGTTGGTGAGACACATGACTTATAGACACCATAGTCATTGTCTCTCCAAGGTACATACTCCACCCAGGTGTTCCCAAAGTATTACCTTCTTGGACTATTCTTCTCTTGGGTAGCTGGCCTTCAAATAATATCAGTCCTTGACTACTCTTATCTTGAATTCCCTATCTCATAATTCTCAAAGAGTATCAAATGCCAGATGATTATCCAATCCTCCATTTTGTCTTCTAGGAGAAGACCAGAATGATGTGTCTATCTATTCTCTCCACATGGCCTTCACTAAGACTTACGGTTGTTAGTCCTAGTCTAGTGCATGACACATGTATTATAGAATCACATACATCACTCCTGGACATACTTCAAGTTTCTTCCAAGTAAAAAACTTACTACCAGGCTCCTTCTCAACCAGGGTCCTGCAATAGCAATCCGGATACTCATGAAGAATTCCTCCCCTCGATGTCATGGATTTCAATATTGAGGAATCTTCAACTTTTGGCTTCATAGGGCACAGATCATCCATTACTTTAATTCATGAGTCGTGTCCATTATCAGAAAGTGATTCATCAGTCTTTATCATCTGGTCCACCATTATGCCATGTTGATTTCCTTCGAATCATCTCAGTGATGATATTTCACCATGACATATTCCTGTAGGCATCGACATCCTTTATTTAGATTGACATATCTCCTAATGATATGTTTTTTCAAGGGTCTTCTTCTTTACCAAACTTATGTCAGAGTTTACATATCCTCCCAGGAGATCTCCTAGTCACATATTCTTGGCTTTCGGATGATAAATTCCTCCTGACATGGTTGCCTTTCATGATCTCTTCCTTTCTGCACATTCTTCATTCCCAGGAACTTACAAATTTTCCAGTTCCTTTTTCATATACAACCACCTCATATTGCATGAGGATATATTATGTTGATTTCATCTGTCAGTGCACCAAGAGATCCTCCTTCATAGATCATACTTCTAAATATAGAAGTACATTACCTGCAACCATATGACATGAATTCACAGCATCTAGTGTCAGCATATATATATATATATATATATATATATATATATATATATATATATATATATATATATATATATATACCTCATACCTTTTATTTTTCTTTTTCTTTGAGTCATCCTGTAGCAATTTCTTTAGAATGAAGAGCTTCATTCCCTTGGCCTACTCCATCAACATGTCATCACATCCCATAATTTTGTTTTCATGATGACCCTTGATCTTGATGACTTCCTTCCATCAGTATTATTATTATCAGAGAGGTTTTCCAGGAGCTATTTTACCAAGAAATCCTATCATGCTTTGATCAGGATGCTACACTACTTCTTATCATACAACCAACATAAATCACTTAAAGGAGAAGACGATCTCAATCATATTAGATATCTCTCGATTCTTCTTTCTTAGATTTCTTTGCATCAGGTTCTTCCCCCGTTTATGAGACATGAGCTTTTTCCCTATTTCTCTTTTCCTTTTCAGATTAAGGAAAAATTCTTTTATAATTCACAAGTTCATTACATCCAAAGCATCGAGCTTTGTCCATATTTCTTCTTCTATTCTGAGGACCAAACTTACCGAATCTTTCTTTCTTCCTAGACATGGCTGCAAAGGCTTTATTCCCTTCACTTAATCCTGTAACATATTTGGCTTTCAATCTTGTTTCCTCTATTTTACATAGAAACCATAAATCGTGGAATGGTGTGCCTTCTTTCTTCCCGTATAAAATTGAAGTGAAGTTTCCCCATTCTTCTGGTAGAGCATTCAGCACCACGGTATTCATCTCAGTGCCAGGCATTATTTCTCCCATTTCCTACAATTGATCTCATATAGATTGATTCTCTTGTGTAGATCCTTTTCTTCTTCTATCAACTTTCTTGTTGAGATGTTAGCAGGAACTCCCTCTTAGATTGATTTCAAAGTAGGTGATCTTGGATCCTTCATGATTAAGGATTACTTCAGAATGAAGACGTCTTCAAAAGTGTTGGGTGGTGATTACTGATGTGTCTTCCAATAATGTATTCAATATCAAGAATATTTGATATCAAATATTACCTCCTCGATGTGTGGATTAAGGTTGAAAGCCCTATTAAGATGGCTTGAGTATTTCCTTCCAAACTGATTTGACTTCTTCTTTGATGCTTTCAAGAAAGCTGAATTTTGATCCTTGAGTGTCTTCTTGTTGAATAGCTCTTTGTTTTTACCACCTTACCTCTGATACCATGTTGAGAATTTGGAGGGCTAGTAGATAATACAAATTCTCTCCTTGATAATTACCTGTGAGCTTACTTGAGATACTTAGTCTTTTCTTCTCTATCTTATTTAGTCTTTCATCAAGTCAATTATCAAATTACAAGAGACACAAAAATAGGCTCTCTAGAGTTAGGGAAAAACCTCTCCCTCTTGGATAGGAAAACTGTAGAAATTTATGAATCTTTACACTTAATGCAGAAATTATTACTGTTAATCTGGTTATTCTCCTCCTACTTAGACAAGTTATTAACTGAATAAAATTCAAGTTAAAATTGAAGCAAAACACATAACAGATCTCCACTAATTTAGATCTAGAACAAGTACATGCACACATAGACAAAGTGACATAGTTATTTCTGGACAAATAGCCCCCGGAAAAACCCAATGCAGGAAAACCGATCTCTGGCTGCTGGAGGGTTTTATTATTAAGAATTTTCTGAATACAATAATCCTAGGTTCCAAATCTGGAAAACCCGACAGAGATAAAATAGATATATAGCTCACTGGCTAATCTAGGGCCAAAATAATGACTGATCCACATCCTCAAACTGGATTTACAGAACTTTGCCAAAATTAGGGCCTAGAAACCCCAGCGTTGCCCCTGAAGCCTTTGCATCAGCCTCTGAAGCCCCTCTAACCCTCAGCGCTACTCCAAAAAGGTCTGCGTTACCCCATACTGGGTGACGCAGGCCTTACACTGCCCCTTAGGGTCTCTGTGTAACCCTTGAGGGTTTCCAGCTGAAAAATCACATTGTCTTTGGATGGACTACGTTGTCCTTGCTGCTGCAGCTTCCCTGCTTCTATGCACTGTCCTTTGAGCTGATCTATGCCTCTTGTGTATTCTAGACCCCAGGATCAGATCATCCCCTTGGCCTAAATTCCCCTCTCTACAGTTGAAACACTTCTGATACTTCTTAGCAAACCCGCCCTAGAATCTCAACTTAGCTTTAGTGCTCTGCCTCTATGTGTCTTTACAAAGGACCCCAAGCCTTTCCTTTATACTTTTCTCGTTGGGAAACCAATGGCCAATATTAAATCTTTAATCAATGGCTAAGATTAAAAGAAAGCTTTATCTGTGTGACTTAATACAATTTCATCACATGTTTAATTAAATTCACTTTAATTATTTAAGTTCTCTAAGTTTTAACTCAGGAAATACATTAAAATAATTAATTAATTTAATATCTCCTAAACCAGATGAAATTTCCCAAATCAATTTATGGGTCTTGTAGATCAAGTGTACTCTAGTCCCTCCACAAAATTTGGGACCTAAATCACAACTCATGCTACCCCAAATACACAAAATCTCAACACTCCCTCTTAGCATCAAGGTTGTGCTCTAGCAATACATCCCACTATGCATTACAAGACTTTGGGTATTGGTTTTGTGCTGCTGAAGCTTGGCCTGCTGCCACTCAACTCTACACTGATGCTGCCATTCTGTACTGCTTCTCATGACTCTACCACTGCCACTGCAACCTCTGTACTGCAGCTCCCTCTCAATTTTTTGCATCTGTGTTGCTCATAGCACTGCCACTGTTGATCTGTTGCATTGCAACTTTAGTTGTTGAGAGAAACAACTAAATCTCCTGCCCAATCTTTGATAGACAGTTCAAATGGGTTGCATCCTTATCATTGAAGCTCCATAGGCTACATATATGTGCTAACATCTGAAGGATGATTCATATCTATAGCTCTGCACTGCGTAAGCAGATTCCCTCTGCACTACTAAAGTCACATTAGTCCCTTGTGCTGAAATCTCTCATGTTGTTGTTGCACTACGTTGTCCCTCTGAAGCCTCCTGCTTTACTTCAGCTCTGCACTACGTAAGTAGCTTTGCTTTGCGTTGTTGAAGTCACATCATTCTCTGCGCTGCTCCTTCTTCTATGTTGTTGCTACTCAGCTCTGCACTGCTTCTTCCAACCTTTAGATCTGCCTCTACTTCATCTGTGATCTATGCACCCACTGCTCCACTTGTCCTGCTAATGTCTTAAGGCTTCCATAGTTTGCATGTGATCCAAGAGATGAGTTGCTCAAGGATCCTGCCTCACTCTCCTATGTAGCTCCTCTACATATCCATGTCACCCCACCTCTGTGGTTCATGGGCACTCATGGTTGTACCATCTTCTGACCCATCATCTGCCACACCAGCTTTGGAATAAGATGCTTCCTTGTCCTTTTTCTTCTGAGAACAATTGCTGGAAAAATGTCCCATTTCACCACACTGGAAGCACTTGATATTTGAGAGATCCTTCTTCTTCTTTGGTTGCCTCTTTGATGCCAAGGTTGCATCTTCCTCATCTTGCTTCTTCACTTTGCTTGATCCAGAGCTATATTGCTTCTTGGTGAATCTGCGAAGTTCTTCTTGACGTAGAACAGACCACAAGTTGTCCCAATCTAGGAGGTCCGCTCTGCCCAAGATACTATGGACAAAGGTTTCCCACTCATCCGTGACTGCATTCAGGGTAGTCCTAACCATCACATCATCTTCCACCTTAGCACCAGTTGCAGTCAACTGATCTCTGATTGATTGTATTTTGAAGAGGAAATGCTTCATGTCTTCTCCCTTGGCCATCATGAATGGCCTAATATGTGTCTCCAATAGTATCTTCCTTTGGACAGATTTTCCCTCATATAGGGAGATCAAGGCCTTCCACATCTCATTAGTTGTCTTCTTCTCAACTATATGTGGTACAATATGGTCCTTGATTCCATCCATAATCAGCCTCTTTGCATGCCCAGCAGCCTCCTTATGCTTCCAAAGGAGATCTGGATTTCTCGGTGTGGCCAGAGTTTTCTCTACGTGGTCTCTAAGATTGTATGCCTCAAGGACTATCAGGATCCTTGCCTTCCAAACTGAAAATTTTGAGAGGCCATCTAGCCTGTCCTGATCATGCAGTCCATGAGGAGCCATCTGCTCAGAATGTGTCAGAACTTCCTTTTCTCTTTACAAAAGAAATGGATCTAAGGCCCTTGGTGAAATAGGCACCTTCTTCCCCCTCTGACAACTGATTTCCTTCCTTGGAAATCTGCCAAATCAACAATGATTCAAGTCTCTTTGATCCTCTGATCAAACTGCAAGTTTCTTTGGCTAGAAACTCTCTGAGAATCTGATCTCCTCCCACTCTTTGTCACTAGTGCTTAGGCTAAAAATCTGAAAACTTCAGAAATTTAACCCCGCCAGCACCTTCTGAATTTCTGCAGCTTTTCTACAGTCTTTCCTAGATCTGACAGATTCATATCTGCATCACCCTGGCAGGCTTCATACTAATCCAGCATTGTTTCTAACATGCCTCTGTGCAGTAATTGCATGGGCTTGCTAGGAGACAGCATTATACTGCGTAACCCTTCCTTCTATGTGAATCTGCCTCTGAAAATTGCGATGTCCCTTCATATCTGCATTTTTGCTTCTTTTCCAGTTGCTTCCTGCAGCTATAACCTTCATATTCTTGCTGGTGACCCTTCCAGATTTTCAATTGCTCTGATACAATGTGGAAATTTCTGAATATTTACACTTAATGCAGAAATTATTACTGTTAATCTAGTTATGCTCCTCCTAATTAGACAAGTTATTAACTGAATAAAATTCAAGTTAAAATAGAAGCAAAACACATAACAGATCTCCACCAATTCAGATCTAGAACAAATACATTCACACATAGACAAAGTGACACAGTTGTTTCTGGACAAATAGTCCCCAGAAAAACCCAATGCGAGAAAACCGGTCTCTAGCTGTTGGAGGGTTTTATTATTAAGAATTTTCTGAATACAACAAGCCTGGGTTCTAGATATGGAAAACCCGACAGAGATAAAATAGATCTACAACTCACTGGCTGATCTGGGGCCAAAATAATGACTTATCCACACCCTCAAACGGGATTTACAGAACTCAGCCAAAATTAGGGCCTAGAAACCCAGTGATGCCCCTGAAGCCTCTGTGTCAGCCTCTGAATCCCCTCTGACCCTCAGTGCTGCTCCTAAAAGGTCTATGTTACCCCAGACTGGGTGATGCAAGCCTTACGCTGCCCCTTGGGGTCTCTGCGTAACACTTGACGGTTTCCAGCTGAGAAACCATGTTGTCCTTGGAGGGACTGCATTGTCCTTGCTGCTGCAGCTTCCCTGCTTCTTTGCGCTATCCTCTGAGCTGATATCTACCTCTTGTGTATTATAGACGTCGAGATCAAATCAGCCCCTCGGCCTAAATTCCCCTCTCGGCAATTGAAACACTTCTGATAATTCTTAGCAAACCCGCCCTAGAATCTCAGCTTAGCTTTAAACAATGTTACCGATGAAATAGGTAACCTCATTGTTACCTACTTTTTGAAGTATCAAGAAAAACACCTGATTTTGAAAAAGTGGCAATGCAGAATCAAGAAAAAAAAATTTGAGCATGTTTTTGGCACTTTAAGTTTTTTTCATTTTGTTTTTTTTTTTTTTAATTAATTTTTTTTTTTTAAGTGATGTTTTTTATGTCGATTTTGAATAGTGGTGGTGTATCATCACCAACGTTTTTTTATAGGATCGATTTTGACACTATAGATTTTCTAATGTCTTCTTCTTCTGTGAGATGTTTATTTTTAAGTTCATTTATGTACTTGTGTTTTAAAAATAAAATAATTTTTTTTTTTTTTTAAAATAAAAACTTGCAATGATATCTTCACTTTTTCACATACATAAAAGATGGAAAAAGGGTCAATATTCTAAAGTTTATATTTTCTACATGTTTATGTATTGTTAAATAATTTTTCAATGCACATCAAAAAATTGTCGCTAAAAAACCAATATTTTGAACCATATGACAAAAAAAATACAATTTTTCAATATAAATACAATGCAAAAAATACACTTTTACAAAGTTTTTGTTGGAAAAAACATGTTAAATAAACTAATTTTTTGGGAGAATTTTAACAAAAAAACTTAAGAAAACAACATTTTTATTGAATTTTATGTCAAAAAATAATAGCAATCACATGTGGTTTTTGCAAAAAAAAAGGGTTGTTCTCATAAAATATCAAAGTCTAAACATTACAAGTAAAACTGATTAATAGTTCTAAAAAATAAGCTTTGTTTGCAAGCATAACTTAAACATCATCAACAATATCAACTAATACATCTTCAACATCATCTAGAACAGCATTGATGGCTTCTTTCGCAACATTTTCTTCTTCATTTTGATCATTGTCGTCTTCTAATGGATCTTTCATGTCAGCAAATCTTCCAAAGTGTCTCTTTCCAATCATTCCATATAATGGTGGTTGAGGTTCCTTTGCTTTTTTTGCCACACGTGATTCATTAAAATCTCCTTTCCTCAAACCAACTTCTTGCTTCGCATCTGGAAGGAATTTAAGAGCGTTAATTCTTTGTTGAATAAATTTGCATTGAACTGGATCTTTCTCAATGGCAATGCAATTTCTTCCTTTTTGTAGGCAACATGCTAGTGTTGTACCTAATCATCAAGCATAAAAAAAATAAGTAAGAAAATTACTATGGAGACATAAAAAGTAAAAAAGACAATATTTAAATTTAAATTTGTATATTAAAACTTACCTGAACCTGAGAATAAATCCAAAACCCATTCTCCTTCATTTGAACATAGATCTATAAGATAGTTAATCAATGCTTGTGGTTTTTGATAAATGTTAACTATATCTCTTTTTGCATCTTTATCCTCATATGTTAGTTTTCTTACAACTGCATCATAAACCAATACTTGACTATGACTCTTCCCATCTACTCGATTCATAATAATATACTTATAGCTATCGTCTTTTGTCCAACATTCAACATGGATGAACTCACAATCATTTATAATAGGCTGATCTTCGGAAGAAACAATATTTGACTTTTGCCTGTTACATAACATAGTAAAAGTTCAATTAAATTTTACATGAATAAAAAAATTTAGGAGGAATCAAACATACAATTTCAAAATCTTACCATGTAATTTGCATCCTTGAGTTTGCTTTACCCTTGAAGCTTGTTAATAACATTGGAAACTGTGTGTCTGAATGAAATGTCACAAATCGCCAAAGTGGTGATGTTGTCACTTCTTGAAAACTCGTAACCACTTTACTAAAAGCTTGATAAGTATATGGTTCTCTATCATATTCAATGTATGGGAAATTGAAACCATGAGGAATATCTGCAATAACTAGGCCATATTCCCTTTTAGGTATTAGTGATGCAATGTCTTCACAGTCACCTTGTATTATTTGATATTGGACATTGTCGAGCCCATTCCAAATGTAATGATTAAGAGTAGGATCTAGTTCAACATTCATAAGATGCTTCCTTATCATGTTCTCCATCTTAATTTTTTCAATAAAGCTTTTGAAAGTATCTGGTACTTCATTTCCATCCTTCTTCAACATCTTTAATGACAAAAATATATATATAGATATGTATAAGTAATAAAATAAAAATAGTTTAAATATGAATAAAATGAATTTATAAATCAACATACCTTATTGAATGCAATATAAAACTCTTTTAGTGTTGATGTAGAACTTGCTTCTGGGTAGTTGCGTACAACATCATCCCAACTGTCTTCATTCAACATTTTAACCATGTGTTCTTGTATTTTCATAAAAAGTTTCTGACTGAATAAATCAAGTTAAAAGCGTTAATATATTGACATGTATAATAAATTCTACCAACATCATTATGTTTTATTTAAAAGAAAATTATAATGAAAGAAAAATAAGAAATAATTCAAGAAACTTACTTTTGAAATTCTGCACACATTTCTTCCATTGATAATTCACCCGACTTCACACGGGCTAATACTGATTTGACTAATTTATCATCCTTCACACCATGCATTGTTCTCCAAGGTGTAATAGTCATATCCTCTGGAAGCTGCTTCATTTCAGGACCCCCCTTACTGTTGGTACATATTATGGGTTTACTCTTTCTAACCTTCTGATTTTTTATGGAAATACTCTCCCACCGATCAAAAATCTCATCAATCAAATCCCATACCTCCCCAGTTCTAAATGCCAACTGAAAAATGTTATCTGTGCCTCTGAAGAGATTTGTATTCAATTTTCCATCTTTTGTTTTTTTTCATCAATTTGATAACCTGTTTCCATTAAACATTCCTTTCGAAATGCTACACTAACTTGTGTCTTATCCCCACCACATTTTTCTATGAATTAATTATGAATAAATCTAACCCTCTGGATGAAATTCATTTTCATTCTATACTCATTATCTGCATTATGATCCCATGCCAATAACTTTGATTCCATTTATGTTAAGCCAGAGTAAATGATGCATTTCACTGTTTGAAAAAGATAGTTATTGGGATATTCTACAATCAATTGTCTCTTAGCCTCTATCGAATGGTTCCCTCCAATTACATAATATTTATAATCAAAACATTTTGTCTTGTCAAATGCTTGTTTGTTGGGAACTTGACATGGATCGACAAGAACCACATAATCCACCACATGCGCATATGGATTGAACCTGAACAATGTTTTCAGATTATGTACATGTAGGTGATGGGCCTTTTTAATTTGATATTGAGATTGTCCTTCATCTGGGCCATAAAATTGGTTAACATTAAGCTCAAATGTTTGGCCACCAAGAATTAATTTATTCTTCCTCAACTCTTGTCGAATAGCATTTTGTTTTATTTTAATAATTCCATCCTCTAACTCAGCACCTGGTGTTATGATTTCTCTGCTTCCATGAGAGCTTTCAATTTGTTCTTCACTGCTGCTCACGACCTTTACAGGTTCACCAATATTTGATTTCCTAGTCTTATTGGATAACATATCAGTTTTTTTATAAATAAGCTCTCCTTCATGAGGTAAAAGAGAGACATCTATGGCAATTTTTATTTTTGGTGGCTAATCTGTTTTCTCCTTTTGCACAATAGTTCTCATCTCCTCCTCACTAATTCTATCATAATTTTATGTTTCATGTTCGACACCTTCAAAAGAAACATGTTTAAGTTTACTAGATTGACCCACCTTAGTGACTTTTGGTTGATCCCCTCTTTGTATTGTTGCAGTGTCACAAGCTATTTCTCTTTGCTTCAATCTCCTTTCCTCTGCTTTGTCTTTGTGGAAAGTTTTGATCACATCCATAACATTTGGCACCAACATATAAATACCTTCAAACATGTTTGAAAGACCCGGAACAAAATCCTATGAAACAAAATAAAACATGTCAATGATCAATAATTTATAAAAAATTGAATTATCCTTACAATAATGCATAGAGGAAATAAAAATAAGCATACTTACAATGTTATTTGCAATGTTACTTGATATTTCTTTAGAAAATTTTGAAGATATTTCATCTGTGTCATACTTGACGACTGATAGACGATATCTAACCTTCTCACGTTTCTGAGCCTTCCTTGCAAGAACATAAATAGTGTTTGTATTCGAGACCATACATGTCTCGTACTCTGCCCATCACATCATATGACTCATTTAAGTCAATCATACCACAAATCAGATAGATGTGTATATCAGCCTCCATTTCATTGTCTTCAAGATACCATGAAAAATCGGTTTTATCTATTTCCTCGGCGTTCTTCTAATCAGAAATAAGCTTTAATGAACCTGGTGCCCCACTTGCTTGACTTTTATTAGTGTGTGCAACAATGTCCTTATTGCGTCCAACAGTGTCCATAGTGCGTCCAGCTGCAACTTTAGATTTGGGAGTTGTATCCATAGTGCGTCGAGCTGCAGCTGTAGATTTGGGAGCTGCTGCCCTAGGTGCAGAAACATTCACAGAAATCTTTTTTGATGCCATTTTCCTGATATATATATATATATATATTAGTTAATGGAAAAATATTGCGGATAAAATAAATTTAATAAACAAAATTTATTTCTAAAACTAAATAGTTTGAAATTAAAGCAGTAAAATTAACTATAAAAAATTTCATTTAAAAACAAAATATTATAAATCATATGTATATATATCTATATAATATGTTTTGAATACATTTTATAAAAAATTTAAAAATGTGTTTAAATTATATAAAATAATTTTAAAAAAATAAACTAGTATTTTCAAACTTCAGTTTTTGTTTAATATTTAAAAAAAAACAAAAAAATTACTAACTATTTATAACAAATGTTATAATATTATATATTTTTTTATTTTTTTAATCGTATTGTTATATAGTTTTTTTAATTATTAATTTATTATATTGTTATATTAAAACAAGTTTTTTTTTTAAATTTATTATATTGTATTTTTTTTAAATTATATAATGTTTAAAAACAAAACATAATTGTTGTTTAATATATATATATATATATATATATATATATATATATATATATATGTTATATTTTCAGATTTTTAACAATTATTATTTAACAATATTTTTATTATATTATATAACAAATTTTTTTTTTTATATAGCAATTTTTTTATTATTTTTATATATAACAATGTTTCTATGAACTTTTAATTGTTTTATTAAATAAAATTATTAAAAAAAAAATTTAAATAAAATTTTTAAAAAATTAAAAATTAAAAAACAAAATTAAATAAATAAATGTTTTATTAAAACAAATTATTAAAAAAAAAAAAAATTTAAAAAAAATTTAAAAAACAAAATTAAAAATAAAAATTAAAAACCAAAATTAAAAAATGTTTTATTAAAACAAATTAAAAAAAAAATTTAAAAAAAAAAAAAAAAAAAATTTAAAAATTTAAAAAATGAATCCCCGCCCGCGGCCGTCGGAGGCTGGTCGGGCGGCGCCACAGGGGCAGCCCAATCGGCCTCACGGCCCCAATCGGCCCTCCGCCCAGCGGGGGCCGTGAGGCCGGCTCGCGCACAGCCCGCCCGCTGGGCACTGGGGGCCGACCGGGCGGCGCCACGGGGGCGGCCCAGCCAGCCTCACGGCTCCCGCTAGGCAGAGGGCCAATTCTCCGGCGCCCACAGGCAGGGTCAACGACATTTTTTTTTTAATATAATTATTAAAACATTATTTAATAATAAAAAAAATGTTAAAAATATCAAAATATAACAAATATTAAAAAAAAAACAATTTATTAAATCACAATTATGTTTTGTTTCTAAACATTATATAATTAAAAAAAAAATTATATATATATATAACATTTGTTTTAATATAACAATATAATAAATTTTTAAAAAAAAACTATATTACAATACAATTAAAATATATATATATATATATAAACAATAAAGAAAAAAAAATTAAAAAGAATAAAACTAAGATTTAAAATTAAAAAAAATAAAATAAAATAGAATATAAAAATAAAAAATTTAAAATTTAAAAAATAATAATGAAATCACTGATATATTTATGATAAAAAAAAACAAATAAAAAATGTTATAATATTTTGTTTTTATGTGTATGGTCGTTTTATGGATTTTTCTGTCTAGATGAACCTATAAGTCTTTAAAAAGAAAAAATATATATAAATTTTTGTCCTTAAAACCCTAAAAAAATTAGTTTTTTTTTCATTTTCTTCACTAAAAAAATATTAAAAAATTAAGGTTTTTGAACCTAAAAACCTTAAAAAAGTAGTTTTTGGACACAAAAAAACTATAGAAAAACAGATTTTCCCCAAAATCATCTTTAAATTGACAGAATAGAAGGAAAACTAACCTTTGAAATGCAAAAAGCTGTTGTCACCAATGCCAACACAACGCCTCCACAAAATTACGAATAGCAACACAATGCCTTCAATGCCAATGCAATGCCTTCACGAAGTTACCAATGCCAATGCAACACCTCCACAAAATTACCAATAGCGACACAACGCCTCCAATGCCAATGCAATGCCTCCACGAAGTTACCAATGCCAACGCAACACCTCCAGAAATTTTCTCTAACAAATACCAGAAAACTTGATGTGATGTGATGAATAGAAACAATCATTCCTTTTAAATAGTGAATATTGTCTGATTGGTTTACTGTTTAACGAATGTGGGATTAAAATTTCAAATTTAAAATATTTACATTTAGTTTATTATAGTTCATACTATAGTTTAAATACTTATTATTTGCATGTAGTTATCATAGTTAATATTTTATTTAATATTTACATGTATTGAATGTTGAATAATTCAAATATAATTTCAGATTAAAAATTAAAATATGAAATACTTACACGTAGTTAATTATATTTAATATTATAGCTAAAATAGTTAATATTTGCATTTAGTTATCATAGTTAATATTTACATGTAATCAATGTTTAAAATCATGGGATTAAATTTTAAAATCTAAAATATGTACATGTAGTTAATTATAGTTAATATTATAGTTTAAATAGTTCATATTTACATGTTATTTTTGTAAATATTTACATGTAGTCAATCTTAAACCATTCAAATAAGAAAATTATTTTAGTTTCGAAGACATGTATGAAAGGAATATTTTGTGGATATTTTGAATAGAAAGTATGATGAAATATTTGAACACCAACAGTTTATTAATAAATTTTGAAATATATTTTAGATGAATATAACGTAAGTTTAAAATTTAAAATTTAAAATATTTACATGTAGTCATTATAGTTAAAATAATTAATATTTGCATGTAGGTATTATAGTAATATTATAGTTAATACTTACATCTAGTCAATGTTAAATCATTCAAATAAAAACATTATTTTAGTTTGGAAGGCATCCATGATAGAAATATTTTGTGGATATTTTGAATATAAATATCAGTAAAATATTTCAACATAAACAGTTTATTAAAAAAATTGTTAAATACATTTTTTGACTAATATTTGTACCAAATATTTGAAATGAAAATTTTGGAGGGAAATTTTTTCGCTAAATTTTTTGGGGGGAAATTTTGGAGGGAAATTTTTTCACGAATTTTTTTGAAGGGAAAATTTAGAGGGAAATTTTCAGTCTTTAAGCTATATATTGTAAGTGGGAGATGAATTTGTATCATTCAACCTATTCTTGTTGAAAGCCATGGTTTCTTCTGATAGCGAAGTTTTTCTTTCTACAACATCAACATCTTCATCACGCAACAACTCTATTCAGAGTGATGAATATAACGGGAGTTCGTTCACCATGAATAGAGAGTCAAAAAATTGACTTGGTCGTTATCTTAAAGATGATGAGAACAAAATTGATGAGGTGCAGCAAAATGAAATTTCTGTAAATCGAGCGCCAGTTATACCACTTACTCTTAATCCTAAGGATTATGAAAGCAACAGTGATGAAGGGCATGATAAAGAATTTCCAGAGTCAAAAGTTTCACTTCGTCCTAATCCCAAGGATTATGAGGACACCATTGATGAAGAGGGAGATGAAGAATATCCACTTCAACTTAATCCTAAGGATTATGCGAGAACAACAAATGAAGAGGGGAATGAAGAATCTGTAGAGTCAAAATATCCACTCTGTCCTAATCCTGAGGAGTATGCTAGCACCACTGATGAAAAGGGAGATGTAAAATTTCCAGAGTCAAAATATCAAATTCGTCCTAATCGTAAGGATTATGCGAGCACCACTGATGAAGATGAGAATGATAATGTTTCCGAGTCAAAACATCCACTTCGTCCCAATCCTAAGGATTATGCCAGCACCACTGATGAAGATGGAAATGAAAAATTTACAGCGTCAAAATTTCCACTCCGTCCTAATCCTAAGGATTTTGCAAGCACCATTGATGAAGAGGGGGACGAAAAAATTCCAAAGTCAAAATTTCCACTTCATCTTAATCCTAAGGATTATGTCAACACCACAGATGAAGAGGGGAATGAAGAATTTGCAAAGTCAAAATATGCACTTCGTCCTAATCCTAAGGATTATGTCAACACCACTGAGGAAGAGGGGAATGAAGAATTTGCAGCGTCAAAATATCCACTTCGTCCTAATCCTAAGGATTATGCCAGCACCACTGATGAAGACAGGGATGAATCTCCAAAGCTAAAATTTTCACTTCATCCTAATCATAACGATTATAATTTAACCACTGATTAAGGGGGGGATGAAGAATTTCCAATAAATATAGATTCAAGTCATTCACTTATTCCTAATCCTAAGGATTATGAGAGCTTCAGTGAGGAAGGGGGGGGCAGGATGAAGAAATTCTAGTGAATAAAAATTCAAAGCTTCCACTTATGCCTAATCCCAAGGATTATGAGAGCACCATTGAGGAAGGGGAGGATGAAGAGTTTCTTGCAAATGATAATTTTAGAGGCACAGATCTGAATATTGTATTTTCTCCAAGTGACCATTTCAAAGACACTCATGGTGATGAAGAATTGAATCCTCCCAAGGAAGAATTTGAAAGCATGGGTCAAGATGGTGAAGAATTTCTTTTGAGTCAGGGTTACAAAAGTGTCGATGATTCTTGTGAAATGTTTTCTTCAACTGATGATGGTAAAGAAAATTTTCCACGCAATGATGTCGATGAATTTCTTAACTATGTTGAGGATGATGATAGTGGGGATAATATTCCTCCTAATGGTGATGAAACTACTTTTACAAAGGATGATGGAATGATGAAGCCGTTGCAAGCAAATATTGCAACTAGGAGTAGGAGTAGACCTTTTCATATCAATCCAAAGCATTCCAGTTATACAAGGGCGAGGAAAAAATATCTCACGACAAAAAGTTCTGTCGTTCATTTGATTTCAAGTGAATGTTGTCGAAGGGATTGCTTGAAAAATATGGATTTCAACTTTGCTTTGGAGAAAATGAAAACATATATGTCAATGAATAAAAGCATGCAAAATTCATATTTAGTGGGTTGCATGCAATCTACACTAGCAGGTTATGATTATCATATTGGGAATGTATTGCTTTGCAGAAAGGCGTTCAAAATGTTGTATTCAATTGGTAATTGTCGTTTGTCAAGAATCCAGATAGATTGGAAAAGGATCCCACATATTATTCAGAAGCACGTCATAAACGAGAGGTGGGGCCGTTTGCAAATACTGCTAAGACATGGATGAAAGACTTCTTTTCAAATCATGGAGAGTGTATGCCAAATAAAGACACAATACATATTCTAGATAATTTCTCGAGACGAGAAATATTCATGTTATACAAAGATTATGCAGAAGCTGTTAAAGGAATTGGTAATTTTATTACATATTCTTATTTTACAAGGATATGGAAAACTGAATTCAACAATGTTCGTATTCCTAAGAAGACAAGGATGGGGATTTGCAGCACATGTGCTTCTCTTAAAGCAAAAAGAGATAAATGTCAAGAGGCGGAAAGAGGTATGTGTTCAAAACATTGTTTTTTAATATTTGATACTTATCAACTATGAAAATATATTTATTCATATGTTTCTTTTATTTTATGTACAGATTTCGTTGTCAAAGAACTTCAAGACCATCGTAATCAGCAAACAAGTGAAAGGCAAAAGTTGTATAAACATCGAAAGAAGTGTTATAATCATCCAAATAAATATCTGGGATTGATAATTGATGGTATGGACCAAAAGAAAACACTTCTTCCACATTTTGTCCGCACGCCAAAAAAATTACAGGAGGAAAATTTCATTCAGTTTCACTTGGTTGGTTGTATGGTATTTAATGAGAAGATGTTTCCAAGAGTTTTCTTCACAACTCCAAATATTCACAATGATGCAAATCTAACCATAACTATAATCCATGACGTGGTTACTCATTGGTTTGGGATTCTTCCTGAAGTTTTGTATTTACAATTAGACAACACAAGTCGTGAGAACAAAAATCAAGTTCTTTTTAGGTATCTAAACATGCTCGTTGAATTGGGGATTTTTAAAAAGATAAAGGTTGGTTTCCTTCTTGTTGGGCATACTCATGATCATATTGATCAAATGTTCGGTCGTTTTTCAGTAACATTGAGGAGGAAAGGTGTTGGGAGCCTGCCATCATTAATTGAATGTATTAAGAAATCGTACATTCCAGAGCCTGTTTTTCATGTGTTGGAAGAAACTATTGACATGCGAAGGTTTATTTTTGGATCGCATGGTGAGGAGAAATGCATTGAACAACTTAACGACATTAGCTTCCAGCATCAATTTCGTATTAAAAAAATTGATGGGATAACACTTATATGGGGCAAGAAGTATTCAACTATTGAAGAATGGGGACCATCATCAGGTTTAGCATTTTTGAAGTTCATTCCAGAGCGTCCAATATTTTCATCAAAGATATTGTTATTACAGTTAGTTTCTGAACTCCATAATGCACGAAGGCAGAAGAGAGACATAAATTATTCTGAATGTCTAGAGGAAATTAAAAGATGTATTAGAGATATATATGAATACTTCGATGTTGTTGATTCAGTTTGGTGGGAGTCTTTTTTCGGTAATCAAAGTGATATGATTTCAAGATCAATAAATGGGGATACGCTTTTGAAGACTCCTTTTTTTGGGCCACAAAATATTCCAAATGAACATGAACATCAGGAAACATACAATGTTGAAAAACAACAGCCTCAAACTATTATTAATTCCCCACAGGTAGAGGAAAGAGAAATCTATATTGGTTCTAGAAGATCACGTGCACAACGTGAAGCCATGGAAGACCTTTACAGGGGTTCTGTGCAGGATCTTACGGAGGGTTGCATGATAGCAGTGTTAGCAGATGAAGATCCACTTGGCTATCCATTTTGTATTGCCAAGGTTATAAAGGTCATTAATGAAAATGAAGAGATTAAAGCTGTTGATGTACATTGGTATGCCACAAGTACCCACCCTTTCAATGGTGTGTACAAGCCAGAGATGGTAGTGGAAAAAAGAATTGGCAGAAAGAGAAAAAGAAGGGGCACAAATATAAATCGTCGCTGCACAGATGTCTTAAAATTGGAGGATGTTGACATACTTGTGTATGACTTCAATTTGACAAAGAGGGGAACTCTTCGGTTGCAGACCATAAATATTTTGAAGAAATTTCTACCAGAACAATTATTGTTGAGATGGTACTCTGCAGAATGTAGACGTAGATCTACAAGACTTTTGAACTCTGAAATGGTGGGCATGCATGTTGACTCATATGGAGCACTAGTTGATGAAAGAGAAGAATATGGATCATCTTCATCTGCATCGAGCCATTCATCTGAAGATGTAGATTATGATGGTGTGCCAGAACCTATGGTTGATTTTGAAGAATTATCTAAGACACTTTTATGTAATTTATGTTTGCATGGTAACTTGAAATAAAAATTTTGACTTCCATCTCATTTTTCATGAAGTTATGACACATTTCTATGTTTGTTGGATTATATGTTTTAATTATGAAGAATTCATCTCTTTAGAATATCGACAATGCAACAATGAATTACAAAAATAATTTATGTTATATTCAATGTACCAGTGTTGATATTTTAATTATAAGTAAAATAGAAAATAGAAACTAATGTTGAATTTTTAGATTATGCAGTGATATTACCATGATATTATGTATTGTTACCATTTGGTATAAGATACTTTTAAAAGTTTTAATAATTATATGCGTCATTGAAACATAACACTTTGTTTTGATGCTTGATTTTTAGATTTTGGTTGAAATTATATTTAAATTTGTCTTATGCTAAGATTTGAAAAAAGATAAGTTTTTATCCTTTAAAATTAAAATTACTCTTACTTGTTTCTGTTCAATGATAATTTTTTTATTTACTTGTTCATTTTTTTAAATTGTTAAGTCTTATAATTTCTCCATAATTTCATTATTCATGTATGTTGAACACTTAAGATTGAAAAACTTTAGATTTACAACTTGTCATTAAGGTTTTTATGCGCTACCAAATTTTATCTTTAAGGTTATGGTTGACAATAATTACAATTTTGGGGTTATTTAAAGTCAAGATATTTTATGTTTAACAACATGGATGAAAATTGTTCGAAATGATAAGCCCTTCAGACATGTATTGTTTATCTTTAACATCATCTATCAAAAATGTTAGAAATTTACGATTTAAAAAATGTCCTAATATGTTGTCTTTAATTCCATTTTTACAAGTGTCAAAATTATGACACAATTTTTTTTTTGTTATTCCAGCATCAACTGGTTTTGTTTTGAGGGTGTTTTTTCAATCCTTTTTTCAACAAACAATTTTGTTTTTAGCATAATTTTATAAAATGTTGAAATTTGACCTTTAAAAAAAACCAAGTGCGTTCTGGAAGACACACTTTTTGTTTTTGGGGTGTTTTTTCATGTTTTTTTAGACTTTTTGGGCTAGAGTTCCCGTTTTGATGTCAGGTTACCTATTTCATCGGTAACAGTGTTTTTAGTGCTCTCCCTTTATGTGTCTTTACAAATGACCCCAAGCCTTTCCTTTATACTTTTCTTGTTATGAAACCAACGGCCAAGATTAAATCTTTAATCAATGGCTAAGATTTAGAGAAAGCTTGATCCGTGTGACTTAAGACAATTTCATCACATGTTTAATTAAATTCACTTTAATTATTTAAGTTCCCTAAGTTTTAACTTAGGAAATACATTATAATAATTAATTAATTTAATATCTCCTAAACCAGATGAAATTTAACAAATCAATTTATGGGTCTTGTAGAGCAAGTGTACTCTAGTCCCTCCACAAAATCTAGGACCTAGAGCACATTTGATGCTACCCAAAATGCACAAAATATCAACACTCCCTCTTAGCATCAAGGGTGTGCTCTAGCAATACATCACACTATGCATTACAAGACTTTGGGTACTGGTTCTGTGTTGCTGAAGCTTGGTCTGTTACCACTCAACTCTGCACTGTTGATGCCATTCTGTACTGTTGCCCATGACTCTGCCACTGCCACTACAACCTCTGTACTGCAGCTCCCTTTCAATTTTCTGCATCCGTGCTGCTCATAGCACTACCACTGCTAATCTGCTGCACTGCAACTTCATTTATTGAGAGAAACAACTGAATCTCCTGCCCAATCTTTGACAGACAAGTCAGATGGGTTGCATCCTTATCACTGAAGCTCCATAGGCTACAGATTTGTGTTGGCATCTGAAGGATGATGCATATCTATAGCTCTGCACTGCGTAAGCGGATTCCCTCTGCACTACTGAAGTCACATTAGTCTCTTGTGTTGAAATCTCTCATCATGTTGTTGCATTGTGTTGTCCCTTTGAAGCCTCCTGCACTGCTATAGCTCTGCACTGCGTAAGTAGCTATGCTCTACATTGTTGAAGTCACATCAGCCTCTGCGTTGCTCCTGTTTCTACGATTTTGTTGCTCTGCTATGCGCTGCTTCTTCCAGCCTTCAGATTTGCCTCTGCTTCATCTGTGATCTATTCACCCACTGATCCACTTGTCCCGCTACTGTCTTAAGGTTTCTGTATCTCGCATGTGATCCAAGATATGAGCTTCTCAAGGATCCCGCCTCACTCTTCTATGTAGCTCCTCTACATATCCATTTCACCCCACCTCCATGGTTCATGAACACTCATGGTTGTCCCATCTTCTGACCCATCATCTGCCACAACAGCTTTGGAAGAAGATGCTTCCTTGTCCTTTTTCTTCTGAGGACAATTGCTAGCAAAATGTCCCATTTCACCACACTGGAAGCACTTGATATTTGAGATATCCTTCTTCTTATTTGGTTGCCTCTTTTATGCCAAGGTTGCATCTTCCTCATCTTCCTTCTTCACTTTGCTTGATCCAAAGCTATACTGCTTCTTGGTGAATCTGTGAAGTTCTTATTAACGTAGAAATGACCACAAGTTGTCCCAATCTAGGAGGTCTGCTCTACCCAAGATACTTTGGACAAAGGTTTCCCACTCATCCGTGATTGCATTGAGGGTAGTCCTAACCATCACATTGTCTTCCACCTTAGCACCAGTTGTAGTCAATTGATCTCTGATCGATTGCAGTCTGAAGAGGAAATGCTCCATGTCTTCTCCCTTGGCGATCATGAATGACCTCATATGTGTCTCCAACATTATCTTCCTTTGGACAAATTTTTCCTCATACAGGGAGATCAATGCCTTCCACATCTCATTAGTTGTCTTCTTCTCAGCTATATGTGGTACAATATGGTCCTCGATTCCATCCATAATCAGTCGCTTAGCATGCCCAACAACCTCCTTATGCTTTCGAAGGAGTTCTGAATCTGTCAGTGTGGCCATAGTTTTCTCTGCGTGGTCTCTAAGATTGTATGCCTCAAGGACTATCAGGATCCTTGCCTTCCAAACTGGAAATTTTGAGAGGCCATCCAGCCTGTCCTGATCATGCAGTCCATGAGGAGCCATCTCCTCAGAATGTGTCGGAACTTCCTTTTCTCTTTACTAGAGAAATGGATCTAAGGCCCTTGGTGAAACAGGCACCTTCTTCTCCCTCTGACAACTGATTTCCTTCCTTGGAAATCTGCCAAATCAATAATGATTCAACTCTCTTTTATCCTCTGATCAAACTGCAAGTTTCTTTGGCTAGAAACTCTCTGAGAAGTTGATCTCCTCCCGCTCTTTGTCACTAGTGCTTAGGCTAAAAGTTTGAAAACTTCAGAAATTTAACCCCACTAGCACCTTCTGAATTTCTGCAACTTTTCTACAGTCTTTTATGGATCTGACAGATTCAGATCTGCATCACCTTGGCAGGCTTTAGACTAATCCATCATTGTTTCTGAGCTTCCTCTGCACATTAATTGTGTGGGCTTGCTAGGAGACAGCGTTAGACTGTGTCACCCTTCCTTCTTTGTGAATATGCCTCTGAAAATTGCGTTGTCCCTTCAGATCTGTGTTTCTGCTGCTTTTCCAGCTGCTTCCTGCAGCTAGAACCTTCAGATTCTTGCTGGTGATCCTTCTATATTTGCAATTGCTCTGATACCATGTGGAAATTTCTGAAACTTTACACTTAATGCATAAATTATTATTGTTAATTTGGTTATGCTCCTCCTACTTAGACAAGTTATTAACTGAATAAAATTCAAGTTAAAATCGAAGCAAAACACATAACATATCTCCACCAATTCAGATTTAGAACAAGCATATGCACACATAGACAAAGTGACACGGTTATTTCTGGACAAATAGTCCCCAGAAAAACCCAATGCAGGAAAACAGGTCTCTGGCTGCTGGAGGGTTTTATTATTAAGAATTTTTTGAATACAACAAGCCTGGGTTCCATATCTGGAAAACCCGACAGGCTCACTAGCTCATCTAGGGCCAAAATAATGACTGATCCACACCCTCAAATGGGATTTACAGAACTCAGGAAAAATTAGGGCCTAGAAACCCCAGCGCTGCCCCTGAAGCCTCTAAAGCCCCTCTGACCCTCAGTGTTGCTCCTAAAAGAATTGTGTTACCCCAGACTAGGTGACGCATGCCTTACGCTACCCCTTAGGGTCTCTACGTAACCCTTGAGGGTTTCCAGCTGAAAAATCACGTTGTCCTTGGAGGGACTACGTTGTCCTTACTGCTGCAGCTTCCCTGCTTCTCTCCGCTGTCCTCTGAGCTAATCTTTGCCTCTTGTGTATTCTAGACCTAGGGATCAAATCATCCCCTTGGTCTAAATTCCCCTCTCTGTAGCTGAAACACTTCTAATAATTCTTAGAAAACCCACCCTAGAATCTCAGCTTAGCTTCAGTGCTCTACCTCTGTGTGTATTTACAAATGACCCCAAGCCTTTCATTTATACTTTTCTCGTTGGGAAACCAACAGTCAAGATTAAATCTTTAATCAATGGATGAGATTAAAATAAATCTTGATTCATGTGACTTAAGACAAATTCATCACATGTTTAATTAAATTCACTTTAATTATTTAAGTTTCCTAAGTTTTAACTTAGGAAATACATTAAAATAATTAATTAATTTAATATCTCCTAAACCAGATGAAATTTCCCAAACCAATTTCTAAGTCTTGTAGATCAAGTGTACTCTAGTCCCTCCACAAAATTTGGGACCTAGAGCACAACTGATGCTACCCCAAATACACAAAATCTCAACAAAAACCCATGAGAAATTCTTATTATAGATCTTCAAATGACAAGTACCATGACCAATACTTAGACCCTTGACCTATTAATGTCTCCAAGACCTTGATACTGTTGTTGGTCCTTCATTTCTTCATTAACCTAAACTGACCTTTCTTCTATGAACTATGAGAGAGATCCTCTCGTTTCTCATTCAGCAATGATCCTTAACTTTCGCATCCATTTTAGGCCTTCATATTATAGACTTGATTCCTTCATAGATTTTTGGTTTCGTGAGACTGTGGATAATCCGGCAAACTCTCCTTCATAGATTTTAGGTACATATCTGAATCTCTTCTTTACACTAGACAACAGCATACATCATAGTGATTCATCATGGTGATCCGCACCATAGACATCATAATAATCTGTATTATAGACATCATAGTAATATGAATTTATATCAGACTTAATTGTGTCTCATATTCATCTGCATCACTTCTCAAATAGATACTCAACATGACATACTTCAACGCTGCCTGAACTTCCCATTTAAAACGGACTTTTTCTCGACGGAGATATCTTCTCTTGACCGAATTTGACTCCTTCCTTAGAACACAGATATGTCTGCACTATTTTTATTTTCTCAGATCCGCTATTTCTTAGTCTCTAAAATATGCATTGGCTTGCACAGGACAGTCCGCATACAACCATTGTTATCTCCTAAAGAAATTCACATTTTATACCCTATAACAACTTAAGGAAAATCTGCATTTTATACTCTATTATAACTTCAGGAAGTACACATTGTATACTTCGTAACCACTTCAGGAAATCTGCACTTTATACTATGTTATAACTTCAGGAAAGTACGCATTGTATACTCCGTAATCACTTCAGGAAATCCACATTGTTTTTCAATTAGAGAATCCGCAATAAGCTATAGGTATTCCGCACTTCTACCTCAGAGAGATCCGCATTAAACTTGATGAGTAATAGACTGCAGAGACTGTGTATATATAGTGGCAGTCTCCCTGTCTTTAGGTTGGCCATCCATTAGCTTGTAGGCCGACTTGACTGTGAGTGTAAGGGCTGAATTTATCAATTATTTCCAGTGTTGATATAAGGACTATTTCAAGTCATTCTTCCACAGCTTCTAGGACAATGTCTTGGAGCATTCAATGACGACTAGGTTCTTCCTATACATGACACTAAATACACTTATAAACAGAAGAAAAACCCTAAATAGACATCAAGAAGAAGTCTATTAACCTAAAATAAAATATTGCTCATGAAACCCATGAAGCAAGTACAACAAATATATATTTTATTATTTGTGTCTTCTTCTTTACATAAAATACATAATTACATAGTCAATATGAAGACCGACCTAGTTACACTTTTCAACAGTACATGCATAGAGTTATTCATCGAAAAACATAGAAATGTGGACAAAATAGAGGCGCAACATTAAGTACATCATTTTTTAAAAATGGAACAAGTTCATTTTCATTTCCGACCATTGGCGATACACCATCAATGGAAACTACTATCAATATTTTATTTGAAAGGCCCCTTGTTTCTTTTAAATCATTAACTGCACCATATGATGTTTTCTCTCTTCAATATGAAACAATTATGAGTTTTAAAAACTGTGAAATTGGAGGCCCCAACCCTTATGAGCATAGAAATGTGGCATAAATGATAAGATGTTTCCCTAAACTAGGATATGTACTTTCATATAACATCAAAGAATAAAAATGACTATCCAACATTGTTGTTGTTTGTACCTCTTCATGATACTCATATATAGCAAAAAGAAATCCTTTTGCAGCCATGTGATTTGTATATGATGTGTAATATTTATTCTTTGGCATGTTGGGTGTATGTAAAGACGTTGTAAACTAGCAAAGGGATTCATATTTTGAGGGAGGTAAATCTTCTTGCATAACCCAATAAAGTAATTTCATAGTTTTGATTACACATTGCTTGTTTTTGTCATCAATGCATTATTTGTGTTTTGGAATATATTTTTCTTTCTTTTCATTTACTTATATCCATTTAGCTTGTGAAATTTTATGGATGCTTGAATTTGCATGAACAATGAGTGAATCATGTTGCATGGTAGAGAAAATAATGTCGATCTACCATGGTCTAGCTCCCTTATGTGCTTCACAATATATTCTTTTCATAACTACTTTTCCTTCAAGTATTGTCTCTCTCAACCACATGTACATAAGTTTCCATTCCTCATGAAACTCGTTTCACTTTTTTTTTCTTTTTTTCTTTTGAGTGTTAAGTTAATGCAGTATACCATCCAAAAAAAAAATTGAGTGTTAAGTTAATGCAGTATACCATCCAAAAAAAAATTGATATAGAGTTGACACTTTTTTATTTGAAACATTTTTTGATATAATACCTATATAATAAAAAATTGAAAATAATTAGATATTGAATAAACATACCATACAATTTATAATTCATATTTTAAACATCAAGCAACAACATATATAAATACAACCATATTACTATTAATTCATATTATACAATATAATTTTAATCTTATAAACCTAATAAACATAATTTATAATTCCTACTTAAAACATCAAGCAACAACATATAGAAGTACAACCATATTACTATTAATTCATATTATACAATATAATTTTAATCTTATAAACCTAGTAAACATTTTGAGAAACTTATTCTATTATTATGTATTTAATTTCGTGAAACAAGAGGAGCTATCTTCTATTTTCTTTTCCTCATCAATGCAAGAAAAATTTCTAGAAAATTAGAATTCCATGTGAGAGGCTAAATATTTAGATTAACTAAATAATAATAATAATATAAAATTTGAATTATGATTTAGATAATTATTGAATAATCATATTTGTTTTATTAGATTATTTATTGTGATATGAAATTATATTTTCAGTTTTATGCAATTATTAAAATTTAGAATAAACATGGTTTTATAAATAAATAAATTCAAATTATGAGTAGAAATTTTTTGGGATATTTTATGAGATGCACGTGAAAGATTCATTATGTATGATAGGCTAATTATTTTGATTAATTAAATAATAATAAAATAACTCAAAATTATAAATTAGTTTTGATTATTGAATAATCATCTTTATCTTATTAGATTCTTTACTATAATTTTAAAGAATACTTTTAGACTTACACAACCATTAAATTGTTATGAATAAATGTAACTTTAGAAATAAATAAATTCAAATTAAAAATCAATTACTATGATTTTAAAACATGTTTTCATACTTGAGCAATCATTAAAGTTTTATGAATAAACGTGACTTTAGAAAAAAATAAATTCAAATTATAACTCATAATTACAATTTACAACTCTTAAGACCTCTCTTCTCATTTGGCTACAACTTTCTTATTGAACAACTTAACCCTTGATCTACTAAACCTAGAGGGGGATCAAATCTCTTTTAGAATAATCTCTTTTCACTCTAAAAGAGATTTGCACTTCAAGATATTTGATCCTTTTGACACATGGTAGATCGCCAATTAAGATGGATCTAGGCTGATATTATTTTTAAAATAAAATTATTTATTAATATAAACTTATTTATTAATATAAAATTATTTATTATTTTATTAATATTAATCAAATTATTTTAAATTAAAATATATTTATAAATTTAAAGAAAATATAATAAGAAAACAGTATAACATAATTTAATTTAACTTCTCCTATTGAGATTTTAATTTCCCAAAATTTTAATTTCTTCATTTTATGAAAAATCCATAATCCATATTACAGATAAATTAAATAATGGAAAATGTTATAAAAAATAACTTTAGTTAAAAAAAATGAAAATATTACTAGAGATGATTTTGGAATAGACATTCATCATTATTTTGATTTTTATTTATCATTGTTTTTCACTATATAGTATTATATAAAATTATTTATTAATTTTAATCAAATAATTCTAAACTAAAATATATTAATATATTTAAATATAAATTAATTTGAAAAAAATATAAAAGAAATTAGTTTATGTTAACTTCGAATTGTATTCAAAAATTTATAAAGTTTAAATTTGAAATTAAAATTTGATTGGAAATCAATTTCTTTCAAAGCCAAAGAGGTTTGTGGCAGGGATGTCCCCTCTCTCCGCTTCTTTTCCTTTTGGAGGTGGAGGACCTTAGCCAGATGATCTCAGAAGAAAGAAGAAGAGGGGATATAAAAGGGATCAAGGTGGTTGTAAACCTATGTATCACCCACCTCGTTTTTGTGGACGACATACTCTTGTTTAGCTCAGGATCCCGAGAGGAAATCGGGCAGATTAAAGATATACTGGACCTCTTCCTTAAAGCTACAGGGCTCTACATCAATATTCAAAAATCTTCAGTTACTGCTGAAGGGTTTATCGAGATGGAGATGGGTAGGATCTCGGAAGAACTCCCCTATGAATCAAAGGAATTATCTGAAAGCTTCAAATATTTGGGGTTCTTCCTAAAAACCTGATACTTATCGCACATATGACTGGAACTGGTTAGTGGCTAAGATTGAAACTAGAATCAAGCATTGGAGTTACAAGTGGTTGTCTCAGGCAGGACGACTAGTACTGATAAAATCAATCCTCCTCGCCTTCCCTGTCTATTGGACTGCATTAACTTGGGTGCCTAAAGGTATCCTCTCAAAAATTAACCGTCATTACAGTAGATTCCTGTGGGCAAGGTCAAAGGATGAGTTGGTTCTTCCTTGGGTGGCATGGGATAAAGTGGCTAGATCAAAGGAATGGGGAGGGTGGGGCATCAAGGATCTCAAAGCTTTTGCTTCATCTCTGGCAGCAAAACTGGGTTGGCGACTACTCACAAAGGAAAATCTATGGACAATGGTTGTCAAAAGAAAGTATATTGATCCAAACTGATTAGATGATTGGCTCAGAACACCAAACAAGAAACATCCACATGCTTCAGTGGTTTGGAAAGCCACTGTGGATTCCATCTATGTCATCGAACAAGGTCTGGCGTGGATGGTGGGGAATGAAGAATCTGTTAGAATAGGCCAAGATCGTTGGGCGAGATGCAACGGGTCTTTTTCCCTTTCCAGGGGACTAATAGAACACCTATATACAAAAGGAATAAATTTCCTCAGTCAGGCTGGGCTCGAGGGTCACTCTACGATATGGGGCTAGGCCTGGAAATCAAAATTGGATCTTCAACTTGAAGAACATTGGGTGGAAGAAAGGAGGGGTTTCATTTCAGAACTTCATAGATCAAATGTAAGACTGAAATACTGTCCTGACTCATTGAGTTTGGTTCACTCTCCTCTGGGGAAATACGCCCCAAAATTAGGCTACACCTGGATAATGTCACAAAAGGGGTGGGATGAGTCGGACTAGTGGTCAAAGGTTTTGTGGAAACTCAAGGCGCCAGCGAAATCTAGGCTTTTCTTTTGGTGTATTCTTAAAAACAAAGTGCCAACACAGGACTCCCTCCAGAAAAGAAGTAAGATTGGTCCAGGATGGTGCCCACTATGCAAGAGGAATGAGGAAACCATCCTTCACCTGTTTCTATACTGTACCTTCAATTCCCAGATTTGGAAGGAAATTAAACGCCTGTTAAGCTGCAATATCATCTGGGGAGGCCCTTCTTTAGAGGAGGCTTGGCTTTCTTGGTGGAACACTGCTTCGGATGAGAGAATCAGAAATATCCCATTGATTGTGTCATGGGGCACATGGATAGCCTATAACATGGTTACTTTTAGGGACAAGATCCATGTTCCTAAGATAACATTCGTGCAAGGGGTTTCCATTTTTTAGAACATCCCACTCACAAAACAGTCCAGGACCGCTCGTGAAGTAAGGATTGAAGACATTAGAGGAGACATACCCTGGGCCTACTTTGACGGAGCCTCGCACCCCCAAAACCTATGCAAAGCTGGAATCTCCATTCACCTCCCTTCTGGGGAGACACTCTCAGCCTCTGTTGGCCTGGGGGTTGGCTCCAATAACTATGCGAAACTAATTTCCCTGAAACATCTTCTTTGCTGGCTCATCCACCTTGGACTAAGACAGGCTCAGATTTTTGGCGATTCTCTAAATATTATCAAATGGTTCAACTCAGAATTTAGATGTCAAAATTTTATGATGCTTCCTCTTTTAGAAGAAGTTTTATCTCTTAAGAGATACTTTGATGATTTATTTGTATGTCATATATATAGGGAGCGGAATATGGAAGCAGAGACACTTTCTAAAGAAGGTGTACAACAATTTCTGGGAGGCTGGGCCATAACAGAAACGGATGTGGATTTGATCCACCACTCGGATCAACCACCCTTCGCCCAGTAAAGCCAATTGGAACTCTATCGTTTTGGGGACAAGGGCTTAGACAAGCACATTTTTATCTGGATGACGTTGTGGTCCTCCCGTTTTTCTGTTTTTCTTCGCATGTGATCAGACTGTTGCTTATCTATCTATTTTTAATTTTTGTACTGTCTTACATCAACTATATCATTTAAGTTTCTTTTCAAACATCATACTGCTCGGGTTGTTTTCCACTTCGATGGAGACCTGGTCAACATTATGCTCTTTTTTGCTTATTAACATCTATAATTTTTTGCTTATATGCCCAACTTAAAAACTGTGAACACTTTTCGAAATGATCAAACCATCCCTTTTGCTCTTGTTTGGGTTGTTTTCCTAGAGAGGAGGCCCAAGAAAAAAGTGTTATTCTGGTTTTCTTCTTTGCTTAACTGCTCTAATGCTCTATGCATACACAACAACAGTGATACAATGGGGTGGACAGAGTTTTAAAATTTTCGCACCACCACATGAAACTCTATAATTTTTTCTTTTCCTTTGTACAGGGGAGGCAAGAATATACAATCTTCGGAATGCCAATAGGCATATATTATGTAACTTTTTATTCTCTCAATAGAAGGTTCAATTTTTTCTTGGGAAAAAAAAAAGACAATGTTGGTTGAATTTAGAGACTTCAACCCTTTGCTTCCTACAAAACCTCCTCTAAAACCAAAGTAACATTTCAAAAAATTCTCACCTTGAAAAGTCACCAATTTTCACGGGGATCATGGTTGGCATCTTGTAATCAAAATAAAACAAATCAATAACTCAAACCAAATTTTATTAATTAACTCTTTGTATTGACTAATTGTAAATACAAACATAACATAAAGTTAATATGGTTATGGTTGTGTTGAGTTAACTTATCTTTATTATTTAGAAATCTACATGTTAAAGAATCAAATAAAGAAAATATCCTAATTAAAAAATATATATTATTTAAATCAAATCAGTGAATATTACTTTTGATTAAAGTTAAATTAGAGAAATATATAATCCAAAAAAATTGTAAATATATAAATAAATAACGTAATGGCTATATAAACTCAAATAATGATACATTTTTTAAGTAAATAAATACACAAAGTTATAGATGACTATATGAAATTGTATAGTAATAAATTTTAAGAATTGTGAAAAAATATATTTAATGTAAATAACTAATTGCAAATATCAACATAACGTTAACAAGTGTAATATGCAGTGTTGTTGCCTAGTACCTGCTTCTTACGTAAAAAGTAATTGATAGCTAATTTAGATTAATTTAAATGTTTACAGTTAAAAACCACCAAAACCACAAAATTTATAGCTACTTTAGATTAATTACGCTGTAAGGCATCAGTATTTGAAAACAACTCTCCTTTGTGCTTCGTGTCATAACCTAAAACTGTTCAATTATATGTTAGACGATTAAAACATATTCAGTCGTTGGATGAACCAGCAAAGGTAGTTGGAAATATTTCATTTACAATACATATGAAAACGCCATATAGAGTTTTTCATCTTGCACACTACATTTAATGAACCGCGTTTCCTCCACTCTCGTTCTTTTTCAACATCCAGAATACAAGATTTTTTCTCTATGTCAAGCTCCTCCTCTTCGACTTTGTCCCTTGTGCATTCAAATAAATTGAAAAACGCTCAGCTTCTTCAAAAACTAAATCAATGAGTTTCTTCTAAAAAACAATACAATTTTCTTTAAAAGAACTTGCTTTCATATGAATTATCATCGCTAGGCAAGTCCCCCTCGATAAAATCATCTCTAATCGGTTCTGCGTCGGAGGAATCATCAGCAGAGCCAAAGCCGTGCATTTCCTCTTCGCTCGTCGAGGGTGAGGGGTCATCCTCGTCGTCGAACAGGTCTTTGTTTTGGTTGTTCTCAACTTTAATCGAATCAGTGTGAGGGTGATCAGTTATTTTTTTCTTGTTCTTGGCCTTGGATTTGGGCTGACCCTACAAAGGTCACTCCTCTCAATCGTGGCAGAATTAATTCGCAACAAGCGATCACATCCTTTGGAATCGGTAGGATACAGGTAGAGGTTTGGCAGATTTTTGGCATTTGGATATATATACACTTTTCTCTGGAAGTGAACTTCTCGTGGCAGAATATGGTAAGGGGATAATGGATCTTGGTGATCCTTCTACACCATTTCCACCTTGGTTCACTAAGGATGGCCTTCAGATGTACTCAAACTTGTATGAGAAATATCGGTTTGTTTTCCGTCTGCAAGTTCCATATCTCGATTCTCTGCTGCAAAAGCTATATTTTTTCCTATGATTTTATTTTGGATTTCTTTTCAGTCCAAATCACCATGATATTCTTCCGATATGCAACCTAAAAATCTTTGTTTTGAATGTGTGATTTATAGGGATTGGGGGAGACTGGCCCATTTCAGAGACTGCAATGTTCAAGCTTGTCAAAATTATGGGATTAATTTTACATCTTTCTTTCTTGTATTTAGATATTGATGCAGAGGTATTCATGATTGCCAAGTTCTATGAGGACATGAAGCTGCAAAAGCAGAAATATATATTTGAATACAGTGAAATGCTGGAACAATTTGCTAGCTAGCATTTACAACGTTGAATTTGGATTTATATTTCTTGTAAGTAAAGTTTGTAAGTAATATTTTTGCATGTACTCAACCTGTATTTTATTCCATGTATGGATGAGTTAAAGATCTAAGATAGAAATTGATAGTTTTTTTACAGTTTTTGCATTGAGGTCTTTTTAGTTCTCAGCTCAAAGAGAAATTTATAGTTTGTTTACAGCTTGTAAATTGAAGCCTTGTTGGTTCTCTAGTCCCAAGTGAGGTGGATGTACTCATGCTATTTTTGAATGGATAAATTCCAACATGGACCTGTCACAGTAATTATTAATGGTTTCCTTGTGATTAATTTTAATTTTACCTGTGTTCACGTCTGTAAGTCTGTTGTTTAAAAAAACTTCTATATCTATCATCTTTTGAGAGAGGAAAAATTTGTGAATAAAAGTGTCCGTTAATTCTACATTATTATTCTTATCAATATAAAAATTAGAACTAAGCAAAAATCTTATAGTAGTATTGTGAATAAAATCGCCCAATAATTCTACATTATTATTCTTATCAATATAAAAATTGGGACAAAGCAACAATCTTGTAGTTTGGATTTTATGAAATAGAAGAATATTTTTAAAAACTAGATTCGAATGCCTTATTATCAAAATAAAAATTGGGACAGGGCACAATCTACATTTTTCTCCATTCCTCATAATAAATTATTTTAAAATTTTCAATCGACACCTAACGTACATCAAATTTACAATGAAAGACAACATTATTACTGAACCTGATGGCTTCTCCTGCCTTTATTAAAATTGACCAAAATCACTACATATATCTTGCTTAGCAAGCATTGGATCTCTTTAGGAACACTTTTCTCAGTGTCCATACAGGCCAAAACAGTGGCGGGATGCAGAGACAAATACTATTTAGAAGACCATAGCTAAAGATCAGCCATCATTAACTCGATTGTATTTTCTGTTAATCCGAGCTTTGTTTGTGGTTGGGCCTTGGGATAACCTACATCTATAATCGAGTTAATCCCAAGTGGATAAAGTAGCTCACAGCATGGAGCATGCATTTACGTTTTTGTCTCTTCAGTAATAGGTGTAGTTGATGTAGCGATCATCTCTTCAGTAATAGGTGTAGTTGATGTAGTGATCGTCTCTTCAGTAATAGGTGTAGTTGATGCAGTGATCACAACTTCTTGGAAGAATGATTTAACTCATATTCTATTGCTTGGCCTCTTGCTCCATTTTCTCATAGGAGGTCCCATAATAACCAATTCAACAAACTCCAAATTTTTTGAAAGTAGTGGCCCGACACTTGGATCTGAATTTTGGCTTACAACGATCTTACTCTCGCTTGAAATGATATCTACTGAGTCCACACCTACAACATATGAATGGACATGCCAAATGTTAATACATCAACCACAGTGAATCTACCTAAATTCCCCGCAAGTGTCTTAATTTCCCTCTGTTTCCATTTTTCTCAATTCAGCCTTAGTTCCAAAATACAATTTGTTGCATGGATATCTTATAAAAAAGATCAAGAAATATTATATTCAAGAGATTGATAAACTTTGGCTTACTTTAGACATTGACATTGTTTACTATTGTTGAAAAAGATGGTGGCTGATTAAATTAGAAGTTTCCATAGGCATTTGAATTTAATTCAATCCTCATGAATATTTCAAAATATGAGAAGAACCCAATCAAACAATTAACCTAGCTCTTATCAATGGAATTCTGAAATATTCCCAAAAATACTCTTATTATTTATTCTTTCTCCCATCTTCTTCAAATATGATGACTATATATATTCTGAAATATTCCCAAAAATACTCTTATTATTTATTCGGCTTTAATAGCTTATAATAAATACTTGAAAACAGAAATGGAGAAATAAGAAGCAAGAACATTAATCTACAAGGTTATACTAGTCCCCTTTATTATATTACATTAATCTGCGGTTATACTAGTCCCCTTTATTATATTACATTAATTTTATCATTTTTAATAAAAAATAAATAAATTTGAATGTAGAACGTTAAATTTGAGTGTTAAAGGTTTTTTTACCATGAAAATTAAATTTTACTAATTAAAAATAAATAATATATAGATATAACTTCCCAAATTTTTCTTCTTGTTTTTAATTTTTATATTTTTATTTTTAATTTGGATATTTTGAATAATGATGACATGATGCACAGAGTATATTATTTTTTATATTTAAAATAACTTTTTAAATTTAAATTAGAAAAATATATTTAAATAATATTTAAATTTTAAAATTGTCCATGGGTATTGGAAGGGTGCTCTCTTAAGTCTTTGATGTGAGGTCACATGTTCAAATCCTTATTGGACATGTTGAAGATGTAGTCCTGTCAGGGTTACAAAAAAAAATATTTAAACTATAAAATTATATTTTTACATGCTTAATAGTTGTTCACCCGGCTAATGCAAGTTTTCTATGTGGAATGTGTCGCTTCAATCCCTGATGTCTCAAATTTCGCTGCAGATTCAGGAGCTAGAATGATCATCCTTCACCCACATTTATCCTGTGCTCAATCAACTAGCAGATAAGTTTTTCGAGGAGGCATTCGAGTATCCAAATGGCTCTTTCATATAAATTTGTTGATGGCAGGGAATTTGAAGGCATGGAATTTCTACTTCAAGTCTTCATTTTGGCCTGATGGTCTGCTTTTTGATATTGGTTGAAGTAGAAAGTCTATCATAGTGTGGCTTATGGTTTCGTATGAATATTTTAAACATAATTTTTATTCTATAAATATATTTATAATAAGTATATATTTTTTAATGTATACATTTTTATGTACAAAACATTTTTAGAGAGATTATCTTATATAATTATATTTATACTCTACGATATGTATATTTTTTACAGTTTAATTTTTACATTGCATTCTACCAAAAGGACAAAACACAAATTAAGTAAATTTGTATATATGCACAAAATCTTTTTAGAGAGATTATCTTATATAATTATATTTATACTCTACTATATGTATATTTTTTACAATTTCATTTTTACATTGCATTTTACCAAAAGGAAAAAACACACAAATTGCAAAAGAATGTGTAATTTTGATGAGAAACCCTTCCCTTTGACTATTACATAACACTCAGTATCATCATAAGCACAGATAAATCAAATAAATATATTGTACATCCCAAATTTTTAAGTCTTGAAGATCAAGACCATCATAAGAATAGAGAATAAAAGAAATATATTGTACTGCATTCAATTGGTGAAATTTGCAACTATGCCAATTAATGAACTATTAGCAAGATCAAGGTTGTGGCACACCCAAAAAAAGGAAACTTGCAAAATTTAAGCTAACGGCAACCCCTACTCCTGAACAGTCTCCCTCAAGGACCACTTCCTCCTCTCCTTCATCAGGCAATACTTCCCGAACAACTCACTCAACTACATCATTTCTATACCCCCAACAATCTATTTATATTATTGTACCCATAACAGTTGGGGTTCTTCTATTATTTCCAAGAGCCTGACATTAAATGAAATTCTTATGTTATTGCCAAGAGCCTGACATCAAATGGAATTCCTATGAGACGTGAACAAATATGGGACAAACCTTCCAAATTACAGCTTGTAGCCATAGGTTTGATTAGACTGCATTTTTTTTTCAAATAAATGTTTCATATCGGTGAATGTAAAATGCAAAAATAGAGTTGGGAAAAGTTAAATTTACTATTTGAAAACCAAATTGTCATCCCTTGTACCTAATGAGCCTTCTTCATTGAATATTTTCTTGAATGACATTTTGTTTACTAATTTTTATCATTCAATGATTTCTTATATTTCAGGATTCTTCTCTTTTTTATGTCATACTACATTTTCTTTGCAACATCTGGTGCAATTGCTAGTTTAAATGTTTATAGAGTTAAAAACCTCCATAACCATGTATATATAAAGTATGCTACATAGTAATCATAAACCCCAATTTAAAATAGTCTTGACTCTTACATATATAATATCATATCTATATCTCTTAAAATTAAATTATTATTATTATTATGTAAAAAATTGTATTAAAAATTAAAATATATAAATTTTGAAATGTAACATTTTTAGTTTTCATATAAAAAATATAAAAAATAAATAAATTAAACATTGTCTAAATAAATTAATTATATTTAAAAAGAAATATAAATGGTTTATGCAAATAAATTTATTTAAATGAATATTTTAACTAAAAAATACGTTGTTATTTATTTTATATTAAATTAATTATCCAATTATTAATTAAAAAATTAAAAACTCACAAATTAAAACCAATATAATACAATACATGAATGACTATATTTATTGTCTTGTACATTTAAACTATATAGTAAAAATAAATATTAAAAAAGTGAGTTGTAAAAATAATTTACTAAGCATAAATATTTAAATTTGACAGGTGTACACTTTATTAAATGTTATGACACTTGCTTTGGCATTTCATACATTGACAATTTATTTTCATAAATATTTAGATTTGATAGGTGTACTCTATGTTTAATAACACCTGGTTGCATACAAGATTTTTTTAATAAAAAAAATTAATAATTCAAACTAATTTTTATTAACCTTTTGTATGACTAATTGTAAATATGAACATAACATAAAGTTAATATGGTTGTGTTGAGTTAGCATACCTTTATTATATCCTAAAAAATAGTAACTATATATAAATAAAATTAGAAAAATAAATGCTCAAAAGATTCTAAATGTTAATCAAGGTTGTCATTGATGGCAACATGGCTTTGACTGAGATGTCAATATTCTTGAGATGACTGGTTCTAGATGATGATGTCTTGCCCTAAGAAGTTGCCAAATGTCTGATTAGTGATCTAGTCCCTAATTACAAGTCCATGATGTAGAACTATACTTAATGAAGCCATACTTGAGATGATGCTATACTCTTATATGACCACACTTAATGATGGTTTCTGACGAAGATTAGAAGACTGAGAAATGACGTGATTGATGATTGAAAGAGACCTTCCTAATGATACTGCCTATAACATATCACTGCGCCACTATATAATACACTCATTGCTAATGTCCTACCATGATCCTATGATGAAGGTGTTAAACAATGAAGAAGCCAAAACCATGAAGAAGCCTAACAAGAGAAGCCTATCTGCCCTAGCTCAAATTCTGCACTAGCTAATGACCAGTCACATTAAAAAAAAAAAATTACTATCTTAGAGGCAGCCTCTCAATTTGATACCAATGCCATCTTTTAGAGCATAATTTGTCTTTCCAAAGAGCTTTTACTTGCCCCGAAAATCCCAACAGTTTGTGAGAAAATGAATTTTTAAGTTTAAAAGTAATATTTCTTAAAGCTAGCTGACCCACACTCAGACATTCATGTCGGCCTCCCTCCAAGAGACGTTTCCCTTTATTAAAGGTCAAAGTCCTATATAAATATGATGTCCAGCACCTCATTTCAACCATGAATTCGGTCAAGATTTCAGAGAACAAGTACAGAAGGATAAAGGAGGCCGAGGAGGTTTTTTTAAATCACTGTTTAGGCTAAAAATACTTATGTTTTAGGATTAAAACGTCTTGAGGACAGTTAATGATATATTTGGGAAAATATCTTTATGATTTTCTTCAAAGTCAGACTTGAAGAAAACTATTGTAATTGTGGTAATACAACCGTTGTTCCAAATTTGTGACATGAAAGTGTGGTCAGATAGTTTTCTAGAGGACTGTAATATATCACAATTTGGACCTCTGTATTGGATCATCTTTGGTTGTTGATTGTCCACTGAGCATATAGTTTGAGGAGAGCTATAGTCCTAGTCACATTTGTGAGGAGTCAAAGGTCCGTTTGAACTAAAAACAGTCCTAAACTTAAGCACATAGGAGCAGCACTAACATGGAAGCCAGTTGTAGCAGTTAGGAGGCAGTTTGGAGGAGTTTAAGTACGCTGATGTGGACATCATCTTGCCCTAACCATTCAACCCAATATACAACAAAAAGACACCAAATTCGAATCTTTTAAAAGCAATCCCTTTGACATAGAGTTGGAACAATTTGGAGATATCATTAATCTCAGTGACCATTGTTTGAAGCATTATTGAAGTAGTTCTTGAGAGAGCGTTGTTTGGAATTGCATTCAATATTTTTGGAGAAGAAGTTGGAAGACCTTGTTGAGTGCTTAAAAGACTTGTTGTAGGCCCTTGTTGAAACAGACTTGTGAGTAGACTTCTAGTGTTTTGGATCTGTGACACTTGATTGGGAGTTTTAGGTATCTTTTGAGAAGTAGTTCATTGAGCATTGTTCATTGGAACCTTAACAATATTTTACTTGAAAAGGATCATTGTAAAGTAGCCCTTGAACCCTTGAAGAGGTATTGAAGACTTGATCTAGGGAAAGCAACCTAGAGACATTCTTGAAGACATTATTATGCATTGTTGAAGATCCATTGAAGAAGCCCTTGTAGAGGCCTAGAGCAGGTGCAGAATTTGGGCTACCTATTAAAAACACCTTGAAGGATACTTGAAGATATTTGGAAGACTTATAGAAGCTAGACTTGGAGATATTATTGGAGATCATGATGCATTGTTGATGTCATCATGAGGTGAACTTGGAGATATTATTGGAGATCATGATGCATTGTTGATGTCATCATGAGGTGACTTGGAGAATTTGGTTGGGTACGATGAAGAGCAGTGGTGACACCTTCTAAGAAGAAAAGGTGGTCATTGATGATGCAATGTGGAGACTAAGTGTGACAAGGCTCGTTGAAGAAGACATTGGGAGCCGTGAAGAATAACCAAACATATTTTGAGGAAGTGAAGTTACGGGTTGGAGCCTCATATAGACAAGGTCGGTGCCTTGGAAGATAGGGTTGGAGCCCTAGAGGATTGGAGTCCTCAAGAGACCAGGTTGGAGCCTATACTAGATATAGGGTTGGAGCCCTTGAGGTTGGTGCCTCAGAATTGACAGGGTTGGAGCCTTGGAAGTCCAAGTCGGTGCTTGGCAAATACAAGTTGGAGCCTGGGAAATTGAAGACTGGTGTCTTCATCTAGGGTTGGAGCCCTACATATATTGTACTTGATTTATTGTAAAGAATAAATTAAGAAAAGCATTTATTCTTATTGTTCATTTTGTGTTCTAAATATAAGTGATCTAATTGGTAAAATTAACAATTGAAAAGAAATACTGATTCACCCCCCTCTTAGTATTTCCAACACTAAAAAATAATAACTAATTATCATAATAGTTATTAATTACAAAAGTTATATGTAAATAAAACAGATATAACAAAGTTAGGAAAAAAAACGTAGGAGATCCTAAAAATTAGTAACTATATACAAATAAAACTATTTTAACAAAATTAGGAAAAAAATGCTCAAACTATTCTAAAAACTAGAAACTAAATAATAAAATAATGGCTATATAAATTCAAATAATAATACATATTTAAAGTAAATAAATACATGAAGTTGATTCCTTAACTCTCTTTATCAACTAATTGTTGTATTGAGTTAACATATCTTTATTATTTAGAAATCCACATGTTAAAGAATCTATAACAACCCTCATTAAAAATTCATGTAAAAAAAAATATAAGACCAAGGTCATGGGGCATGTATTCCAAGCTAAATGTTGGACGAAACATCCTAGTGGGTGTTCATTTGGTTTATTATGGCTAAGGGAAATCGACAAAGGCAATGGAAAAGTCTTTAGAAAGGGCAAGAAATATTAATTGGCATTTTATTTATGAAAATAATGGATAATAGGAGAAAAGGAAGGTGAAAGGTCATCGGTTGCATGTGAGGAAGAAAATGAAGGAAAATAATTGAAAATTGAATAAAATAGAGGCCTCGTTGATAAAAAGGCTTCTAAGAATCAGCTGGTAGTTTTTTGTCAGTGTTAGCATTTGTCAGTTTAGTTTTGGAGCTCTCATTTTATTCTCTCTCTCTCATACTCTTTGACACTTAGAGTTTTCTTGGAGCAACCTTGGAGGAGTGTGGCATACTTGATATTTGGAGCAAGAAGTAAAAGGAAGAGCAAGAAAGTGCAAGAGGACATCGGGATCAGCAGCTACAATGAGTTTTTCTTGCAGGTACTGAATTGCATGTATGATTTCCTTGCTAGTTTTGGCATGCATGGCACATGAATGTGGTTTCTTGATTATGATATTTCATTTAAATGGAGGATTTCCTTGATTGATAGTGGTTTTTCCTAGCCTTGCCACTTCCTAGATATCCATGGCGTTGTGGGTTTCTTTCATTTTGTTTTTATGGTTGGTTCTCATATTCCTTAGAGTTGTGGGTTGAGTTACCAATTCCTAAAGCCTTAGTTAGACAAACACTCTCGAAGACCTGGAACAACTTGGGTTGAGTTAGTAGTTCTATAATCCTTGGTTGGAAAAATTCTCTAGAGCCCTTTGTGGGTTGAATTACTAGTCCTGGAATCCCTGGTTGGAAAAACACTCTGGATATCGACAACAATTTTCGGTCGCATTACTGTTACTATAAGGATTGGTTGGAACAAACGCTCTATAGCCCAGAACGACTTGGGTAGAGACCAATCTGGTGATGGTTAGTGATGTCCGACCATGAGGTGGAGTCACTAGTTGAGGGTTGAGGCAGTTGGCCTCTTGAAACTCTAGTTTTGTTTCGTTTGATTTGTTTCAGGAGATCCCACATTCATGATTGGAATATGGCACAAGGGTGATTGGCTAAAAGAAATAATTGGTTCAGTCCAATCTATGATCAGGTGGTTCGTGGAAGTCCTTGACTTGGTTGGCTTATGCATTCATTAATAAGAGTTCATTATCCTTTGGTAGTTCATATGTGTTTTTTATGGCTATTATATTTTTGTTATTTATGTTGGTTATACATTGGTTATGAGTGTGTTTTATGGCAGGATTGGTCTATGACTCTTATCATGTTTTGATTAGAAAATGAATGATTAATGAATATATGACCTAATATGTGATAATGCAACTATTGTGATAAGGCATAAATCCTTCTTAATGATTCTCAGATAAGTATGACACCCCTATGCTCAAATTTATTGTTATGACATGTAGATTACGTATATGTAACATGTTGAAATTTTTTTTGTCATGGCTAGTAGGGGTCCGAACAAGTCATTGATTACATGTTTATATCAGTAACATTGTTTCAACGTTATTTATCATTTTTGGTAGTTTCATGAAGTTCTGGGTAGTGGTATGAGTCCTAGCCCTGAAAAAGTGGCTCAGAATATGGGGTCGTTGGCTCAAAAATACCTGAAAAAGGCCACAAGCAGTGGCATGCCTTGTTTTGGGAGCATTGGGGAATCACTGACAAAGAAATATTATATCACGTGCGTTCATATTGGAGTAATTTTTTTTAGAAAAAACCAAAACATTATATTGGATATATAACTAAGGGTTAGTGGGTTTTTTTTTATTACATAAGGAATATAAATATTTTAAGGTATTATTTATTTATTTTTTTGGCCAAATGGGCTTGTTTTGTGGGTTTGGAAAAATAAAAAGAGCATCGACTGAGTGTGAGGCATCATTGGCATTCGAGCACCATTGGAGCAAGGTCAACTGAACATTTTTTATGCGCTTGAACCTGCCTGGTACTGAGCGGCTAGCACTGTTGGAGTCATAAAAATCAAGTGTACATTGATTCCCACTCATTGTCAAATGTTCCCCATCTGTTTGAGATATTTGGAGCTTCTCTTCAAACAAACCAGTGGCTTTTTCTAAGTCTTCCATGTAAGTCGCTTTTATCTCAGTATCACTGGAAACTGCAAGTGTTTATTTTTGTCCAATGGATTCATGAAGATTCTGCTGTGTAGTTTCCAGGGTTTTTCTTTGCAGCTGGGATCTCAAGTCATCCAAGGTATTTTCCATTTCTAATTTCTCCTGTTCCAAGTCATGAACTATTTGTCTCAGTTGCTCTTGTTTTCTACGAATTTTGCGCATATTTTAACATGTGAACATGCCCGGTACTGAGCAGCCAACACCATTGGAGCAAGAGGTTTGGCCGACTGAACCTTGAACCTATCAACGTTAGCCTTAAGCAAAGCCTTCCTGTGACGGATCTGAGCATTCAACAAAGAATTCGAGAAAAGAGGGCAAGAGGATTTGACTGCGAAAGAACATGCATTCAACAAACATTGTGAGAGAGGGAAAGAGAATTTGTGTTTTCATCTGAGCTTTGTTTCCATTTGGCATCACGAGGGCAGCAGGGGGACCTGCAACACTAGAGGTTAGTCACGGTGAACCTGCGGAGAATAATGTGATAGATTCTTACAGTTTTTGTGCCTGGATGCTGGGGTTTATTTTAGAAAACAATGTTGTGTTTAAAACTAGGTTAACTGAGGTATATGTTGTGAATAATTTAGCGTCTACAGGCTAGGGTGTATTCTAGCAGATTTCTTTGTCTGAAACTAGGTTAACTAAGAAACATGTGGTGACTAACATGACTTAATTCATCACAGTGATGTCAATCCTTATTGCTAGTTTATTGCCTGATGTACCTTGGTTATATGGTATTCATACCTACATACACACTTTGCTAAAACAATTGTTTGATTTTCCTCATCTTTTAGAGGGTGAAAACCCTATAGTTAAGTCCTTTCTGCAAGCACACTGGTAGTAACGCTATTTCTTGACTATCATTACCACTTAGAGAAAAAGGACTTGTAGTCATGTCCATTTGACCTAAATAAATTTCAATGCTTTCACCCTTCCAAAGATTGCTTTGACTGCCAATATGTTCATTTTTTACAGATAAATCAATTTCAACTTTTAAATCCCAAAAGCATCAAAGGTTAGGTCAATTGCAACTTTTAATCTCAATTTATATGAGATTAACCTTTGATGCTTTGGGGCTTTAATCTTTTTTGGTCATTAATTCTTCTCATCCATGATATATTACTTTCTCTTTGCATTTATGTTAGAATTGTCATCTTATTTGGAACTGATTTTTTTGTGCTTGTCATTTTACCTAGAATTGACCTTATGTCCCAGCATTGTTATTCTACTTAGAGTTGTTTCTATGTTTGCAAAACTGTAGAGATTTACTGGGGACTGTTGTTAGGTAACATCAATACATCGATGACTAGTGTTTCCTTGTATAATTTCTGGTATTACTACCATTGTCCCTAGATATTATGCTATCGTTGTCGCTAGAAATTATGTTATGCCCTATTTAAGGACGGTGCAACTGATAGTTTGCTCTGTTACTTTGTTCTATCTACGTATGCCTTTCTAAGGACATTGCAATGATTAGTTTTCTCATGCACATGTATACAGAAAAATAGAGAAGGCCATACCAAATTAATGGTTGTAGCTATACTTGATTGTCTTACATAGACACCAAGAGAAACTAAATACTATGTAATTTGTGTAGCCTCAAATTTCATTGTCATAACATATTTCCATTCAAATATGTGCTTGTCCCACCATAATGTTATTGGTTAATTGCTACGTTTTATTTCATCATGAAGTTTTGCTACAAACTAATGGTATGTAAACTCAATATTTTGTCATTGTGTATTCATAATGGGGCATGATATCAAGTGTGATAGTTTATCTCAACCATTGATGAGACATATTTCTTTAACTGGTTGCGCATGATGTTATATGTGATTGTAACACTGAGCATAGTATGATTGTGGCTTATTATAAATATGTTTCTAGTGTTTCCTTGTATAAGTTCTAGTATTACTACTGTTGTCCCTAGATATTATGCTATCGTTGTCCCTAGAAATTATGTTATGCTCTCTTTAAGGACAGTGCAACTGATAGTTTGCTCCATTACTTTTTTCTATCTACGTATGCCTTTCTAACGACATTGCAGTGGTAAGTTTTCTCATGCACATGTATACAAAAAAATAGAGAAGACCATACCAAATTAATGGTTGTATCTATACTTGACTATCTTACATAAACATCAAGAGAAACTAAAGACTATGCAATTTGTGTAGCCTCAAATTGCATTGTCATAAAATATTGCCATTCAAATATGTGTTGTCGCACCATAATATTTTGGTTAATTGCTACTTGTTATTTCATCATGAATTTTTGCTACAAACTAATGATATGTAAACTCAATCTGTTTTCATTATGTATTCATGATGGGGCATGATATCAAGTGTGATAGTTTATCTCAACCATTGACAAGACATATTTCTTTAACTGGTTGTGCATGATGTTATATTTGATTGTAACACAGAGCATAGTATGATTGTGGCTTATTATAAATATTTTTCTAGTGTTTCCTTGTATAATTTCTAGTATTACTACCATTGTCCCTAAATATTATGCTATCGCTATCCCTAAAAATTATGTTATGCCCTCTTTAAGGACGGTGCAACTAATAGTTTGCTCCGTTACTTTGTTCTATCTACATATGACTTTATAAGGAAATTGCAATGGTTAGTTTTATCATGCACATGTATACAACATAATAGAGAATACCATACCAAATTAATGGTTGTAGCCATACTTGACTGTCATACATAGACATCAAGAGAAACTAAATACTATGCAATTTGTGTAGCCTCAAATTGCATTGTCATAACATATTTCCATTCAAATATGTGTTGTCCCACCATAATATTTTGGTTGATTGCTACATGTTATTTCATCATGAAGTTTTGTTACAAACTAATGATATGTAAACTTAATCTGTTGGCATTATGTATTCATGATGGGGCATGATATCAAGTGTGACAATTTATCTCAACCATTGACAAGACATATTTCTTTAACTGTTGCGCATGATGTTATATGTGATTGTAACACTGAGCATAGTATGATTGTGTCTAATTATAAATATGTTTCTATTGTTTCCTTGCATAAGTTCTGGTATTACTACCGTTGTCCCTAGATATTATGCTATCGTTGTCCCTAGAAATTATGCTATGCCCTCTTTAAGGACAATGCAACTGATAGTTTGCTCTGTTACTTTGTTCTATCTACGTATGCCTTTCTAAGGACATTGCAGTGGTTATTTTTCTCATTCACATGTATACAACAGAATAGAGAAGACCATACCAAATTAATGGCTGTAGCCATACTTGACTGTCTTACATAGACATCAAGAGAAACTAAAGACTATGCAATTTGTGTAGCCTCAAATTTCATTGTCATAACATATTTCCATTCAAATATGTGTTGTCCCACCATAGTATTTTGGTTAATTGCTATATTTTATTTCATCGTGAAGTTTTGCTAAACAATAATGGTAGGTAAACTCAATCTGTTGTCATTATGTATTCATCATGGGGCATGATATCAAGTGTGATAGTTTATCTCAACCATTGACAAGACATATTTCTTTAACTGGTTGTGCATGATGTTATATGTGATTGTAACATTGAGCATAGTATATTGTTACAAAATGTGCTATCTTTAATTATTCATGTCAGGGCAAGGTGTCATGTGTAATTATCCATTCCAACATAGGGAATGATGTAACACTAAGAATAGTATATTGTTACAAGATGTGCTATCATTAATTATTCATGTTGGGGCGAGGTGTCATGCGTAATTCTTCATTCCAACACAGGGTATGATGTAACATGTGCAACCTTTGATTCATTACTAGCAGAATACATTGTTAGAATATCATGTTGCCATGTGTTCTGTAACTTATGTTGGTTTTCCCACCATGCATTTAGTAGCTATTATATGTGTTTTAGTAATGTGCATTAAGGTTCTATGAGTACCGAAAATTGGTTAAAAACGATTGTTGTATCTGCTGCACCTCTATTCCTAGCATTTTTGTTAAGTTCTCTTGAGCTGTTCTCGTTAAGTTCATTTGCATGACTATTGAACCTTCTTATATATATATACTAGTGAAGAAAAGCTCAATATATGGCAGTTGAAAAAGTATATAGGTTTTGTGTTCAATGGCGTGCTCCCATGTATAGTGATTAATGATGTGTTGTGCACGTTAACTCACCACATGGCACGTAATTGCTTTAATTCTAGTTTCCTTTCAAGTTGTCCTATCTATAATTTTAACACATTTTGTAGCAACTGGAGAACATCATTCTCTAAAAATAAAATCTGCAATATTAAATATCTCAAGTTCAAATCTAGTTGTAATGACATTATGTATATATTTCGTAAGAAATATGATCTATATGTGACATTATGCATATAGTTCATACGAAATTTGATCCTTTGAATGGGAAAGATGGATGGTTAATGATGTTTTCATTGCTGGTGTTTAACATTTCCATAAGAAATGTGATCCCGTGAATGGAAAAGATAGCTGGTTAAGGATGCTTGCATTGCTAGTGTATAACATTTTCATTAGAAGTCAAATTGTTAATGTATTAGATGTAAATTATGTGGCATATTCTCTTCCAATGAGGGGAGTTGGTTGATATTTTAATCATATCCAATATATGGATGCCAAAAACCAATTCTTGTACAAATAAACGAACTCCACCACTGTCACAACCGAGCATATCAAAATCAGATTGCCACAAGCAAATAGACTCATCACTCACAACAGATTGAGTAGTTAGAGCCTGAGGATAATAAGGTCAAGAAGGACAATTCTACGATTAAGATGTATAAGAGGGACCACCATAATGATATAATCGCTGATATGTACACTTGATGACTAGAGGGAAATTCATCACCCAGGTTTTAGATTACACAGAATCTACACTCACCGAGGTTTTAACCTGGACTATTTTTTCTGGTTGTAGCACAGAGTTGAGTGAAGATGTGTTTGTAGCACTTTTTTCATCATCCCATGAATGCTGCAAGGCCATTGGTAACATTGAATGGCATCAATGGCCATGCAAGAATTTCTTGTCACATCTTGAAGGATGTCTTCCACATAACCTTTGTCTTGATACAGATTTGATGATAACTAGACTTGAGGTTGATCTTACTAAAATATTTGTCTCCCTAAAGTTGAGTTAATAGGTTGTCAATGCGTTATAATGGATATTAGTTCTTTATTATAATTATGCTCAAGATTAGATGGTCCACACACATTCTCCATGTGCCATCGTTCTTTGAAACTAGAACTATGGTGGATCCACAAGGTAGTTCTAAAAACATAGAGATCAAGCACTATCCTTACCCATTGGTAGCTCCAAAAACATTAAAAAAAATGTATTTATCTCTTACAAGCCCTAGATACTAGATAACAATAAATTGAATAAAATCCATTTCATACCAGCGAACAGTAAAAGCTACGATGTTTTGGTTTTGACCTCTTTAGGAAACAAATAAATGATGTAAATAAGGCCAAAATTGGGGTAGATTTAGGGCCTAAGCTTGCTTATAATTTTTTCAATATTTGACTCAATAAATCAACTCTCAAATCTATTTTAGTACTTTGTTTTATTTCTGGTTTTAGTTCCATTTGAGGAATCCATCGATAGTACATTTTGAATCAAGGTGTTTCATCACAATAGTAAGAGTTATTCGTGTTTTTTGGAGCTTTGAATTGAAAGTGCATATTTTGCTTCCTTGCTCTTTTTTTCATAATAAACCAATATGTTTGTGGAATTTTACTTACTTTTTCATTTATTTATGTGCAAAAATAGATGGACTTGTCATTTATTTTCATTTATTTTACTTACTTTTTCATTTATTTATGTGCAAAAATAGTTTACACATTTACATTTCCACTCCTAGGTATTAAAGTACTAAAGAACACATAAATAATGGTGGGTAGTAACTCACTATTTATTTGCATCTTGTTCCTATCCACTTTTTATGCAAACACTTGCTTAAATTATGTTGGGTAGTAATCACTGGTAAATATGTTATATACATGAGTATGAACTATGAAACTTAATAATCTTTGCACAAATATTTAAAAATCATGACATCAATATTGTAAATTTGAGGTAGTTATCCTCATGGCATTGTAATGTGGGAAGGTTGCAATAAAGCTTTCATATTGTGGTCCAATCAAATATTTAAAATATTTTTTTAATAATATTGATAAATAAATATTTGTTTTTCAAAGTTAAACATTATAATGTGCATTGGTTATTGCTAAACTAATAATAGTCAATAGACAAATTGAATGTTAGAGTCTTGCCTTTGCAACCCACTAATGAGCACTAAAATACCTACTCATTATACATTTTAAGTTGCTAAAACTAAGAAAATCATAAAAGCTAACCAAATTATACTTTATTTTAAATTATTATTAATTTTATAAATAATTAATATATAAGTTAAACATATATACATTTGAAAAAACATGGAACATAATTCTTATTCATGGAGATTTACCACCACTTTAAGATGAAGATTCATAATATGTAAATAAGCTTTGTTACAATACCATGACTTATCAATACCATATGCTCAAAAAACCATCACTCACTTGATATAACACTAGTTCATAAGTTTTTATTTTTATTTTTTTTAGAGCATGTATAACATAGCTACTTTAGAGATAAATCTCAACCTTTCATATGTGTATATTACTATGAATATTTTAGAATATTTTGTAAAGATTTAATCTCTACTATCCATCTAATAATTATTAATAATTAAATTAAATTCTAAAATCCATGCATCATAATATTAAAAAATAAATTAAAATTTTAATATCCCTATTAAAAAATAAACATATTGAAATTTACATTTTAAAATAAACAAACATAATTACTTATTAATTTATATTAATTTATTTAAAAAATAAATAATTTAAATCAAACATTTTTAAACTTATTCTTTATTTATTTTTATTAAATAATTAAAAAAATATATAAATTCAACTTTATTAAAATTCTATAGTAAATTAAAAAAAGTGAAGAGAAACTTTTATGTAGAGGATTTTTAAACGAGACCAATATTTTATGTAAACACTCCGGAACTTTGAGAATTAAATATTTGTATATCAATATATTTAGTATATTAAGCAAAAAAATTATTATTATTATAATATGTTTTCTTATTATAATTTTTGACATTTTTATTTTTTATTTTTTAAAAGTAAAAAGATATTTTTTAATATTTAAGGTTATAAAAATAATTATTTTAACCATAGTAATTTAATATAAATTTAGTCATTTTTTGATTAATATAAATTTAATCCATTTTATAGATAGTTTTTTCAAAAATAGTTAGTTGTTTTTAATGAGAATTTTTGAAAATTTTGAATATTGATTTGTGATATTTAAACTGGGTTTTTCAATTATTTCTAGGATACTTTGATTTTGCAGAGTTTACCTATCAAACTTGTGATTTCATTGAATTCCTTATTTTATACAAATTAAATTAGAAAAATAAATCCGAAAACTTTTCAAAAATTCAGATTAAAAACAACTCCAATAACAACACACTAGAGATTATTTCTCAAGATCACCCAATAATAAAAACACTAAATTCATGTTCATTTCCTGTTTTTTTTGGGCTAGGCTGAGCAAAAATAAATTCCAATACGATATAGTGGTAAATTGGTAAATAGTTGAGAGCATGCCACTATTAACTTTCATCGCAAACTTCATATTGAGTCATGTTAGAAATGAAATAATAATGAAATGAAATGCAATTTTAATGTCCATGAGACTAAAAATAGTCTATGGGACTATGAGTTCCATGTTTTTCGCATATTGCATTACAGTCCTTTTCTTATTCAAATTGATGACAAGCTGGCCCAACTTTCCAACAATCCCATCGCTAAAAGGACAATGCCAAGTAACCGATGCTAACATATTCCCATATCTTTCTCTAATGTCTTTGAATGCATCACATTCCAAAATGAAATGTTTTTCCGATTCCATTGCCCCAGACGTGCAAAATGTAGACACTTGTTCTTCCCAAGCTTCATTAGGCCTTTTCCACCATCTTGTTTCACACCGAAGATGATGCGAGTTGGTTCTTAATTGAGCAATAAAAACATTTGTCCTCCACGAAATGTTAGCTCCAATGTACTCTTTTTGTTGGAGATCATAAGTAGGGTTGAATTCTTCAATGTAGTACTTCTTCTTTCTACCTAACTCTTTTCCCCATACTTGTTTATGAAACTTCTCCATAACAAAAGTCTTTAGCTCTTTGCTATTTGTGGGACAAGCATTGAAGTAGATATTCCATTTTTGCATCCATGTGTAGTTTTGTCTCATCCATGTTTTCTTTCATTCACTCATGCCTTCCTTGAAGATAACATTAGACCATCTACCTATTTCCATTTGCTCAATTCTTTTTAGATATCTTATGAGCCGCACCATAGCAATTACTTCGATGAGAGTTGCTTCTGTTTCACTTAACATTATCTCATAAGGTACTGAACTTTTTGTTTTGAATTTTCTCATGATCAAGCATTTTTGGATTTTCTCAATTTGCTTCCATTTTGAGACAGGTGCTACTAGCCCATAATTCACACCCATATAGCATCACTGGACAAACTAGGAGTCTAAAAAGCACTTTAATCGTTTTCCAATCCCATAACTCTGACTCTCTACATCTGTTTTGAAGAGCATATAATGCTTTCCTCCCTCCTAAGATTCTCTTCTTTCTGCAGTCCTCCCAATTAAGTTTGTTGTTGAAATCAATCCCAAGGTATTGGTACCCATTTACTTCTTCAAGAATGTTGCCTTCAAAGAAGAACGTATGTTGACTTTGCTTCCTTTTATTAAAGAAAATCATTATCTCGGTCTTGCTAATATTGACTTGCATCCTCACTGTTCAACAAAAACGCTCAAGGGAATATAGGTGCATCTGCAATCCATGGGCTGATTTAGAAATCAATACAAGATCATCAGCATATAAAAGAAGCTTTGTCACAAACTCCCTCAACTGAACACCATCCCCACTTTGCAAATTTAGTCACTCTTCCAATTTATCAATATATAAACCAAAAAGAGTAGGGGATAGATGACAACCTTGCTTGACTCCAATGTTACTTCTAAAGTTTTCCAAATACCCGCTGAGGTTCTAATTTTGACTTTTACCTCTTCATAAAGTCTATGGACAACAACTCTATAATGCAAAGAAATTTCAAGTTCTTCTATTCTACGCCACAACTTATCTCTAGGGACTGTGTGAAATGCCTTTTTGAAGTCAACAAAACATCATAATACTTCTTCTTTATCCCCCAAACCTTTTCAATAATGTGTCTCAACGTGATGTTGTGATCCACTGTAGAATGTTTCGGCCTAAAACCCGCTTGTCCTTTAGCCATGTTTTCTTTTACTTTTGCTCACTTGCTGAATCTATTTTCTACCATGTTGCCGAAAAGCTTTGCAAACAAAGGATTGATCATACTGGTTCTATAATTGGATGGATTATTAATGTCTCCACTTTTAAAAAGGGGTATTGCTAGGCTAGTTGTCCAGTCTCTTGGGAAACCTTGTTGAATGATGTTGTTGAATATTTCCATGATGTGCGGTGCAAGAGTGTTCCTTCCTCATTAGAGTGTTCCTTCCTCATTTTAGATATTCTGCTTGAAGTTCAACCAAGTCTTTTGCCTTTCCGGTTTTCAGCTTCTTAGTTCCAATCTCCGGCGCCTGTAATGTGAAGAGCTTTGTAGTTGTGTTGAGCTTTGGGAGAGACTCAACCTCTTATTCTTTCTCATAGAGTTGTCTTGCATATTCAAACCATTGATTGGCTGTAATATTATTTTCAATTTGCTTCTTCTTTGGTTAAAGTTCCTGCTAGAAAAGCTTCGAGTTATTCTTGCCTAGATATGTTAACTCTTTTGGCCTTATTTACATAAAATATATTTTTTCCTTTTTAATATTTGCTTATATAATTACATTCATCTTCCTCGTTTGGAATTTCGCAAATTTGGATTCGTTCAAATCATGAAATCCGTTATTCAATTGCAATTGCAATTTATAATGCATAAATTTACAACTTCTCGTTGGTGATTGTTATAATGTATAAATTTACAAATTTTGGTTGCAGTGATTTTCACGGTCAAACGAATGCCATTTATCCCATCCCCTTCGGCCGCGTAACGAAGATTCACAAAAGCAAAACAAAACAAAGCAAAAATGAAGACAACCATATGAAAAATTATTCCCAAATAAAGCCATGGCACAGAGCGTTTCTAAAATATCGTCCGGAAAACTGAGTTGGATTTCATGTGGAGTCGAACTTGTTATCACGATGACAAGTGCATTGCTTGCGAATCCGACCGTCTGAAAGCTTCATAGAAGCCGTTTTCATTTGGGTACTTTTCTTCAGTTCTGATTTAATAACTTCAGCGCAATAATAATGATCGTAGAGATAAATTTCATAGTCTTAGAATTTTATTCTCCAACCACCTGCGGAAGAGAGCTGATGATAGATCACCCGGTTGTATTCAATTACCTAACCGAAGCTTTTATTTTGTGGTTTCCCTAAATTTCAAAAATTCCATGAAAACCCCATCACTCCTCAAGCGAGTTAAGCCCATATGCTCTTTTTCGTTCTCCGTGAGATTTGAAGTCCCGCTTTTGTGCTGAAATTGCCTAGTCTCTGACTCTAGGAAATGGATTATCTACAGCCCATAAAAGCATATTGCTCAAAATTGGTAATGTGGTTTTGGGTTTAGGGTTTGATCCAAGTGAAAAAGTTCCTGTGAAGCGATTTTGCGAGATACACATCTGGTTTATTGTGGCAGGGAAGCTACCATGTAATCTGACTTAGCTTATTGAGTGTTGCTTAATTTATCTCGAAGTCTTGATAAGGCCCTGGTTTCTTTAGAAATTATGTTTTCCTTTAACTTGCTTCTTTCACTGCCCTTACGAAGTTATCGGTTAAGCAACAATCCACGTCTTGAGATTTGAACATACAATCATCCGGCTTCAACCCCAGGGCTACACTTTGAGGCTATGCCTGAAAACGAAGGCAAAGTTCAGATTGAAACATTTTTTTGGTAATCAAAAGGTTACAATTTCCATTAATGTTGTAAGAAATTTACAAAAAAGAGCAACGGGTTGGCTATTTAAATGAGCACTTTCAACCTTGCAGTTACATGACAGAAAACAACCGTGAAGCAACCACATAACCAACCTCGGCATTCAAATCTTCCCGTAAATAACCGTGATGGCAAGTAACGCACATGGCATCTGATGTTCAGAAGGAATAACAGCATGCGCATAACATCCACAGAAAGAAAAGTAAATCCTTCACAAGGGCATACATCGACGTTTAGAGCATAAACAGCTATTTCCATTACATTTAAAGAAGCAGGAGTAACGGTCATAGCTTAACATGAGACAATGAGTCTAGCGCAGAAGGTTTACATCCCAAAGTGAAAGCTTTTATATATAGGCTATTTCAAATTTAGCTCATGTCATTCTCTCTCCCCTAATATTATTAAAAAATATTTCATCCTATGCCTAACAGAGTCCTTGACTTGCGCTCAAGATAGTTGAAAGAAGGCTACTATGATAAGCAGTTCTTTTGGGCCATTTCTATAGCAGACACTAATAGCAGGCCTAAGACTCTAATATTGTCCCTATGGATGGCGAATCCATTATGACAGTTTACAAACTTGACATCCAGATAGTTTTACAAAAAGGGCTCCATATGTTATGTCTTCATCTGATGTAGGTTATGTTGATGCCCGTAAGCAGAGACAACAAGAATTCTTTTAACTTCTTCCTCAAAAAGTATATTGATGAGAGCATCCTCCAGTACCTCCAGAATCCCCTTGAGCATGGTTCATAGTTTGTACAAAATCACCCACGGGTTGGCTATTGCATTGCCTATAACTGATTCATAGACCAGTGGCTGCCTTATATATGAGGTGTATGCTCTAGCTGACAACTTATATGATATATCATTGCAACAAACCAAAAAACAGGGATTGCTATTTGTCATTGCAAAGATTCAGTCATTATTTGACACAGGCAAAGAAGCTTTAGTTTTATCTTCACTTTCAGACAAAAAATTAATAAAGTGCAGGATGGGCGTTTCGACCTGTGATAACCTCCATTATTAAGTGAACTTGTACGTTCATTTCATTCATCTTTGCAAAGCGATTTTGGATCAGCTCCCTTTTCCCATTCATTTCCTCCTCCATCCCTTCAAATTTTTCTTCATCCTTGGGCTTCCAAGTTCTATCCAATGATACACATGAAGGTTGCAATTGCATCGTTCACTAAATCTACCATATGCTTATAGAGCTTCTTGTGAGCCTTACAAATAGCTTTCTGATTGTTTCTTACCATGTCTCCTGATGGCCAATCATTAGGTCCAGGAGATAGAAGTCCACCTCCACAACCAAATAATAAAGATGTAGCCTTCCAACAGTGTGTTTAGGATAGGAAGTGGGGCAGATGTTGTCATTTTAGTGCAGGCTTGCCTTAGTCCAAACCATATTGTCAACACTCGTCCATTCCTCAACCATCTTCCACTATTCTTCTATCCTTATGCTCTACATGTTGACCACACTTTTACTTATAATTGCCTTGTGGCATTGTAGAGCAATTGAATTAGGCTCCTAGCTTTCGTTACGGTCCCTAAGCTATGCTTTAGCTTTGCACAAATTTGAAAGTGTAGGAAATTGCCACAATGTAATTTCGCTTGGAAGTTTTCTATTGCCTAATTTTTTATACTGAAAGCTTCAAGCCACTTGTCCTGCAACATTCAGGCTTAGTTACACGCCTAAAAAATATGTTCAACATCATATTTTTGTAAAAAGGGCAAAATACTTGCACTTAGTCCTCCCTTTTCTTTGTTGTATCTTGGTAGAAGAAGTTTTTGCACTAACCTTCACATTAACACAAACAACCATTTATAAAAAACTAATTAGAAGATTAGATTCCAACCTCTCCAGTCACTATTGATGCACCTTCATCTGCCTCTACAAGTCATTCATGTAGCATTTTGCTGCTCAATAGCGACTGAGCTCTCGGTGATCCAAGCTCTTAACCCTGTAATATGCCCATAATGCCATTGGGCCTTTTTAAATTTTTTTGGCCCAAATTTAAGTTTGGATTGATCAAAAAGTAGATATAGTCCCGGGTTTTCAATAAAAGCCTATAAGAGCTATGAGATACCTAGTTACTTCTTTTCAAGAACTGGAATAAGATCCTTATTTCCCTTTCATTGTGAATGAGACATCAAGATAACAAGGCTTCGAGCCAAAACATCTTTGAGAATAGTGCAAGATAATGTAGTGGGCTGTCTAAAGCAGTGTTTGAGCACGCTTAGAATAATTAAGCAATTCAGTTTCACTCCCCATCTTAAGTTGTTCACAATGTGATCCGGACTTATGCAGGAACGCAATAAAATACAGAAATACACATAAACACAAAGATGCAGCAGAAATAAAACTTCATTTCATTAATATCTCATAACTGAAATATGCTTACAGACATAATGGAAATAAACTATCTACGGCGCTGGTAGCTTATCTTTGAGAGGAGATGTGGCGGCTACATGCCTTTGAACTGTGTTACAATGAGGCTTGAAGGCCTATTTATTATTGAGAAATAATGAAAAACCCTAAACATCAAAAAACCTAACTCTAGGAGATGAAACGACAGACTATGGGCCTCGTCGGGGTAAATTGGTACATCAATTTCCCGGGGTTGTAACTTTGACATTCTATCTCTGTTTGACGCACATGATACATTGTTAAAAAGATATATCTGAGGACTACATCTATCGAGGCGGTTTCCCCAAAAAAACGTCGTTTAGGGCCTCAAAACAGCTCCGGAAGTTCAGGACCCGAAAAACTACAAAAAATAGTAAGTTGTGCTACAATTAAGGAAACTGAAAAAACTGAAAGAAACAATGTTGGGGGTCCAAGTGGAATAGGCGGGTGGCCACCAATATCCACTTGGATCACAATGTCTTTAGATCACAAGAGGAAGGTGGTTGGGCTCAGAAGTACACCATCCTCAATTTTGGGGAGTGTTCAGTGAATGGTTTGTTATGGCTGCAATAAGCTTACGCTCCCCCGAGTTGATGATCTTTGGACAAAACAATTGACCAGTGACACTTTGAATGTGGTGAAGCATGTATATATTTCCCATGATTAATGCAGTTATGGCCTTTGGATGCCTATGTTGTAGGAATTTTATTGATAAGCAGAAGAGATTTGATACCTAAGTTGTGCACAATATAATTGGGGATTTATTAGAAGATCAATAATTGGTATGTGACGCAAGGTGATAAATCAGCTATGTCCTAAGCTTTATCATTGAATATTGTGAATCAAAGGAAGGTCTTCTATATGATATGAATGCACCTTCTTGACTTGAAGCCTGGAAAAAAACCAGACAAGCAATTAACCTATGAATATTTCATGTACTTGCAATGGTAGGCCTTATACTATATGGTTGGGAGTGTTCGGTGAATGGTTTGTTAAGGCTGCAATAAGCTTACGCTCCCTCGAGTTGATGATCTTTGGACAAAACAATTGACCAGTGACACTTTGAAGGTGGTGAAGCATGTATATCTTTCCCATGATTAATGAAGTTATGGCCTTTGGATGTCTATGTTGTAGGAATTTTGTTGATAAAGAGAAGAAATTTGATACCTAAGTTGTGCACAATATAATTGGGGATTTCTTAGAAGATCAATAATTGGTATGTGACGCAAGGTGATAAATCAGCTATGTCCTAAGCTTTATCATTGAATATTGCGAGTCAAAGGAAGGTCTTCTATATGATATGAATGCACCTTCTTGCCTTGAAGCTTGGAAAAAAACCAGACAAGCAATTAATCTATGAATATTTCATGTACTTGCAATGGTAGGCCTTATATTGTATGGTTGGGAAGCTTCTCCTCAAATCACTCTTTCTTTGTGAGATGTGCGACCATATTTGGCATTGCGATTTTGTATATGTGATGGATGAGAGTCTGTAGCATGTTACTAGTTAGTTGTAACCTTGGACAAAGGACTTCCTTTCCCATGCATAATGTTATGGTTTCTTCATGCATCTCATTGTCCTTACTATTGACAAGCTCTCTTGTCATGCTTTTTTGAGGATCACCGATCATCTGGTTGGAGCTTCTTCCCTTTTGCAAGTGAACACTTACACTATTTACCACCAATGTGTAGAGGCTCATTCCCTTTCGAGAATTATTTATACCCTCATCCTTTCATTCAAGCTATTCACTATTCCGAGTCCGGTTTCATCCTTACCTCTTGCATGATAGGAACTCCATATTGGTGACCATTAATGGGTCCCATTGGCTTCCCCTTTACCATTCACATAAGTTATAGGGTCAATCAATAGGCCTTATTGCGCTGAGAGGCGCTCTACAACCCAGTATGGGGTTAGATCTCATGTAAACATGTAAACATTTAACATGTAATTTTTAACTTTAACATTTAACATTTAACATTTTTAATCTAATGTTGGTCCTATTTAAAGATCAATCTAATTATTATTATTTATAAACACAATATAAATTTAAAATATGAAAAGGTTTACGAACACTCAAAAAAGAGGTATGGTAAATAAATAAAAATATAAATAAACCAGAGGTATGGTAAATAAATAAAACCTCTTTTTATACTTACTCCAAAGGTATGGTAAATAAATAAAAATATAAATAAACTAGAGGTATGGTAAATAAATAACACCTCTTTTTATATTTACTCCACAAACAACTTTATATTTACAAAACTCAAAAAATAGGTTTTATTTAGGTGAAGCCTATTGGCCAAATTATTATTAATACCATGGGCCAAATACCATGTTTATAAAAGAGGTATGGTAAATAACTAAATATAAAATAGGTATAAAGAGGTATGGTAAATAAATAAAATTATATCAAATAGGATTAGAAATCAACATCTAATTATATACCAAGCCTATGGGCCAAATACCATGGACCAAATTATTATTAAAATTTAAAACCATCCAAAAAACATTATTAACCCTAATATTAATATTAAAAGATTAATATTAATTTTTTTTTTTTTCCACAGGAAAAATCGTAATTTTATTATGAGTAACAAAATTACATGTTGCATCAACTGAAATATAGGCCAACAACCAGCCAAGATTGGTGTTCAAAAATAACATACAAAAGCCATTAATATACAATGGGGAGAAAAACTATGTTTTTCTCCCTTTCTTTTTTTCCACCTTCCGCCATGTGCCTTGAGATGACGTGGGGGAGACAAGGGCGAGCTGATTGTCTACTGTAGCTGCTCCAACGTCCTTGTCCGAGTCAGATGTATCTGAAGAGTGATGTCGTTTGTTCGCACCATTGTCTGTTACTTCTGGTGCCTTTGTGGGCGGATCCTGCTTTATAAGTATTTCAAATGGATCCTGAGCTTCTTTCTTGTGCGTCTGGGACAATGGTTTACTGTTTGTACCCAGCTGTGGTGGGAACTTCCTCTTCTTCCTCTATTTCCTCCTCTGATTCACATGGGGGAAATTGCCATCCTTTGGGTGCTTTTTCGGCCCTCTTCTTTCTTCGGTTGTCTCTCTTTGCTTCAGGACATGTGTTTTGTAGATGACCAGTTCGTCTGCATATTCTTCATTTGAAGGCTGTATTTTCATAGTCTATATGCTGCATCCATTTTTGTTGTTTGTGTAACAACTGTATGCTTTCTGACAGTCCTTTGTCGAGGTCTACTTCTACACAGATACGTGCGAAGGTGAAGATTCTCTCCTCCAGTCTTCGAGTATATGTTTTGATGTATTGCCCAATGACATTCCCAATGCCTTGAAGGACACTGTCACTCAAGAAGTGTAGGGGAAGATTATATAGCCTGACCCAAACCGACATTCTAGAGACAACCATTGTGTTAGCATCAAAATCCGGGAACCATGGGGTGATGTAAAGTTTCGTAGAACCCCAAAACCACGGACCCTCCTGGAGAATGTAGTCTCTGATTTCTGAATGTTGGAATTTAACTATAAAGAAGCCTTTTGAGCAGAGATGTATTTCGCATTCCATAGCCCAGTTTTTGAATATCCATTGAAAGAGGTCCATTGCTTTGGGCCAGAAGCTATTGAAACGACATATAAGTGCTTGTGCCTGATAAGTATTTTGATGATCATCAATCTTAGGTATATCTATGGCTAGTTCAGGAGTATGATTAAGCTTCTCTACTATGTAGGGCCTAGGGGCATTGCTCTCTGGTTCTGTTGAGGCAGTTTGTTTTTTGTTCCCCTGCAGTATGTTTTTGAAGGAGGGTCTTGTGTTACTTTGGTTCTGATTTGAGGTGCTGCCTCCCCCTGCTCCACCAAAACTTTTAGTTTTTCCTCGGTCCTCTGTTCCTCCTCCTCACAACTGTAGATTGAGAATAATGGTGGAGCCAGAGGTTATGGAGTATTCCTTTATAGTTCTGTGGTGTTGCAATGCTCTGCCTTCATGTATCAGTGATTGTAATGGTACTGGGTATCCCTGTACTTGTGTGATTTTCATTTTGAGGTCTATTACCTGTTCTGAAGCATCTGTCCATAATACTATATTTTCTCCAACAGGGGTTTTAATAAAAAATTGAAAACTGTTTGTATTTACCTGATTCCTGGTTCCGGTTGCCATTTTGTATTCACCCGCCAACGTCAATTCTAGGTCTTTCTGTGATGGGGGACTCCAAATGTGTGGTGGGTGTCTCGGGGTCCCTGGAGTAAGTGCCATCGAATGGTGCAGAGGGTTCTAGGCAGACCCAGGTTGCGGTAGGCAGCAATGTGAGACCCTGTTCTTTATTCCAACAGAGGAGGTCTGCAGCTGCAGGTTGGTGCAGGGTGCTGTGCGACCCAAACGTCGCCTCCTCAGGTGCACCTCATCCAAGACCGTCGAAGTCAGGCCAGAGGATCTAGCGGTGAACCACGCGGTGGTGTTATCTGGTGCCGACAGCGCGGTTCTCTGAAGCAGCAGTGTGCGAGGGTCGTCGCCCAGTAAAGCCCCTGCCACAGTCTTCTCAGGCGATTTTCTGTCATAACTGGGTCCGTGTCTGTTATGCAGTAGCGAATTTTCGATGCCCGACCATCCTCTCTTTGGGCCCGAAGCCGCCAGGCTGATTTACTGTCTCCATTCCATTGTTCGCATGTAAGAGGCCGCCGCCGTGTAGGTAAGAAACCCTGAACAGTGAACTCTAACGTTGCCACTTGCTGTCGGTTTTTCAGACAAAAACCAAGATTAATATTAATATTATTATTAAATCTAATATTCATATTAATATATTATAATATTAATATTATTAAATTTAATAACTTTGGATTAATACAATATTAAATTTGTTATATTATAATATATATTAATATATCATGATATATATTAAGTTTTAACTCTAGATATACATGGGAGGGAAGAAAAAAGACATAAAGTGATAGAGGTGGAGAGATAAGGGAGAGTGACAAGGGAGAGATGGAGATAAATTGAAGGAGAGGGGAGAGGAGGAATGAAGAGAGAGAGAGGGAGAGGAGTGAGAAGGGTAGAGAAGGGTAAGAGAGGGAGAGGAAGACATAAAGATGGAGGTGGGAGAGAGGGAGGGAGATAGTGAGAGGATTGGAGGGCAGAGAGAGAGAGAGAGAGATGGGGGAAGAGAGAAGGAGTTAGGAGAGAAAGGGAGAGAGGAGAAGAGAGGGAGGGATAGAGAGATGGAGTTGGAGTGGGAGAGAGGGAGGGATAGAGAAAGACATAGAGAGTGAGAAGTGGAGATAGAGAGGGAGTGACAAGGGAGAGATGGAGAGAGAGTGTGTATGTTTAGGGGTGAGATAAAGAGACAAAGAAGGAGAGATGGAGAGAAGGGGGGGGGAGAAGGAGAGGGAAGGAGAAAGGGAGGGATATGGTAACATAGTTGGAGAGAGAGAGAGTGATGGGGGAAGAGAGAGGATTGGAGAGAGAGAGAGGGAGGGAGGTAGGAGAGAAAGGGAGAGAGAGGAAGGACGAGAGAGAGAAAGCGAGTGATGGGGGAAGAGAGAGGATTAGAGAGAGAGAGAGAGAGGACTTGAAAGAGAGGAAGAGAGTGATGGGGGAAGAGAGAGGATTGGAGGGCAGAGAGAGAGAGAGAGAGAGAGAGAGACGGGAGAAGAGAGAGGGAGGTTGGAGAGAAAGGGAGAGAGAGGAGGAGAGAGGGAGGGATAGAGAGATGGAGTTAGAGGGAGAGAGAGGGAGGGAAGTAGAAAGACATAGAGAGTGAGAAGTGGAGAGAGAGAGGGAGTGACAAGGGAGAGATGGAGGGAGAGATGGAGAGAGAGTGTGTATATTTGGGGGTGAGATAAAGAGACAAAGGAGAGATGGAGAGAAGGGGGGAGAGAAGGAGAGAGAGAGGCATATAGTAACAAAGTCGGAGGATGAAGAGAGAGAGGGAGAGAGAGGAAGGAAGAGAGAGAGGATGTGAGAGAGTGGAGAGAGGTAGAGAAAGAGAGGAGTTGGAGGGGGAGAGAGAGGGAGGTAAGAAGAAAGACATAAAGAGAGATAGGTGGAGAGAGAGAGAGAGAGAGGGAGTGATAAGGAAGATGGAGAGAGAGGGAGAGAGGACAACAGGAGGGAAGAGAGATTGAAGCAGGGGAGAGGGAGAGAAGGGGAAGAGAGAGGGAGAGGGAGAGGAGGGAGTGATAGATAGATAGATTGGAGAAAGAGAGTGTATGTTTTGGGGGTGATATAGAGAGATAGAGGGAGATAGAAATATAGATGGAAGGTGATTAGAGGGAAGAAGAGAGAGATGGAGAGGGAGGGAGGGAGCGACAGAGACATTGATGGAGAGGGAGTGAGAGAGCATGTGTGTTTGGGGGGGTGAGATAGAGAGACAAAGAAGGAGAGATGGAGGGAGATATAGATATAGATGGAGGGGGAGAGAGGGAGGAAAATTTCTTGCACTAGATGCTTTGATTTTAGTGTAGATGGTGCTTTCTAATCCTATTTGATTGCTTGCACTAGATGCTGTAGAAAATCCACGTAGATTCAAGCTGCTAATTGTAATATGCTAAAACAATAGACTTGAATCTACTCTACCAATTGCAAAAACCAATTACGATCGCGAAATCACAAAGCATACAAGAGAAATAATTTCAATCACACACACAATGATTTATGGGGAAAGCCACAGCTAAAAATCCCACTATCTGTATATTGTATTAGTCAGAAAATATGAGAACATTACAATGCTTTTCTCAAGCCTGAGAAACCTCCGCACTATCTCTGTCTGTCTCACTACTTCCTAGACACGCCTAGGCCAATACTTAACCAATTTTCTGCCTGCCAGGATCCCTATTTCCTTGCGCTGTTTCCTTGGGTAATTAGGGAAATTCCCATCCACAAATACACAATGCATCTAATGCCTTCCTCTGACTGCATGCACCACCTGTACAATTTGGATGATTATACAACTGATAGTACACTGCCCTTGAACTCCAATCTCAACTGGGTTTTTCTCTGATCTGACATGCATGAGTTATTTATGGTTGATTTATCAATTATCTGATTGATCATTGCATGTGGTTCAAATTCAAGTTCCACACTTTGACTTCTCACTAGTTCCTCCAATAGTTGGAACTAGTTAAACTGACTTTAACTCAGATAAACTGAGTTAATTAATTGCAACTCAAAATAAACTCAACTAGGGCTCCTATTTTGTAGGATCCACTCTACATGACTCAAGTTAAACCCTCAACTTGAATTAACTGAACCAACTAAGTCAAACTAACTTAGTTAACTCGTACAAGTTGTCATGGGATGTGGAATTGCAATTTTCTTCTAATTTAATTCAAGGGAAAATTAAATTAGAATTTTTCTTGGTGCCATTTTCAACACTCCCTCTCAGCAAGAAAGGGATTATCAGATACCCCGATCCTTCTTCTATGGAACTCAAATTTGCCTCTTGATAGTGCCTTCGTCAAGATGTCTGCATCCTGTTCCTCTGTAGGAATGTACTCTAACATCATGATCCGGCTTTGCACACAATCTCTGAGATGGTGGTACCGAATGTTGATATGCTTGGACGTATCATGAAAAACTGGGTTAACCGAGAGTTTGATGCAACTTTGGTTATCACAGTAAATCACTGTAGGATCCATCTGTTGACCAAACAACCGAACACGAATCTTCCTCATCCAGATAGCCTCACAAGCTTCTTGATTAGCAACCATGTACTCTGCTTCTGCTGAATTGAGTGCAATTGATCTCTGCTTCCTGTTGTACCAGGAAACTGCTGCTGACCCAATATTGAAGATTCCACCTGATGTGCTCTTCCTGTCGGATGGACTCCCTGCCCAATCTGCATCTGTGAATCCTTGCAACTTCACTTCCTCTGTTCGCCTGTAGCAAAGACCAAATTGAGTGGTGCCTCTGAGGTATCCCAACACATGTTTAGCTGCCTTCCAATAGAGCTTGGTTGGCTTAACCATTGCTTGACTAAGCTGGTTAACCGCATAACACATGTTCGGTCGTGTGTTCACCAAGTACATAAGTGAACTCGCAAGCTGTCTGTAAATGGTAGCTTCTACCACTTCGCCTGAAGTAGCATCTTCTGTCCTCCAATTCCCTGCTAGAGGAGTCTCCATGGGTTTGCTGCTCTCCATGTGAAACTTCTTCAGTATCTCGTTGACATACTTGCCTTGAGAGACAAACAGTTCCCCATCTCTTTGCCAAATTTCCAAACCAAGGAAATAATGCAAGAGCCCCATTTCTTTCATCTCGAATTCTCTTGCCAAATCCTCTTTGCAAGATTTTATCAGCTTTTCATCACCTGTTAGAATTAAATCATCGACATATAATACTATAATCAATAATTTACCTTCAACCACAATACGGTAAAGGTTTGCATTTGCTTCACTTTTGGTGAATCCCAACCTGGTGAAATCACTATCGATCTTGGTGTACTAAGCACGAGGTGCTTGTTTCAATCCATACAACGCTCGCTTGAGTCTGCACACATGCGACTCTCTGTCGAAGGTCTCAAATCCTTCTGGCTGCTCTATGTACACCTCTTCCTCAATCACTCCGTTGAGGAAAACTGTCTTTACATCCATTTGATGTATCTTCCATCCCATTTGCGCTTAAAGTGTGAGAATCGATCTGATTGAAGAGTACCTTGCTACTAGAGCAAAGGTCTCCTCATAATCTATTCCCTCCACTTGAGAGAACCCCTTGGTCACAAATCTGGCCTTGTGTTTCTCGACACTCCCATCTGCTGCATGCTTCACCTTGTAGATCCACTTGGATCCTACAACTGACTTGTCCACTGGTCTTGAGACAAATTCCCATGCACTGTTCCTGATAATGGAGTCAAACTCCTCTACCATGGCATCAATCCATATTGGTTGCTGCACTGCTTCCTCGAATGAGGATGGCTTAGTCTTTACACTCTCGCTCATAAGAGCCATGTAGCCAGTGTACCGATCTAGTGACCTCCTCTGCCCGCGCTTTGATGTGGTTGCTCCCACATTCTCTCTAACATCATGCATCAATCTGTCAGCCTCTCTGGTGCACTTCCTTCCATCTTTGGACGTCTTTGCATGAGTGGGTGCTTCCACTCTCTGCTCCTTTGCTTGTGGTTGCTCCACATCTTGAGGTTATTCTTTTGGAGCTAAAAGCTCCTCATCTGCATGCGACTGAAGCTCCCTCTCAAGGGAAATTCGCATGTCCTTCTCTTCATCGAATTTCACATCTCTACGAACAATTGTCATCTTGTGAGATGGCAGGTACACTCGATAGTTGTGAGGTGTATCAGTGTACCCCACAAATATGCCCAACTTAGCTGTTGGTTCTAGATTTTTTCGTGCATCCTTGGGAACATGACAGTTAACTGATGAACCAAAGTTTCAGAAGTGCACCACATCTGGTTTCTTATCTGGAAAAGCTTCCTCTGGTTTACTCATCCCAAGAATCCGATGAGGACTCCTGTTCTGCACATATACTGTTGTGTTGCATGCTTCCACCCACAAGTGCAACGATAGACCCTGATCATGTAACATTGCCTGTGTAGCTCCCACAATGCTTCTGTTCTTCCTTTTTGCAACCCCATTTTGTTGTGGGTTATGAGGTGCTATCAATTTCCGTTGAATGCCTTCTGAAGCACATAAGTTCTTGAATTCATTTGACACATATTCTCCACCATTGTCGCTCTTGAGAACCTTCACTTTCTTGCCTATGTCTTTCTCAACAAGTGCTTTGAACTTTCAAAATTTTGAGAACGTTTGGTCCTTCGAAGAATATCCAACACTTGTGTGAAAAATCATCTACAAAAATCACATAATACCTTTTCTTGGCCATGGAGGCTGTCGAGAACGGTTCACACACATATGAGTGAACTCTTTCAAGGATTGCTTGCGCTCGACTGTCCTTATCCTGAAAGGTGTCTTTGGTGTACTTCCCCAATGTACACCCTTTGCATGTATCACACTGCTTAAGTGCACCCTTGGGAATTCCTGTAGAAATTTGCTACATGATCTTTAAAGCTCCGTGGCGTAGATGGCCCAATCTTCTATGCCATAACTCACTGATGTCTCGACTCTGCACCTTCTCTGCTTTCGTGCTCAAAGCAACACAGTCTTCTACATCCAATTTGTAAAGGTTCTTTACTCGAACCCCGATCTTCTTCACTCGTCCCATGGCTATGTGATGAAGGAACGCCTTTTCTTTGCTAAATATCACATCGTAGCCACGGTCTTCCAACATATCAACTGAAACTAAGTTCTTCTTCAAACCTGGGACATACATGAAATCTTTCAATGTGAGAGGAGAACCAGACTCCCTCTGAAAGGTAACAGTACCGATGTCGGTCACGCTATACCTCCCATCATCTCCCATCTCGATGTGCGTCTGGAGGTCCTCCTCCAAGTTGTTGAAGAGCTCTTTGTTGCCGGTCATATGGAATGAGGCTTCACTATCCAGGTACCACACACTGCCCATCATCGATGACACCATGCACGCGATGAGGGTGAAATCTAACTTGAATTGTGAAGCAAGAGCTTCACCTGCTGCTCCTCTTGAGGGCTTCTTGTCAGCCTTCTTGTGTGGACAATTCGTGGCATAGTGTCCAAGCTCGTGACAGTGAAAACATTTAATCTTAGATAAGTCCTTCTTCTTGCCCGCCTGACTAGAATTTGATTTGGAATGGGATGACTTCCCTTTCCCTCTCTTTGCCTTTCCAACCAAGGCAAAGTTCTCCTCATCATCATTCTTTGATGAGATCCATCTCTGGTGTTCCGCCGAACCTCTTCTTGTACCAAGTCGGACCACAAACCCTCCCACTCCAGTAGCTTCTCCCTCCCATTTACCGAATCCTGGTAGCCGTGCTAGCTCTTGGGAAGGCCTAGAAGTGCCAAGCTCACCAGATCATCTTCGGAAACTGTAACACCAACACTTCCAAGCTCATCCTGACATTGGGTGAACATGGTCAAGTAATTTGGTATTGTGTCTCCCTTCTCCATCTTGATTTTTCTGAGCTTGTCTTTCAGTGCCAAATTTCTGTGGTCACTGCTGTTTTGAAACAAATCTGTTAAGGCCTTCCACATTGCATATGGAGTTTCCTTTCCATGGAGGTTCGAGACAATATGATCTGGAACACCTTCCAGTAGTATCCTTCTCGCCTTTGCTACATTCTTCTTCCAGGTTGCCAGATCTTGAGCATCAGTTGGTGCAGGCTTAGGAATATCACTGTCTATGAACTCCTTTAGCTCGTTTTCTTCCAATATTGCTTCCATGTTAGGTCCCTTTTGGAGCTGGCTTCATAACATTCCATCCTGTCCTTCCAAGCTATGTAATTCGAACTACCCTCAAGAACATATTTAAGTCACAATCCATAGAAAGACATCCTGATCCTGCTGCTAGTCCTGAAGAATAGATCTGCAAATTCGATTCACCTGCACAAAACAAACTCGTATTATTCTCTTCTATAGTGATTCCTGCTCTGATACTATGTAGAAAATCCATGTAGATTAAAACTACTAATTGTAATATGCTAAAACAATAAACTTGAATCTACTCTACCAGTTGCGGAAACCAATTACGATCGCGAAATCACAAAGCATACAAGAGAAAGAATTTCAATCACACATTACACAATAATTTCCTGGGGATAACCACAACTAAAAACCCCGCTATCTGTAGTTTGCATTAGTAAAAAAAAATGAGAAGATTACAATGCTTTTCTCAAGCCTGAGAAACCTCTACACTGTCTCTATCTGTCTCACTGCTTCCTAGACAAGCCTAGGCCAATATTCAACCAATTTTATGCCTTCCAGGATCCCTATTTCCTTGCGTTGTTTCCTTGGGTAATTAGCCCCTATTAATTAGGGAAATTCTCATCTACAAATACGCAATTCATCTAAGGCCTTCCTCTAACTACATGCACCACTTGTACAATTTGGATGATTATACAACTAATAGTACACTACCCTTGAACTCCAATCTCAACTGGGTCTTTCTCTGATCTAACATGCATGAGTTATTTATGGTTGATTTATCAATTATCTAATTGATCACTGCATGTGGTTCAAGTTCAAGTTCCACACTTTGACCTCTCACTAGTTCCTCCAACAGTTGGAACTAGTTAAACTGATTTTAACTCAAATAAAATGAGTTAATTAATTACAACTCAAAATAAACTCAACTAGGGCTCCTATTTTGTAAGAGCTACTCTACATGACTCAAGTTAGACTCTCAATTCGAATCAACTGAACCAACTAAGTCAAACTAATTTAGTTAACTCGTACAAGTTGTCATGAGATGTGAAATTACAATTTTCTTCTAATTTAATTCAAGGGAAAATTAAATTAAAATCTTTCTTGGTGTCATTTTCAACAGATGCATTGATTTTAGTGTAGATGGTGATTTCTAATGATATCTTATTACTTGCACTAGATGCATTTATTTCAATGTAGATGATTTCTAATCCTATTTGATTGCTTGCACTAAATGCTTTGATTTTAGTGTAGATGGTGATTTCTAATCCTATTTGATTGCTTGCACTAGATGCATTAATTTCGATATAGATGTTGATTTCTAATTATATTTGATTGCTTGCACTAGATGCATTGGCTTTGATTTCAGTGTAGATGGTGATTTCTAATCCTATTTGATTGCTTGCACTAGATGCATTGATTTTAGTGTAGATGTTGGTTTCTAATCCTATTTACTTACTTGCATTAGATGCATTGATTTGAGTGTAGATGTTGATTTCTAATCCTATTTGATTACTTGCATTGATTTCAGTGTAGATGTTGTTTTCCAATCTTATTTGATTGCTTGCATTAGATGTATTGATTGTAGTGTAGATGTTGATTTCTGATTTGATGTAATTGGATGTATGATGGTGCATTAATTTTAAAGTGACTGGATTAACAGTGTGCATTGATTTCAGTGTAAACACAAAAAAATATTGACAATCTACATTGATTTTTGTGTTATAGTAATTCAACCTATTAATATTGGAGAGCAAGAGAGACAAGGTATGATGTTTTACTACAACTTGAGCTAAAGATTTAAATGGTTTATGGTTTCAACTTTCCTTTTCAAATAATTGATATGAAAAAATGACAAAACTAACAAGGGTGACAATAAGAATAGTAGAAGAAAATAGTTTGAGATTGATCACAATGAACACTATTTGTAATCGACTACATTCTTATTATTCACATTTTCTATCATTCAACACTATTACATTGTCACTTTGCATTCAAAATTTTTATTTCATCATTTTTCATCATTAAAGTTATTAACAATACTTATCATCTCAACAAACTGAGGTAACTAAGAAAATTTAAAAGTAAAATGACCAGATAAATCTCAGACATATTTAGCATATTTAAAATGATTATATCAATATTAGATGTATTTACATATTATTGATAAAATTAATCATATGTTCAATAGATTTTCTTTGGCCGCACACGACTGAAACCAGTCTAGATCCATCTTAACTCTGCATCTATCAAGCACCAAGAGGGATCAAATCTCTCGAGGTGCAAACTTTTCCTCAAGTTTTGCACTCAAAAAAGAGGTTCGCACCTTGAGAGATTTGATCCCTCTCGGTGCTTGATAGATCCAGAGTTAAGATGGATCTAGGCTGGTATTTGATACCATCCATGAAGGTGTGAGGCTCAACCACTCGATGAGATCTCTCTTGGCTCCTTCTCAAACATTGGCAAAGTGAACTTTCTCTTCATATTGTTCAACAATGAGACGGTTTCTTCCTACAAGGTTGACTGGCAAGATGACATGCCATAATTATGATTTTTCCCCAAGGACCAAGCAATGCAACATCAATTATTGAAGTCTTTAGATTATTCAATCAATACAAGGGATCACACAACCCCTAGATGTAACCAATTAAGATGGCAAGATGGTGTTATGTTGAGAAACCTTTTATGCTTGTAAGAGTCAATTGAATTTACATAAGAAGGGTTCTTGTCTGAGTCTCAAAGAATTCAAGTGAGCTACTGTAATAATCTTTCTTGGTGATCATGAGATCAGAGACTTCCTTTTCAAAGTATTCCTGTTGACCTTCTCTTTGCAAAATTGTGGCGTGCAAATTGTGTAAGAAAGTGAACATACAATTTTTTTTCCAGGTAACATATCTTAGGGGAAACCTCTCAAGCACTTTACCTTCTGAGGATGGCACCCAGGGTAAACCTTAGATTCTTGAAGACACAAAACTAGGTCAACAAATTATGAATATATCATATATTCAAATAAGCAACCATGTCACAAAGTGGCTCACTAAAAACAAACATGACACAAAGTGGGATTTGAATCTGGGTGAACAGCACAACAACTTTTCCCCACAACCCTCTGAGCTACACCCATTGGACAAGAAAGCAGGCATATCTATGGCATGCAGGCAGTAAAGAATCTTGTTGGTGGGGCCATTTTCACAACTCATAGGCTTGTCCAATTTTCCTCCAAGACATTTTTCTATTACCAATGGTTTCGTCTTGCTTCTCCAACATATATTCTGTTCACTGAAGAGTTGTTGTGGACCTTTACAGGCTCCTTATTTTCATTCATGCCTCTCGATGATTGCTGATCATGCTATGATCCTGCCAGTCTAACACTAGGCTTTCAAATGGCTGATTGCTAACCGAGAGGCTAACACTAGTTGGCGATGTCATTTCAATTATAGGTGGCTTGTAATGTGATTCTATTCCATATTCCTTACTTTACTACTTTCAGCAATATTTTATTTCGAAGGTTGTGGTTTAAGGCTGATAAGATATATATCAAGTTTTGGTTCTGTTGGCAGAAGATTCCCATGATCTGAGGTCTTTTGCTAATCAATGAAAAAAGAAGTTAGAGCAGCTCATAAATTAATACTTACGTGTGGTGGGTTTGGTGATCTCATGGAAACTTTACCAGAACTCTCCTCAATGCCTTAATGTTGTCAGTTCTGGATTGAAAATGAAGTGAATAGGTCAAAACGAGACAGATCATGGAATCACACAGGAAACTAAATAGCCAATAAAATGTCCACGAAATGGAATATTATAAAAGGAGAGGCTAATCTCATAAATCTGGCAAGAACAGTAATGAAGAAAGTCCTACTGTTGCCATTACAGCTGCTTGGCAAGGAGAGAGATTGCTTGGACAGGAAGATACTCAAAAGGCCTTATTAGCATCTTCAAAGTTAGAACATATTTTTTCTAGGCTTAAACTTATCCTTCAAATGGTTTTCCATCTGCATTCTGACCTTTCTGATTGTATGGTTATGTCACCTGTTTAAGCATATATGGTTCTAATAATGCAAATGGCCATTTGATGGAACTCTTTCAGAGATGCAAAATGTTCTTCTAGGAAGACCAAGGATAAAGATTACAGCAGTTTGGCTGCTTCATCCGATCAAACTGAAATTGACAGTTGCAAGAGCTTCTTAGTTGGGAAGGGGAGCTCTGTATCACACGACATGTAGATAAGAAATCTAAGCACATAACTCCGCCACGTCAGGGGAAGAGGAAACTCATTCAGGTTTAAGGCCACAAGTCAAGAAGAAGAGGGTCCCAGGTAATTTTTTTTAGAAGTTTCAAATTTGGACAAACACCTGCCACTCTTCTGAGACACTATTCAGTGTCAAACGTACAAGCTTTGTAGGTTGAGGTGCCTCCCCAATGGCTGCAAGCAGATCTCGGACCTCGTGAATCCTGGTGAGTAAGGAGTCTATGCCTTCTCCCTTCATCATCTTGATGCTCCTCAAGTTCTCTTGCAGGAACATCTTCCGCTGCTTGGAAGTGTTCTGATACAGCTGGATGAGAGCATCCCACATTTCCTTGACGGTTCCTTTTTCTGCCACATGTGAGACCAATGTTGCACGAAGCGGGGATGCAAAAGCATCATTTCCCAAAAATCTAGGAAGCGAAGCATCTACTATATATTTATATATTTATATTTTTTTGCATTTATGTTAAAAAAAACATCCAAAAAACCAAATTAGTTGTAGAAGATATGGAAGCATGCATATTTGTACATAAATCAAGATAGATATGGAATCCATTGTACATTAATGATTAATTATTCGAGCATCAACCATCTAGAATCTAGATTCTTTTCCTCTTGTCTAGCCTTTGCCTCTACCTCGATTGTATAGGGATATTAGTTAACATTGCCCAATTTTGATCAAACTACCTAATCCAAGCATTAAAATATGGTAGAAAAAGTTTAACATGCTTGATCAATGATTTTGACTTGATTGAAAGGTAATTATTTACTAAGGGCATGACAAAGGAGTTCAACAATTAACACCACCAACACTAGGGTACATATAGGGCTTGGTGCTCTTGATTAAATGCTAATCACATACCTTCATACGTGATATAATCTAATGAAATGCCACAATCCCATTGATCCTGAATTTTTGAAAATTGTTAAGTCTATTGAATTTTGAATAGGATATGAAATTCTATTTTCTCCATATGAAGTCCGATGAGGTTGGAACCACTCTCAAACATCTTAAATCATTTCATGGTAATGTTAAAAATTTAAGTAAAAGGATGAAAATGAAAAATAAAGGAGAATGTCACATTTACTTTAAGAATTTAACATTACCATGAGGTAGCATCTAGGAAGCATCTAAGGAGCATCAAGGGAGCACCTTGAGAGTGTCTGAGAAGCCCCAAACCAACTTAAGTTACAAAAAAAAAAAATAAAAAAAAAATTATATATATATATATATATATATATAACCCTGTGGAGCCGCCTGTCTCCCTTCGGATTTGCTTGGGATCCGTACGGATCCATGTCTGATCCGTCGCGAATCCGGGGAGGATCGGTCGTCGGATCCACAGTTTGGAAATCCGGAACCACGAATTGGGGTGGTAGGGTTCCGAATTTACTGGAACCGTCTTCGTCAGCCCGATCCGTGGTTCCGAAATTTCGAACTGCAGATCCCCCACGGATCCGTACGGGACGCGATTCCTGGTTTGGATCCTTTGGGGGGGGGGGGCGTTTCGTGCAACACTGTGTGAGACTACATGGTCCCGGACTCCATCCAAGATTAATCTCTTCACCTTCGCCATCTCCTTCCTGTACTCTTTGAGATTATCGACATCCTGGGGTATTGCTACCACATTGTCCACATAGGCTTTTAGGCCATGTTCATCCAACAAGAAGGTCATCCTTGCCTTCCAAATGAAAAAGTTGGAGGCTCCCTCCAATCTATCATGATCTCTAAGCCTAGTTGTGGGCATCTCTGAAACTGGTCGAAAATCTCCCTCTTTCTCTCTACTCGATTGTTGAATATGCTACTCGCACTCCCTTATGGAGTGAGCAAATTTTCTCACAGCGACTGTCAATCTGCATCTGGAAAAATCAGATCTCTAAAATCCGAGATCCCCTGAGAGAAAATTCCCTCTGTGTGTGCTCTTTCTCTTCCACCCGGTGTTGATTATGTTGCTGCAAACCCTTATGTACCCAAGCAAGGAATCTGTTCAGTGAAAATATGATATGCTTCACCGAAATTGCTTTTCGGCTTCGCTACTGCCTGTTGGAACTACTCCTAAGCTCTGCGATTTTTTCCAGCCACTTGCACTGGAAAAATCGAACCCTCTGCCTAGCAGTTCGATCTGCTAAGCCAGCTTTTGCACAAATCTGGAAATCGTGTTTCCAGACTCCCTCTAAATTTGGACGATTTATGTCTTTCACTTCTGAGCTTCCCGCCTGATCAATCTCGCTCTGATACCATGTGAAAATTTCGCCACTCAAATCCTAATGCAACAACTGGCATTATTTCTTCTAACTGTTAATTAAATTAGCAGTTTATTGCTACAACAACAACGAAATAAACACACTGCAATCTTTACAAAAATACTGCGGAAAATAATCGTGTTGGAAACTAAGAAAAATGCTAGCACACACATAAAAATTGACACAGTTATTTTTGGACAAATGTCCTCGGAAATATCCAACTCGGGAAAACCTGTGCAACAGCTAAGGGTTTTATATTATTAAGCAACTGTGAAATTATCTGAGTACAATCTGGATGCCAAAAGCTGACAATCCTGCAGAGAAAATACTTGCAAAAATTATCTGAGGGAAATTACCCTCACTCCGAGCAATCCCAACACTTGACTAGCTCTGAAAAGCTAGTCGTCCAACTTGGCCTACGAAGGCTCTGCATCACTCTGACGCTGCATGCCACACGTCTTGCCTGAATCGACTACCAATCTAGCCATCCTGCATGTCTCTAACTAGGAAAACGCTTCTCCGGCCCTCTGGAAACTCTTCCCAACATTTCGTGCAACACTGTGTGAGACTACATGGTCCTGGACTCCATCCAAGATCAATCTCTTCACCTTCACCATCTCCTTCTTGTACTCCTTGAGCTTATCGACATCTTGGGGTACTGCTACCACATTGTCCACATAGGCTTTTAGGCCATGTTCATCCAACAGGAAGGTCATCCTTGCCTTCCAAATGACAAAGTTGGAGGCTCCCTCCAATCTATCATGATCTCTAAGCCTAGTTGTGGGCATTTATGAAACTGATCGAAAATGTCCCTCTTTCTCTCTACTCGATTGTTGAATATGCTACTTGCACTCCCTTATGGAGTGAGAAAATTTGCTCACAACTACTGCCATTCTGCAACTGGAAAAATCAGATTTCTAAAATCTGAGATCCCCTGGGAGAAAATTCCCTCTGCGTGTGCTCTTTCTCTTCCACCCGGCGTTGATTATGTTGCTGCAATACCCTTATGTACCCAAGCAAGGAATCTGCTCAGTGAAAATATGATATGCTTCACCGAAACTGCTTTTCGGCTTCGCTACTGCCTGCTGGAACTACTCCTAGGCTCTGCGATTTTTTCCAGCCACCTGCATTGGAAAAATCGAACCCTCTGCCTAGCAGTTCGATCTGCTAAGCCAGCTTCTGCACAAATCTAGAAATCGTGTTTCTAGACTCCCTCTGATTCTGGACAATTTATGTCTTTCGCTTCTGAGCTTCCCACCTGATCAATCTCGCTCTAATACCATGTGAAAATTTCACCACTCAAATCCTAATGCAGCAACTGGCATTATTTCTTCTAACTGTTAATTAAATTAGCAGTTTATTGCTATGGCAACAACGAATAAACACACTGCAATCTTCACAAAAATACCACGGAAAATAATTGTGTTGGAAACTAAGAAATATGCTAGCACACATAAAAATTGACACAGTTATTTTTGGACAAATGTCCCCGGAAAAATCCAACTTGGGAAAACCAGTGCAACAGTTGAGGGTTTTATATTATTAAGCAACAATGAAATTATCTGAGTACAATCTGGATGCCGAAAACTGGCAATCTTGTAGAGAAAATACTTGCAAAAATTATCTGAGGGAAATTACCCTCACTCTGAGCAATCCTGACACGACTGGCTCTGAAAAGCTAGTCGTCCAACTTGGCCTACGAGGGCTCTGCATCACTCTGGCGCTTCCTTCCACATGTCTTGCCTGAATCGACTACCAATCTAGCCATCCTACATGTCTCTGACTAGGAAAACGTTTCTCCGGCCCTCTAGAAACTCTTCCCAGCGTTTCGTGCAACACTGTGTGAGACTACATGGTCCCAAACTCCATTCAAGATCAATCTTTTCACCTTCGCCATCTCCTTCCTGTACTCCTTGAGCTTATCGGCATCCTGGGGTACTGCTACCATATTTTCCACATAGGATTTTAGGCCATGTTCATCCAACAGGAAGGTTATCCTTGCCTTCCAAATGACAAAGTTGGAGGCTCCCTCCAATCTATCATGATCTCTAAGCTTAGTTGTGGGCATCTCTCAGACTAGTCGAAAATCTCCCTCTTTCTCTCTACTCGATTGTTGAATATGCTACTCGCACTCCCTTATGGAGTGAGCAAATTTGCTCACAGCTACTGCCAATCTGCAACTCGAAAAATCAGATCTCTAAATTCCGAGATCCCCTGAGAGAAAATTCCCTCTACGTGTGCTCTTTCTCTTCCACTCGACGTTGATTATGTTGCTGCAAAACCCTTATGTACCCAGTCAAGGAATCTGCTCAGTGAAAATATGATATGCTTCACTGAAACTGCTTTTCGGTTTCGCTACTACCTGCTGGAACTACTCCTAGGCTTTGCGATTTTTTCCAGCCGCCTGCACTGGAAAAATCGAACCCTTTGCCTAGCAGTTTGGTCTGCTAAGCCAACTTCTGCACAAATCTGGAAATCGTGTTTCCAGACTCCCTCTGAATCTGGACAATTTATGTCTTTCGCTTCTGAGCTTCCCACTTGATCAATCTCGCTCTGATACCTGTTAGAAAATTATATATTATGGAGCAATGCAACACATAAAATATGCGGAAAATACAAGCACACAAAACACATAAAACCAGAGAGGAGAGACACGGATAATAACGGTTCACCGGAAGTTTAGACTCACGTCCACCACCCCCGAACAACCGGGTCTTGATTTCTGTTATCCCAACAAAGGCGAGAGACAAAACCTACATCAGATCCGCTGTAATATCCTTTGTTCTCTCTCACAGTCTCCCTCTCTGTTTCTCACTCCAAGAATACACACACAATACACGGCCGCAATACAATACCCTCATAAAAGCGAGGGGTTGCCTTCTAGGGCAAAAAACCCTAATCTAAACATAACTTCTATCGTCAGATCATCCGCCTATGAACGGCCCAGATTGACTAGAAATTACTATACTTTTACAAAGACGTTTACATACGGTACGGCTTCGGTCTTACCGCTTCCAACTTGGGGGGGGGCTCATCGTCATTCTTGCCCCACTGGACCCCCACGGCGACGATTAATTATAGGCGGCGTTACTGCCCCGACCGTCTGAGGGTCCAATGCGTGATACAAAATAAACAAGATAATCAGGCTCCACACCCAACAATCTCCCACTTGGAGACTGATTGTAGCAACTCCACCGTTGCTTCATTTGCTGGACAATGACTCCTCTTTGGACTTGGTTGTTTCTCATCTTCATCGTCATCCTTGAAGACCAATTGAAACTGAGCATATTCTTAGTTTCTCCCTAGTTACAACTTTTGTTAGCATATCTGTGGGATTCTGGCTAGTGTGTATCTTTTCCAGCTTCAACTGTCTATCTTCCAATACTCACCGTATGAAATGGTACTTGAGCTGTATGTGTTTAGTCCTGGAATGAAATGTTGAGTTCTTTGCAAGATGAATGGAACTTTGGCTATCACTGTATAACGTGGCCATATCATGCTTCTTACCCAATTCATCCATAAACCTTTGTAACCAAATCATTTCCTTACTAACCTCTATAGCAGCAACATACTCTGCTTCTGTTTTTGAAAGTGAAACAACACTTTTGATTTTTCAAACCCAACTAACAGTTGTTCCACCTACAATAAATACATATCTTGTAGTGCTCCTCCTGTTATCTTTGTCACTTTTGTATGCATCAACATATCCTGTGAGCAATGTTTTGGGAACCACCAAAGCATAATGCTTGGTTTACCTCTCTAATGTCTGAGAATCCAATTTTATTGCCATCCAATATTATGGAGTTGATAGCCTTTGCCACCACTCCTTTGCATGTGCAATATCAAGCCTTGTGTAGACCATTGCATACATTATGCTTCCAATTGCTGATGCATATGGAACTTTAGAATATATTCCATTTCTTCGTGGGTCTTGGGGCACATCTCCTTACTAAGTTTGAAATGGCTAGCAAAAGGTGTACTAACTGGTTTTTCATTCTGCATATTAAATCTTTTCAACACCTTTTGTATGTATTCATTTTGAGACAATGTTAATTTTCGATTTTTCCTATCTCTGGTTATTCTCATACCAAGGATATGTTTTGCAGCTCTCAAATCGTTCATTGCAAATGAATTTGCCAATTTTTGTTTGAGCACATTTATTTCCTGCATGTTAGACCCTGCAACAAGCATGTCATCTACATACGATAACAATATAATATAAGTACATGCATCATTTTGGCTTTTTAGATAAACACAATGATCAGAGTGACATCTAGTATAACCTTGTTCAGACATAAACTTGTCAAATTTTAGATACCACTGCCTTGGAGCATGTTTTAACCCATACAAGCTCTTCTTTAACTTGCACACCAATTTTTCTTTCCCGTTGACCTCATATCCTTCTGGTTGTTGCATGTATTCTCTTCCTCCAAATCTCCATGGAGAAATGTTGTCTTTACATCTAACTGTTCAAGATGTAAATCTTTCGATGCTACAAGACTTAAGATAGTTCTGATTGAAGTCATCTTAACAACAGGAAAAAATATTTCATCAAAATCAATACCATTATTCTGTGCAAACCCCTTCACCACAACTCTAGCTTTGTACCTCTGTTTTCCGCCATCTTCTTCCTTGTCTTTGTAAACCCATTTATTCTGCAATGTAGTTTTACCTGCAGGCAACCTCACTAAGTCCCAAGTCTGGTTATGCGTTAAGGAGTCCATCTCTTCTTCCATGGCTAGCTCCCACTTCTTCCTGCTTTCAACCTGCATTACTTCTTCATAACATTCAAGTTCACCAGAATCAGTCAACAATAAATAATATAATGAAGGAGAGTATCGTTCAGGGGGTCTACTTATCCTCGTAGATCTTCTGACACCTCTTTAAGGTGTTTGAGGTGCCTGTTGCTATTGTTGTGGTGGTTAACAACATTCTGGTTGTTGATTATTATTATTTTCAGGCACCTTTACTTTTTCAGTTATCTCATCAAGAACTGTGTATTCCTTGCTTTCTTTTTCCTGTTTCTTTTCCTGCAACTGATTCTTATACAAGACCTTTTCATTGAACATTACATCTCTGCTTCTAATGATTTTGTGATTTTCATAATCATATAAGCGATAACCAAAATCATTAACACCATATCCAATAAAGGTACATTTCTTTGATTTTGCCTCAAGCTTTGTTCTATTTTCTTTATTAATATGGACAAAGGCATCACAACCAAAAGGCTTTAAAAAAGAGTAGTTTACCTTTTTACCTGTCCATGCTTCCTCTGGAATACCACCATCCAAGGAACTTGAAGGCCCTCTGTTTATTAGATAAACAACGGTATCTACAGCATCTGCCCAAAATTGTAAAGGCAATCCTGCATGCAATCTCATGCACCTTGCACGCTCCATGATTGTTCTGTTCATCCTTTCTGACACACCATTTTCTTGTGGTGTTCTTGGAACTGTTTTCTCTCTACGAATTCCATGCTCTGAACAGTACCTATCAAACTCTTTGCTGCAATATTCACCTCCATTGTCTGATCTGAGACACTTCAACTTATTTCCTGTCTCAATCTCAACCAAAGCTTTCCATTTCTTGAAAGTATCAAATACATCAAATTTATTTTGAATACAATAAATCCAAGTTTTTCTAGTTGCATCATCAATAAACATAACATAATAGCGAGAGCCACCGAGAGATGATACCTGAGCAGGTCCCCATACATCTGTATGCACAAGCTCCAATTTTTCGCTCTTCTTTTCTTTCCCAACTATGAGAAATCTGACTCTCTTTTGTTTTCCATAAATGCAATTTTCACAGAAATCCAAATCAACATTCTTCAAACCTGGCAACAAATTTCTTGAGTGAAGAATCTTCATCCCCTTCTCACTCATGTGTCTGAGCCTATGATGCCATAATGCTGCATCTGCTCCTTTGGAAGTTAAAACATTAACAGAGTTAGAAATACCATTGCATAAATACAATGTACCAACCTTTTCGCCTTTTGTTATTACCAAGGCTCCTTTGGTGACCTTCCAAGCTTTATCTGTGAAAGTTGTCACACAACCTTCATTGCCTAACTGCCCTGTTGAAATCAGATTTTTCTTTAGATCTGGAACATGCCTTAACTTCCTTTTATAGCCATTGGTTTCCATTTTGCTGTTTTACAAGAACCTTACCCATTCCAACAATTTTACAGGGTTTATCATCACCCAAACGGACTTGTCCAAAATCTCCTTGAACATAGTCATGAAAATATTTCTTATCAGGTGTGGCATGGAACGAGGTCCTTGAATCTACTACCCAGGAATCAGTAACATTTTCGAAAGAAATAATCAAAGCATCTTGTAACACATCACCTGTCACATTTGCTTCATGATTGTTTCCTTGTTGCGCGTCTCCTTCTTTTCCCTTCCGAGATCTACAGTCTTTCTTTAGGTGTCCTTTCTTTCCGCATTTCCAGCACACTATCTCCGATCTGGATTTGGATCTGCCTTTTCTTGATTTACTGCGATATCCTAAGCTCTTTCCTCTTTCCATTCTCCTTCCCCTAGACTCTGCACTCAAAGCATTACCCAATGTCTCACCGGAGCTTTTCCGTTGCATTTCCTCGCTAAGGATAGCACCAAAAACATCATCAAACTTTAAAGTACTAGATCCAGAGACAGAGTTACTGATGGCCATTACTAAACCATTCCAACTCTCTGGCAATGAGCACAAGAATAACAGAGCTCTAACTTCATCATCAAAGTTTACCCCTACAGAACTTAACTGATTGGTAACTGTATTAAAATCATTTAAATGGTTTGCAACAGATCCACCTTCCGACATCTTCATATTAAATAATCGTTTCATAAGAAATACCTTGTTTGAGGCCGAGGGTTTTTCATATAGTTTCGCCAACGTCTGCATCAAACCCTCTGTTGTTGTTTCCTTCGAAATATTGAAGGCGACTGACACTGCAAGGCACAACCATATTGTTCCGAGTGCCTTTCTATCGAGAATGTTCCATTCCGCGTCTGTCATGGCCGCCGACTTCTTTGTTTTTCTGCTCAATGGTAGGTATAGATCTTTCTGATACAGATAATCTTCCATCTGCATCTTCCACAGCAGGAAGTTTTGGCCGTTAAAGTTCTCGATCCTAAACTTACCATCTTCCGCCATTGCTCCCACTCGAACCAGGAACCTTTCTTTCCTGCGAGTTTATCAGCCAAATATACCTTCGGCTCTGATACCAGTTGTTAGAAAATTATATATTATGGAGCAATGCAACACATAAAATATGTGGAAAATACAAGCACACAAAACACATAAAACCAGAGAGACACAGATATACGTGGTTCACCTAGTTTGGGCCATAGTTTTAAAAACCGGAACCGGTGACCGGACCGGTGGACCTAATGAACCGGGTTTCTAACCGGAACCGGTCTAACCGGGAGCGGTCAGATCTCAATGAACCGGTTTAAAAAAAATACATTAAATAATTATTTTTTTAATAAAAAAAAAAAAAACTATTTTTAAGATTTGCAACCATGATTCCAAGCCAATAGAGAGAAAATATGCAAAGTTTGCTCATTTATATACCATGCAAAGGTGAATATATCAAAATGGCACCGAGTGCAATACATATCATCGAAAAATACATAAGAAATGAGGCTCCAAATGGCCCATAAAGTCCAAAAACAATGCTACAAGCTATGAGGCCATTGGCCTAATACAAGACTACATATTAGTGATCAACAACATAATCACTCCTCATCATGATCAAAATTATCACCACTACTAGACAAGTGATCATCAGCATGAGCTACATAAATAATATGGCTCAAAGTTTGAGGACTCCTAAAACTCCTCTACAACTTTAGTAGTAGTAGTAGTAGCAAAAATAGACATCAAAACTACAAATCACTGAGCAACATGGTCTCTCATGAAACTCATCATTGATTCATCGCTACTAGAAATGGGATCATCAACAAGAGATACATAAACATCATCTAGCTCAAAGTCTTCAGACTTGGATTGCTCACCCTTATAACATGATAGAAATTGAAAAAGTTTAAAATGCCTAACCAATGATTTTGGTTTGAGTGAAGAGTTCATCTCCTCAACCTTAAAATGCGGTAGAAAAAGATTAGCATGCCTAACCAGTTGTTTTCCTTTGATTGAAGGGTACATCAAGGTTCTTAAAGCACTTCATGCTCTTGATCAAATGCCAATATCATTCCCTTACACATGATAGAATCAAATGGAAACATTGCAAATTCCCAAACCATGAAACCCTGAAACCCTGAAAACCATTAAGTCTGCTGAATTTTGAGTGAAACCTAAAATTCTAGTTTCTCCATATGAAATCTAATGAGGTCGAAACCACTCTTAAACATCCTGAGTCATTTCATGGTAATGTTAAAAATTTAAGTAAAAGGGATGAAAAATAAAGGAAATGTCACTTTTACTTTAAGAATTTAACATTACCATGAAATGTCAATGCTTCCCTTACCTCCACATCAGCCCTAAAACCTATTTCTGGCCGTGCGTGGGTCCGCATAGGGAAAGAGTAGCTAAATGAACCCCTCCCTTATAAACAAATCAGCCCTAAAGCTTAATTGCGACCGTGTCTGGGTCCGCGTAGAAGATTACCAAGAAATCGGCCAGTTAGGAACGGAACCGGCCGGTTAGGTCCGGTTTATTGCAAAAAAAGGCGAAATGCCCTCTTCAACCGGGTTGCTTGGCCGGTTTCGACCGCGGGCACATCTGACCGGCCGGTTTGGCTGGTTACCGGTTCAAACCGGTCGGTTTTTAAAACTATGGTTTGGGCTACGTCCATCCCGAACAGCCAGTCCTTCGTTTTTATTATCCAACAAAATGAAGAGACAAAACCTACAGTAGATCCGCTGTAATATCCTCTGTTCTCTCTCATAGTCTCCCTATCTCTTTCCTGGTCAGAGAATACACATGTAATACACAGCCGCAATACAATACCCTCATACAAAGAGAGGGGTTGCCTTCTAGGGCAAAAAACCCTAAACTAAACATAACTTCTATCGTCAGATCATCCGCCTAATGAACGGCCCAGATTGACTAGAAATTACTATACTTTTACAAGGCAATTTTACATCTGTTTTTAGCTTCGGGGCCGCTGCCCCCGAAACCCCCAGCCAGGCGGGGGCTCCATAAAGTCGCTGCCGCCCCCCCCTGGACCCCCCACGGCAACGATTAATTACAGGCGGCGTTGCCGCCCCATTTAAGGTATAGGGGTCCAATGCTGTGATACAAAGTAAACAAGATAATCAGGCTCCACACCCAACAATACCATGTGAAAATTTCACCACTCAAATCCTAATGCAACAATTGGCATTATTTCTTCTAACTGTTAATTAAATTAGCAGTTTATTGCTGCAGCAACAACGTAATAAACACACTGCAATCTTCACAAAAATACTACGGAAAATAATCGTGTTGGAAACTAAGAAATATGCTAGCATACACATAAAAATTGACACAATTATTTTTGGACAAATGTCCCCAGAAAAATCCAACTTGGGAAAACCAGTGCAACAACTGAGGGTTTTATATTATTAAGCAACAGTGAAATTATCTGAGTACAATCTGGATGCTGAAAGCTGGCAATCCTTTAGAGAAAATACTTGCAAAAATTATCCGAGGGAAATTACCCTCACTTTGAGCAATCCCGACACTTGACTGGCTCTGAAAAGCTAGTCGTCCAACTTGGCCTACGCAGGCTCTGCATCACTCTGGCGCTGCCTGCCACACGTCTTACCTGAATCGACTACAAATCTAGCGATTCTGCATGTCTCTGACTAGGAAAATGCTTCTTCTGCCCTTTGGAAACTCTTCCCAGTGTTTCGTGCAACACTGTGTGAGACTAGATGGTCCCAGACTCCATCCAAGATCAATCTCTTCACATTCGCCATCTCCTTCTTGTACTCCTTGAGCTTATCGGCATCCTGGGGTACTGCTACCACATTGTCCACAGGCTTTTAGGCCATGTTCATCCAACAGGAAGGTCATCCTTGCCTTCCAAATGACAAAGTTGGAGACTCCCTCCAATCTATCATGATCTCTAAGCCTAGTTGTGGGCATCTCTGAAACTAGTCGAAAATCTCCCTCTTTCTCTCTACTCGATTGTTGAATATGCTACTCGCACTCCCTTATGGAGTGAGCAAATTTGCTCATAGCTACTGCCAATCTGCAACTGGAAAAATCAGATCTCTAAAATCTGAGATCCCTTGAGAGAATTCCCTCTGCGTGTGCTCTTTCTCTTCCACCCGACGTTGATTATGTTGCTGCAAAACCCGTATGTACCCAAGCAAGGAATCTACTCAGTGAAAATATGATATGCTTCACCGAAACTACTTTTCGGCTTTGCTACTGCCTGCTGGAACTACTCCTAAGCTCTGCAATTTTTTCCAGCCGCCTGCACTGGAAAAATCGAACCCTCTGCCTAGCAATTCGATCTGCTAAGCTAGCTTCTGCACAAATCTGGAAATCGTGTTTCCAGACTCGTTCTGAATTTGGACGATTTATGTCTTTCGCTTCTGAGCTTCCCGCCTGATCAATCTCGCTTTGATACCATGTGAAAATTTCACCACTCAAATCCTAATGCAGCAACTGGCATTATTTCTTCTAACTGTTAATTAAATTAGCAGTTTATTGCTACGGCAACAACGAAATAAACACACTACAATCTTCACAAAAATACTGCGAAAAATAATCGTGTTGGAAACTAAGAAATATGCTAGCACACATAAAAATTGACACAGTTATTTTTGGACAAATGTCCCCAAAACATCCAACTTGGGAAAAACAGTGTAACAGCTGAGGGTTTTATATTATTAAGCAACAATGAAATTATCTGAATACAATCTGGATGCCGAAAACTGGAAATCCTGTAGAGAAAATACTTGCAAAAATTATCTGAGGGAAATTACCCTCACTCCGAGCAATCTCGACACGACTGGCTCTGAAAAGCTAGTCGTCCAACTTGGCCTGCGCAGGCTCTGCATCACTTTGGCGCTGCCTGCCACACGTCTTGCCTGAATCGACTACTAATCTAGCCATCCTGCATGTCTCTGACTGGGAAAATGCTTCTCCGGCCCTCTGGAAACTCTTCCCAGCCTTTGGAACTGAAAACGTCTTCTCCTCCATCAAAATCGAACTGCCCTTTTGAGGATTTTGCGCTACCTCTGCGCAGCCTCCTGGCAAAAATCTCGGCCTCTAGGCAAAGTACTCACCGGATCTGAAAAATCTTCCTCCGGTTTCACTGTCCATGTCCCTGTCCCTCTTTGTCTTTGATTCCTTCTCTGGTTCGAACTCTTCCAGCAACTGCTGTTGCTCTCTGGAAAATCGAACTCTCCAAGGAAATCAATCTCAAGTGTGTGTTCTCCATCTACCCATCAACTTCTTCTTATAATCTTCTGTTGGTCCTCCAATGGCCAAGATTAAAACTTAATCAAGGGCTAAGATTATTTCCTAGTCGATCTGTGTGAGTTTCTAGATAATTCACACATTTCTCAGTTAATACTGATTAATTAACCAGATTTCCTAAGTTTAAACTTAGGATATATTAAAAACTGGGCTATTAATCTAATTGAGAAATTTCTAGGTGGAATTTCCATAAACGATTTCTGAGTTATGGAGAACTCTTGTGTTTTAGCCTCTCCACAAAGTTTCGAGACTAGAACACCTTCAATGCTACAAAAACTAACATGACAAGATAGTGAATTTGAACATCAGTAGGTTCAACAGAACAAAAGATGTTGTCGAGGAACAAATTGTATAGAATGAAGAAATCGGATGAGGATGTGCCATCTTTTCTCATGAGGGTCCCTCAACTAAGAGACCATCTGCAAGGACTTGGGGAACTTATTACTTATTCGGAAGTAACCATCTGTGTACTAAATGCATTGGCACCAGAATGGAGCAGCTTTGCTACAAGCATCTACTCCAAGAAGGTTTCAACTCCCTTTAATGAGTTGTAGGCGCATTGCATATTGGAAGAATCAAGGATCAAGGTCAAAGATGATATTGGATCAGATGAGCAATCTCAAGCCTTTCTAGCCTGAGTCAAGACGCTGAAAAAGGGAAAGTTTGGTAAGTCCAAGAAGAAAGACATGTCCAAGGTTCAATGCTTCAAGTGCAATGAAGTTTGGACACTTTAAGAGGGACTGCCCAAGCCTACAGAACAACAAGAAAAAGGAAAGGAGTGAAACTCATGTAGCCGAAGTAGTGGGAGAACCTGATAAGAAGGCAAAGAAGGAAGAAGTGAAGGATATTTACTACTAAAGAAGGTTCTCTAACTGTCAGGTTCTCTATGAATATTAATCTTTCTTTTTAGATAGTATATTTTGCATAACATCATAGAAAGAAGCACATGATAGTAGCATGTCTAGAATTTACATGATTAAGTTGCCTTGTAGAAATCATAAGATAGATAGATAGACCATTTTGCATATTGTTCATCCAGACATTATCTAACATTATGTTAGAGGTAGTCATCTTGCTTAGGTGGATCATCATGATCCTGGAAGAACCATCATTATGGAAGGTTCTTGGGAAAAGCACTATGACAAGGTATACACTCCATGTAATATGGAAGTAATACTGGTAAAGGGATGAAGGAATGCAATGGGTCAGGATGCAAGCTCTTTGTGAGATATATAGATAGCTAGATGATTGGGTGAAAACATAGGAATGCATGTTGGGTGTAAAAACATTGGATAAGATTCATGTGTACAATCTTGTGAAAAGAAAATTGTGTATAAGATATGCTTAGGTATATGGATATATGATGCTTAAAAAGGATAAGGTTTGACTTACTTAAGAGAAGTGATGACAATATCGCTGATATTCGGAAATATCGCGATATTTTCGGGGAAACGAAATATTGCGGGGCTTATCCTGGCCACGGCTAGAAAAGGGAAATTCTTTTTTTTTTTTTCATTTCTGTTTGTGAGTGGCTGAGAAGGAAGGCTAAAGCATTGTGGAGGTTGTCAAAGAGGAATTGGTGATCGAACAACCATTATCACCAACACCTAAGAAGTTTTTCATCATCAAAGATTGAAGAACAATGAGACAAACTCCATCTCTTCCATTAACAGGTATGTTCTTCCAAATCCATATTTTAATGATTTTTTTTATAGATTTAGGGCTATGCATGCTTGCCTCTTTGCCTACTAACATTGTGCTACTTTGTTTTTTTTCCATTTATTATGATTTTCATCCCATGAGCCAATGCAAGGGTTTTGTCCATATTTGGACAGCAAGCTTCATTTTTTTTTAAACATTCTGATGCACCCTCTTATTGCCAATTTTTCATTCATGTTGCAAATAATGTATTTGTATTCTTGTAGTATTTTTTTTTTTTTTAAATGACATGCTTATTACTTATTATTTTTATTTTTTTGTGCATGGGTGTTTAATGCCAATTTTTTGTTTGTGCCCTAGGTTTGAATCAGTGTTGATAATATAGGTATCGACAAAATATCGACGAGGGTCCAAAAAAGATCTTATCGGGAATATCGGCAAAATTATCGGCAAGCATAAAAAATGCATAATATATTCATTTTTTTCAAAATTTTAAACATATAAAGTAATAACAACATGAAATAAACACATTGACACGTAAATATGAAGAAAGCATTGATATATATGATGTAGCAGATGCAAAATAAAAATGATACATCAAAGGCGATACCAAATCCTGTTGATCCCTGATAATTGTCCAATCAAGGACTTAAATGTGGAGAACCAATACAAAATAACATCACACATATAAAAGTATCTCATCATCATGAGTTATTTGTAACAAAACAAATAAAAGTAGCAGCTATCTATCTGAAATCAGTGCCCTCTCCCCCTTTTACGGGAAAACATGAGGGGCTGTTTGTCAGGCCTGCCTCTAGCAGTAGAAGGCCCTGACCCTACACCTAATGTCAAATACTGACTACTGGGTGTGGAGCTCTGCTCTCCTATATCTATAGCAAACGGTGCAGACGCTGATGCTCCCACAGTGTCCTCCTCGTCTTCATCCTCCTCCTCCTCCTCTTGCTGCCCCTGTTCTAATGGTTCCTCTGGCTCTAACCATGCAGGTGACTCTTCCAAGACGGGATGCTCAGTCTCCACCCTCCACTGAGACAATACATCAATATTGTCTAAGGAAATGGCATCTGGATCCATTGGTGCTCGTATTTGCTTCACTCGAAGGTGGATATTGTAATGCACATACACTAAATCATTGAGACGTGCAAACTCCAACCTGTAAGAGTAAAAAAAACTAATGAGTCTTCCCTCTTGACACTTGAGGGTCATAAATGTTGAGATTTTGTGTATTTAGGGTAGCATCAGTTGTGCTCTAGGTCCCAAATTTTGAGGAAGGACTAGAATTCAATTGATCTACAAGACCTAGAAATGGATTTGGGAAATTTCATCTGGTTTAGGAGATATTAAATTAATTAATTATTTTAATGTATTTCCTAAGTTAAAACTTAGGAAAATAAAATAATTAAAGTGAATTTAGTAAACATGTGATGAAATTGTCTTAAGTCTACGAATCAAGCTTTCTTTTAATCTTAGCCATTGATTAAAGATTTAATTTTTGTTTGTTGATTTGTCAACGAGAAAAGTATAAAGGAAAGGCTTGGGGTCATTTGTAAAGACACATGGCGAGAGCACTGAAGCTAAGGCGAGATTCTAGGGCGGGTTCCCGAAGAATTCTCGAGAAGTGTTTCAGGTTGGAGAATTTAGACCAAGGGGATCAGGGTCTAGAATACACAAGCCGAAGAATCGACAAGGACAGTATACTACAAGGTAAGCAGCAGCAATAAGCATCATAGCAGCCAATGCTGCTGCTCATGAGTGTCTTTGTGAGACGTATTTGGGGTTTCACAAGGCCTAGATGCGTGAGTTACGTAAATCATTTGAGGGTGTGGATCAATCAGTATTGTTGGTCTTAGATTAGCTAGGTGCTGCAGATCTAGAGTTTTCTCTGTAGGGTTTTCCAGATCTGGAACCCAAAGTTGTGTATTCAGAAATATTCTTAATAATAGAGCCCTCCAGCAGCCAGAGACCGGTTTTCCCACATTGGGTTTTTCCGGGGACAATTTGTCCATAATTAACTGTCACTTTGTCTGTGTATGCATGTGCTTATTCTAGATTTGAATTGGTAGAGATTTGTTATGTGTTTTGCTTTGATGTTAACTTGAATTTATTCAATTGATAACTTGTATAAGTAGGAGAAGCTTAACTGGATTAATAGAAATAATTTCTGCATAAGAATTAAGATTCAGAAATTTCTACATGGTATCAGAGCAATTGCAGATCTAGAAGGGTCACCAGCTGAAGAATATGAAGGATCTAGCTGCAGAAAGCAGCTTGAAAGGCAGCAGAAAAGCAGATCTGACGGGACAACACAGTTTTCAAGAGCGGAATCACGCAGAGGGAAGGGTGACGCTATCCAACGCTGTGTCCTAGCAAGCCCACGCAAATACTGCGCAGAGGCAGCTCAGAAACAACGCTGGTTGGGTTTGAAGCCAGCCAGTGTGATTCAGATTTGAATTTGTCAGATCCAGAAAAAGTCTGCAGAAAAGTTGCAGAAATTTAGAAGAGCTGGTGGGGTTAAACTTCTGAAGTTTTCAGATTTTTAACTTTACCACAAGTGACAAAGTTTGGGAAGAGATCAGCTTCTCAGAGAGTTTCTTGCCAAAGGAAACTTGCAGTTTGGTCAGAGGATCAAAGAAGAAGTTGAATCATAGTTGATTTAGTAGATTTCTAATGAGGGAAATCAAGTGTCAGAGGGAGCAGAGGGTTCCCAGTTCGAAAAGGACCCTAGATCCAAGATCTCTAGCATAGAAAAGAGGAGCTCCGACACATTCTGAGCAGATGGCTCCTCATGGACTGCGTGATTAGGATAGGCTATAGGGCCTTTCAAAATTTTCAATGTGGAAAGCAAGGATCCTGATTGTCCTTGAGGCATATGGTCTAAGAGACCATGCAGAGCAGACCCTGGCCATGCCAACATATGCGGATCTCCTATGGAAGCATAGAGAAGCTGCTGGGCATGCCAAGCAAATGATAATGGACAGTATCAAGGATCATATTGTGTCACACATAGCTGAGAACAGGACAACTAATGAGATGTGGAAGGCCTTGACTTCCCTATAGGAGGGAAAATCAGTCCAAAGAATGATGTTGTTGGAGGCCCAAATGAGGTCATTCATGATGACCAAGGGAGAAGACATCGAGCATTTCCTCTTCAGATTGCAGTCAATCAGGGATCAGCTAACTACAACGGGTGCAACCGTAGATGATGCAGTGATAGTCAGGACTGCCCTCAATGCAGTCACGGATGAGTGGGAAACCTTTGTCCAAAGTATCTTGGGTAGAGCAGACCTCCCAGATTGGGACAACTTGTGGTCGATCCTGCGGCAAGAAGAACTACGAAGGTTCACCAAGAAGCAGCACAGCCCTGCGTTGAGCAAGGTTAAGAAGGAAGAGGAGGAAGATGCAGCCTTGGCATCAAAGAAGCAACCAAAGAAGAAGGATCTTTCTAAGATCAAGTGCTTCCAGTGTGGCGAAATGGGACATTTTGCCAGCCATTGTCTAGAAAAGAAGAAGGACAAGGAAGCATCTTCTCCCAAAGCAGCGGTGGTAGATGATGGGTCAGGAGATGATGTAGCCATGAGCTCATGAACGTGGGGTGACATGGACATGTAGAGGAGCTACATGGAAGTAAGGTGGGATCCTTGAGCAGTTCATCTCTTGGATCACAAGCGAGCTACGACAGCCTTAAGACAATAGTGGGTCAAGTAGAGCAGTGGGTGCATAGATCACAGATGAGGGAGACGTAGAGGCAGATCTGAAGGCTGGGTGGAGCAGCGTAGAGCATAGCAGCAGCAACGTAGAAGCAGTAGCAGTGCAGAGGCTGATGTGACTTCAACAGCGCAGAGCAGTGCTGCTTACGCAGTGCAGAGTTGCAGCAGCACAGAGAGCTTCAGAGGGACAACGTAGTGCAGCAGCAGTGTGATATATTTCAGCACAAGGAGTTGATGTGACTTCAGTAGTGCAGAGGGAGTCTGATTACGCAGGAAGAGCTATAGCTGTGCATCGTTCTTTAGATGCCAGCACAGATCTATAGGCTATGGAGCTTCAGTGATGAGGATGCAGCCCATCTGACTTGTTTGTCAAAGATTGGGCAGGAGATTCAGTTGTTTCTCTCAACAACTGAAATTGTAGTGCAGCAGATCAGCAGTGGCAGTGCTATGAGCAGCATAGATGCAACATATTGAGAGGGAGCTGCAGTACAGTGGTTGCAGTGGTAGCGGCAGAGTCATGGGCAACAGTACAGAATGGCAGCAATAGTGCAGAGTTGAGTGGTAGGAGGCCAAGCTTCAGCAGCACAGAACCAGTGCCCAAAATCATGTAATGCATAAGTGTGATGTATTGCTAGAGCACACCCTTGATGCTAAGAGGGAGTGTTGAGATTTTGTGTATTTAGGGTAGCATCAGTTGTGCTCTAGGTCCCAAATTTTGAGGAAGGACTAGAGTTCACCTGATCTACAAGACCCATAAATGGATTTGGGAAATTTCATCTGGTTTAGGAGATATTAAATTAATTAATTACTTTAATGTATTTCCTAAGTTAAAACTTAGGAAAATAAAATAATTAAAGTGAATTTAATTAAACATGTGATGAAATTGTCTTAAGTCACACAGATCAAGCTTTCTTTTAATCTTAGCCATTGATTAAAGATTTAATCTTGGCCGTTGATTTGTCCAAGAGAAAAGTATAAAGGAAAGGCTTGGGGTCATTTGTAAAGACACATGGAGGCAGAGCACTGAAGCTAAGCTGAGATTCTAGGGCGGGGTTTGCTAATAATTCTCAGAAGTGTTTCAGTTGTAGAGAGGGGAATTTAGACCAAGGGGATGATCTGATTCCGGGGTCTAGAATACACAAGAAGAAGAGAAGAGATTAACAAGGACAATGCAGAGAAAGGAAGTAGTGGCAGCAGCAGCAGCAGCAGTGTCTTTCAGGGGCAGCGCTGGGGTTTCTAGGCCTAGATTTGGCTGAGTTCTGTAAATCCCATTTGAGGGTGTGGATCAATCAGTGTTGTTGGTCTTAGATCAGCCAGGTGCTGCAGATCTAGAGTTTTCTCTGTAGGGTTTTCCAGATCTGGAACCCAGAGTTGTCTATTCAGAAATATTCTTAATAATAGAGCCCTCCAGCAGCCAGAGACCAGTTTTCCCACATAGGGTTTTTCCAGGGACAATTTGTCCAGAAATAATTGTGTCACTTTGTCTATGTGTGCATGTGCTTATTCTAGATCTGAATTGGTAGAGATCTGTTATGTGTTTTTCTTTGATGTTAATTTGAATTTATTCAGTTGATAACTTGTATAAGTAGGAGAAGCTTAACTGGATTAATAGAAATAATTTCTGCATAAGAGTTAAGATTCATAAATTTCTACAATAAATTAAAATTACAATAAATGTAATTGCTCAACTGAAGGATGAAGGTCAAAGTTATACCTATTGCGCTTTTTTGAGTGTATTTTCTCAAATACACTCCAATTGCGCTTACACCCTGAAGAATTACATGTTTGACTCAGGATTCTTATGGCCAATTTCTGCAAATTTGGTGCCCTTGCACCATAGGTTCGCCAGCAAATATCTACAACAAAATAAAGAAATAAAATTTCAAAAACATAAAACATAATTAAACTTTCAAATGCAAGTTACATAATTTAATTTTAAAAATCTAGAATTATAAATAAGTAAATTCTAAATTGAAAATTCTAATGAGTGATGGCTTGTCACTTATGTGGCATGAAGAGGTTCTTTTCCCTAATAACATCATCAAAGCCAAATAGGCCAACACAAGCCTGATAAAACTATATCTCGCGGTTGATTTTGCTACGAAGCTCAGGATCGGGTACCATCCTCTGAATACAAGAATGGAGCCCTTCCATCACCTCACCATCAAAATCAAAGGCTCATTTGTATGAAAATGCAGGGTTGAGAAAGAGGGCTGCTGCATGAATGGGTCGATGAAGCATCCCTGTCCACCGATTATCAATCACATCCCATAACATCAGATGTTTATCATGCCCAACAGAACCCTTGTCTGCATAATAAGAATGAATGGCCTCCTTGGCCCTATCCATGGCCTCATACACATAAGCCATTGTAGGCTTCTTCCCATCTACCAATCTTAGAACTTTTACTATAAGTTCACTAATTGAGCACACTTCTTCTACTCCCTGCCAAAATGTCTCAGTGTACACCATTTTTGCAATGGCTCTCCTGTCCTGTCTCTTGCTGTATCTACAGTCACGCCACTCATCAGAAACAAACATTTGCTTCAACTCAAACTGACATCGAAGCAAAGACCGAAGAGTAATAAAGTTGGTGGCAAAACGTATGATTGCAGGACGCAACAACTCCTTGTTTCTGGTGAATCTCCTCATGAGGCTAAGAACAAAAGCATGGTTATATATAAACTTGGGGACACTCCTAGCCATATCAATCACCTCCTTCATGAAGGAGAGTTTTCCCATATCCTCAATCAATAAATCGATACAATGTGTTGCACATGAAGTCCAGAACAATATGCGGTGCTTCTCTATAAGCATCTTGCCGACAGCCACATAATTAGTTGCATTATCTGTTATGACTTGCATTACATTCTGCACGCCAATCTCTCGGATGAAGCCATCTAATAGCTCACATATCATTACTGCATCTTTTATGTGTGTTGATGCATCCACTGATTTAATAAACATGGTACCTTTAGGACATTGTACCAAGAAATTTAGAAGGGTCCTACCCTTCCTATCTGTCCAACCATCAAACATCATTGTGCATCTAGACACTTCCCATGTCTTTTTTAACTCTCTCAATCTAGAGTTGATGTCTTGCTTTTCTGCTTTAAGGATTGGCCCCCGCAACTCCTCATATGTAGCACTTTTGTGACCTGGGCCCACAACAGCAATAGCATCACACATTGGCTGCCAATATGGATTGGTTTTGGTGATGCTAAGAGGCAAGTCACTCCAAAAAAGACACTTCCCCATAAGTCTATCTGCTTCTAGCTTCCTTTTTTTTTTTTAACAACTGATGTTATGGAAGGTTGTGTTCCATGTCCTGTTCGTGAACAAAAAATGATGACCTCCCACTAGCTGTTGCAGGTGATGCTGTGCAGCCCCTCCCACTACCCTCAGCCTCAAAATAAGAAGAAGATATGTCGAAAGATCTACCTGCACGTTCAACCTTGTTTCTTTTTTCCTCTTCCTTCTTTCTGTCTTTTTCGTCAATAGCTTCAAGAGCTTTTTGTATAAGATCCGGACTAGAAACTGTACAAAGGGCAACATCATGTCCAAAGAGTCTAGCCAAATGGTATTTCAATCTTGTAACCCCTCCTGTCATTTTTGTCCCACACAATTTGCATGATAAATATGCTTGATTTGTCCCACCATCAGGCTCCCCATACTCCCAAAATGGGTCCAAGGCTTTTGCCATATTTGACTTTTGTAGTGAACTAATTCAAACCTAGGACACAAAAAAACAAAAAATTGGCATTAAACACCTATGCATAAAAATTTAAAAATAATAAGTAATAAGCATGTCATTTAAAAAAAAAATTACTACAAGAATACAAATACATTATTTGGCATTTGCAAGTTGCAACGTGAATAAAAAATTGGCAATAAGAGGGTGCATAATAATGTTTAAAAAAAAATGAAGTTTGCTGTCCAAATATGGTCAAAACCCTTGCATTGGCTCACGAGCATGAAAATCATAGTAAGTAGAAGAAAAACAAAGTAGCACAATGTTGGTAGGCAAAGAGGCAAGGATGCATAGCACTAAATCTATAAAAAAATTCATTAAAATATGGGTTTGGAAGAACATACCTGTTAATGGAAGAGATGGATTTTGTCTCACTGTTCTTCAATCTTTGATGATGAAAAAATTCTTAGGTGTTGGTGATAATGGTTGTTCGATCACCAATTCCTCTTTGACAACCTCCACAACGCTTTAGCCTTCTCAGCCACTCACAAACAGAAATGAAAAAAAAAACGTTTTTTTCCCTTTTCTAGCCGCGGCCAGGAGATGCCCGACAATATTTTTGGTCGTCGCGAGATATTTTCCGAAATATCGCCGATATTTTCCGAAATATCGCCGATATTTCAGAAATATCGCGATATTTTCTCAGCGATATTTCATTTCCCCGAAAATATCGCGATATTTCGGCGATATTGTCAACACTGATTTGAATTAGTTCACTACAAAAGTCAAATATGCCAAAAGCCTTGGACCCATTTTGGGAGTATGGGGAGCCTGATGGTGGGAAAAATCGGGCATATTTATCATGCAAATTGTGTGGGACAAAAATGACATGAGGGGTTACGAGATTGAAATACCATTTGGCTAGACTCTCTCTGGACATGATGTTGGCCTTTGTACAGTTTCTAGTCCGGAGCTTATACAAAAAGCTCTTGAATCTATTAATGAAAAAGACAGAAAGAAGGAAGAGGCAGAAAGAAACAAGGCTGAACGTGCAGGTAGATCTTTCTGCATATCTTCTTCTGATTTTGAGGCTGAGGGTAGTGGGAGGGGCTCCACAGCATCACCTGCAACAGCTAGTGCTAATGTTGTTGGGAGTGGGAGGTCATCATTTTTTGTTCCATGAACAGGACATGGATCACAACCTTCCATAAAATTAGTTGTTAAAAAAAAGGAGAAGCTAGAAGTAGATAGAGTTATGGGGAGGTGTCTTTTTTGGAGTGACTTGCTTCTCAGCATCACTAAAACCAATCCATTTTGGCAGCCAATGTGTAATGCTATCGCTGTTGTGGGCCAGGTTACAAAAGTGCTGCATATGAGGAGTTGCGGGGGCCAATCCTTAAAGCAGAAAAGCATGACATCAACTCTAGATTGATAGAGTTGAAAAAGACATGGGAAGTGTCTGGATGCACAGTGATGTCTGATGGTTGGACAGATAGAAAGGGTAGGATCCTTCTAAATTTCTTGGTACATTGTCCTAAAGGTACCATGTTTATTAAATCAGTGGATGCATCAGCACACATAAAAGATGCAACAACGATATGTTAGCTGTTAGATGGCTTCATTCGAGAGATTGGCGTGCAGAATGTGGTGCAAGTCATAACAGATAATGCAGCTAATTATGTGGCTGCCGGCAAGATGCTTATGGAGAGGCACCGCACATTGTTCTGGACTCCATGTGAGCACATTGTATCGATTTTCTGCTTGAGGATATGGGAAAACTCTCCTTCATCAAGGAGGTGATTGATATGGCTAGGAGTGTCCCCAAGTTTATATATAACCATGCTTTTGTTCTTAGCCTCATGAGGAGATTCACCAGAAACAAGGAGTTGTGGCGTTTTGCAATCACACGTTTTGCCACCAACTTTATTACTCTTCAGTCTTTGCTTCAATGCCAGTTTGAGTTGAAGCAAATGATTGTTTCTGATGAGTAGCGTGATTGTAGATACAGCAGGAGGCTGGATGGGAGAGCCATTGCAAAAATGGTGTACACTGAAACATTTTTGGCAAGGACTAGAAGAAGTGTGTTCAGTTAGTGAACCTATAGTAAAGGTTCTGAGATTGGTAGATGGGGAGAAGCTTGCAATGGCTTATGTGTATGAGGCCATGGATAGGGCCAAGGAGGCCATTCTCTCTTATTATGCAGAAAAGGGTTCTGCTGGGCTTGACAAAGATATGATGTTATGGGATGTGATTGATAGTCGGTGGATAGGGATGCTTCATCGACCCATTCATGTAGCAACACTCTTCCTCAACCTTGCATTTTCATACAAATGCGCCTTTGATTTTGATGGTGAGGTGATGGAAGGACTCCATTCTTGTATTCAGAGGATGGTACCTGATCCTGAGCTTCGTAGCAAAATCAACCGCGAGATACAGTTTTATTAGGATTGTGTTGGCCTATTTGGCTTTGATGATGCTATTAGGGAAATGACCCTCTTCATGCCATGTAAGTGACAAGCCATCACTCATTAGAATTTTCAATTTAGAATTTACTTATTTATAATTCTAGATTTCTAAAATTAAATTATGTAACTTGCATTTGAAAGTTTAATTATGTTTTATGTTTTTGAATTTTTTTATTTCTTTATTTTGTTGTAGATATTTGGTGGCGAACCTATGGTGCAAGGGCACCAAATTTGCAGAAATTGGTCATAAGAATCTTGAGTCAAACATGTAGTTCTTTAGGGTGTGAGCGCAATTGGAGTGTATTTGAGAAAATACACTCAAAAAAGCGCAACAGGTATAGCTTTGACCTTCAGCCTTCAGTTGAGTAATTACATTTATTGTAATTTTAATTTATGACCCTCAAGTGTCAAGAGGGAAGACTCATTAGTTTTTTTGACACACTTACAAGTTGGAGTTCGCACGTCTCAATTATTTAGTGTATGTGCATTACAATATCCGATTTCGAGTGAAGCAAATACAAGCACAAATGGATCCAGATGCCATTTCCTTAGACAATATTGATGTATTGTCTCAGTGGAGGGTGGAGACCGAGGATCCCGTCTTGGAGGAGTCACCTACATGGTTAGTGCCAGAGGAACCATTAGAACAAGGGCAGCAAGAGGAGGAGGACTCGGAGGAGGAGCAACACTTGGAGCAGGAGGAGGAAGAGGAGGAGGAGGATGAGGACACTGTGGGAGCATCAACGTCAATACCATTTGCTATAGATATAGGAGAGCAGAGCTCCATACCTAGTAGTCAGTATTTGACATTAGGTGCAGGGTCAGGGCCTTTTACTGCTAGATGCAGGCCTGACAAACAACCCCTCATGTTTTCCCGTAAAAGGGGGAGAGGGCACTGATTTCAGATAGATAGCTGCTAGTTTTATTTGTTTTGCTACATATAACTCATGATTATGAGATACTTTTATATGTGTGATGTTATTTTGTATTGGTTCTCCACATTTGAGTCCTTGATTGGACAATTATCAGGGATTAGCAGGATTTGGTATCACCTTTGATGTATCATTTTTATTTTACATCCACTACATCATATATATCAGTGCTTTCTTCATATTTATGTGCCAATGTGTTTATTTCATGTTGTTATTGCTTTATATGTTTAAAAATCTGAAAAAAAAAATGAATTTATTATGCATTTTTTATGCTTGTCGATATTTGTCGATATTTTGCCAATATTTTCATCGATATTGTCGATAAGATCTTTTCTGGACCCTCGTCGATATTTTGCCGATACCGATAATATCAACATTGGTCCAAAGTATCTTGGGCAGAGACACATTGCCTAGATAGGACAAGATGTGGTCCGACCTACAACAGGGGAGTTGAGGCGTGCTCTATTGAAGAGTACCATCAGCGTGAACAACAACAAGGGTGTGAAGGGTGAAAAGGAGAATGTGGCCATAGCATCGAAGGGTCCTAGTTAGGATAGGGGGAAAAGAAGAAGAAAAATGACCTATCTAAGGTCAAGTTCTTCAGGTGTGGCGAGCTTGGTCACTACAGTACGCAGTGTCTTCTCAGGAAGAAGGATAAGCACGAGAAGCAAGACCAAACGGCAACGTCCACAAAGATAGACAAGTTGTCCTTGAGGCTGGAGGAAGATTTCACTATGCTTGCAGCTATACCTCCAAGAGAGAGGTGGGGTGATTTGGCGCTGTAGTCCCAGAGTTGCAGAGATGCGCATGGTCCATTGAGGTGTCCTCCTCATGGATCATTACCTTGCTACAGGGGCCTACAATATTCAGTAGCAATATGGATCAATGTCAGTTGATGCAGTTAGATTCCAGAGTGACAGTTGCAGACTAGTAGCAGTTAAGTACTGAGGAGTGCAGTGCAGTGTTGGCAGCAATGCAGAGTGGTACAATGCAGAGTCAGCATCAATGCATATTCTTCAGTAGATAGTGCAGTAACCAGTAGCAGTCAGGACTCAAGAGACAGATGCAACAAACACAGTTGATTCAATATTTAGGATGCTTCTCAGTTGCAGTTGCAACAAAAACATATGAGAGGGAGTTACAGCGCAGATGTAGAGTTGGCAGTAGTATGGCAGTGTTTGCAACAACATAGATGTAGCATCAGAGTTGCGCAGAGGTTGGTGGGCAGTGGCAGACAGTCATAGTGGCCAAAGATCAGCAACGTGACAGTGGGTGATATAGAGACAGGGTGTTGTGACAGTGGTGCAGCGCTAGAACACCTTTTTCGCTAAGAGGGAGTGTTAGTTTTTGTAGCATCATAGGTGTTCTACTCTCGAAAATTTGTGGAGAGGATAAAACACAAGAGTTCTCCATAACCCATAAATCGTTTATGGAAATTCCACCTAGAAGTGTCTCAATTAGATTATTAGCCCATTTTCTAATATTTCCTAAGTCTAAACTTAGGAAATCTGGTTAATTAATCAAGTATTAATTGAGAAATGTGTGAATTATTTAGAAATTCACACGGATCGACTAGGAAATAATCTTAGCCCTTGATTAAGTTTTAATCTTGGTCGTTGGAAGTCCAACAAAAGATTATAAGAAGATTTCGATGGGTAGATGGAGAAGTTAGAACACACACTTGAGATTGATTTCCTTAGAGAGTTCGATTTTACAAAGAGCAACAACAGTTGCTGAAAGAGTTCGAGCCAAAAAAGGAAGCAAAGACAGAGAGGGGCAGGGACAGTGAATCCGAAGGAAGATTCTCCAGATCTAGTGAGTACTTTGCAGGGAGGCCAAGATTTTCTCTAGGAGGCTGTGCAGAAGTCTTAGGAGGCTGTGTAGAAGCCTCAAAAGGGCAGTTCGATTTTGCTGGAGGAGAAGACGTTTTTAGTTCCAGATGGCAGGAAGAGTTTCTAGAGGGCCGAAGAAGCGTTTTCCAAGTCAGAGACAGGCAGGACGACTAGATTGGCAGTTGATTCAGGCAACAGAGTGATGCAAGGCCTGCGCAGGCCAAGTTGGATGACTAGATTTTCAGAGGCAGTCAAGTGCTGAGATTGCTCGGAGTGAGGGTAATTTCCCTTGGATAATTTTTTCCTGTATTTTCTCTCCAGGATTGCCAGTTTTTGGCATCCATATTGTACTCATATAATTTCACTGCTGCTTAATAATATAAAACCGTCAGCTGCTGCACTGGTTTTCCCAAGTTGGGTTTTTCAGGGACATTTGTCCAAAAATAATTGTCATTTTTTATGTATGTGCTAACATATTTCTCAGTTTCCAGTGCTATTATTTTCCGTATTATTTTTGTGAAAATTGCAGTGTGTTTATTTCGTTGTTTTCGTAGCAATGTTACTAATTTAATTAACAGTTAGATGAAATAATGCTAGTTGCTGCAATAAGATTTCAATGGTGAAATTTTCACATGTCATCATAGACTTGAAACTTTGAAAGTCTTCAAATTTGCAACGAATGGAACAAGAGAATCTTTAATGGATTCCTCTATGATCCTCTGTGCCCTTCCCCTTTCTTGTATTTTTCTAGTTCTTGTGTCTTGTCTTTCTCAGGTTCAGTGATTTCACCAGTAACATACTCCATTACTTCTTGTTCTGTGAGTATCAAGTCAATCCTTTTCTTCCATGCTAGATAGTTAGATGGCCCAACAAGCTTGTTGCTCTCTTGGCAGAAAGAACCCTTATGACTTGAAGATTCAAACATGATGTAGTAGTATGATACTTACTTGGGATCAATATTCTCCTTGGTATGTCTTCAATCTTCTTGATGCCTTCAAGATCCTTAAGTGTCCTTGACTACAACTTCCGAAGTCCCTTGATGCTTCCTTCAAAGATGCCTTCCAAATAAATCTTCTTCTAGAGAGAGATCAACACTCTTCTTGAAGTCTTTCTTTCAAGTCTTCCTTTGATGTGAGTTTGATGTAGACTTGATCTCCTTTAATGTAGAAACCCTCCTTCCTTGAGTCCTTTCTCAAATGTTTCTTTTTGACAATCAACTTATTTTTGAAGAGTTTCTTTTTTCCTTCCCTTTGTCAAGCAACTTTTTCTAGCATCCTTCTAGGTGCCTTCCTTGTTCACCTTAGCTCCGATTCCATGTTGGAAAAAATGGATAATGACAACTATTAATCTTATTTTCCTTAACCTTGATATTTGTTTGTGACTCCTATTTATCTTCTTTATGTTCGTTAGTTAGATCTTATCATCAAACAATATTAAGAGCAACAATAGCAACAATAGAGGACACAAATATTAGGCTCTCAGCCAGGGCAAAACCCCTCCAAGGGGAAAAACTCGAAAACTCTTCTCTTCTTAGAATCTGTTTCAAATGAGATACAAAGACCCAAACCCTAGATTAAATTCTTCTCCTGGTACCAAGTCAGCCCTTCCTCAAGCCCGTTCTTGATTTTGCACCAACTAGCTTCAATACTGCAACTTCGACCTACCAAATTCAATACTGCAACTTGTCCTGCAACGTTGACCATGCAATTTCGGCCTTGCATCTTTCTCAGAAGCCCTAATCCAACCTTCTCCTGAGACCTTCCTAGAGCAAGACAACTCTTCCCAAGGTCAACGAGGTCTAGACAGAGTATTCTCTCTTCCATCTACAAGTTATTGCATTTCGTCCTCCTGCAACTCGGATCTACAACTTTGGTCACTTCCTGTAGCCCAAAAACCCTAGAATTTTGCACGTGTGAGAGAGATAAAACCCAAAAACAAGAAAATTTCGTCCTTCCTTTTCTTCTTGGCCTTCACCCTCCTTTCTGCTCTTCCCAGCTATAGATTGAACTTCTTCTTGTGATATTGAACTTGTGGAGTGAGTGTGTCCCTAATGAGGTTGATTGCTTCTTTATATAGCCTTCTCAAGGGGTCGAATTCCCTCATTTAGGCCGACTTGAAGTTCCCAGGGCCGAATTGTACTTTGGAGCTTCTAGGACTTTCTAGACTAAAAAATAATTCTTTTTACAAAAATATTTTGCCCGGAAGGGTCATATAAACATGATGTTGACTCCTTTGACTCGTGACAATAAATCCTAAGACCTAACAAACCCTAGAAGCACGAAGAACATGCTTTTACCTAGAAGACAATAATGAACATGAAATCCATGCTTTAATAATAATAACTTTTCCTTTTCTTTTCTTGTTTGTTACATAGGATACATATTGAAATGAGTACAACAATTATGAACACTGAAACTGGTTACATTTCTCAACATGCAGAAAATCATCCAAGGGTTGGTTATTTCTTTGCTTATAATCTATATTTTGATACTGCTGGCTGCCTTATGTACAAGGTGTTTGCTTCATCAGACAACCGATATCAGTGAAACAAACCAAATGTGATATACCCACTTAGCAAGATTGCTAAGTGAAATATCCATTTTGACTATTTTGCTAAATTTTGGACAGCAACTTAGGCAAGTGGGTTGAGGGGCCCCACTTGCCATTTTGAGGTGAAAGAAGGCTCCAACATAGGACGAAAGGGGAAAATCGATTTGTTAGTGGATGGTGGGGGCCACCCCAAAGAGGAATACACTCCCCTTGGCTAGTACACTCTCATGGAGGGAAGAGGGAGAGGGAAAATTGATGTATGGGGCCCACATGGGGAAATTGGAGGCCCAACGACTAAAATAGGAGCACTCATCATTTGGCATATTTTGATCATTTGACAGTCACCTTGACTAGCATGCTTGAGCTGACAACTGAGTCTGCATGCGCTGTTGAGCACAAGAGATTTTCAAGCGAGAATCTCACCCTTCCTTCGGTGGACTTCGAGTGCCAACCCAAGGAGGTAACCTTTATCACATTTGATCTGATCTGGGAGTCTATTCAGCGTATTTGAAGTGCTGGTTCAGCAGGTGGGACACAGGAAGGAAAATACACAAACATTGGAGGAGCTGTTTGTGGAGCAAGGGATTTGTTGGGCCTTTCAAGACAATCTAGAGCTGTCATTTGCTGAAGATTTGGAGAGATTCTAGAGCTCCATTTTGAGTGAGTTGGCTGGGCCAAGCAATCATCAATAGGGACTGCGTGGGCCTGCGCAGTGGTACTTTGTGCTACACGTGGGGCATTGGGAGGAGTTAGGGGCTGAGACTTGGGTAATTCCGGTAGGGAATTTGCTGAGTATTGCAGCCATTTTGGGGACTTTCAGCAGTGATATTTACAGATGGGTCGAAATACCCAACAGCTACAGGAGTGAGGAGAAATTGGGCTGAAATTCCGGGGTCAGCATTTGGCCAAACCCTTTCTGGGTTTTGGTGGGTTATTGAAGGAGAGACTGGGGTTAATTTCCCGGAATTTTCTGAGCACCGGAGGAGGACCTAGCAGCCATTTCTTGTATCCAGCAATGTAGTTTTCTGAGGGCCAGTGCAGAGCATTTTGGAGACAAATTCTTAGTGGTTGAGCAGCTGATTTCATCACCCGGGCCTTGTTAGCTTTTACCTTGGGCAAACCCAGGGGCATGCATTCCGATCTCTAATTGTACCCCTTATTCATCTTAATAAAATGGCTCAGTTCTGAGCAGATTTTGGAGTTTTCTGAGTGTTTAATATTGTGTGAAAATTTGTGTGTGTTTTGCTATGCATGCTTTGTTTATCATTGTTAATTTTCCTTAGGGACATTACACCAAAAGAGGGGATTATCATTCCCCATTGCTAAGGATCTGGTTGTTATTTGATATCGTTGAATTTTACTAACTCATGGCACATGTATGCACTCTTTGAAACAAAATCCTAGCAAAAGCTGACTACACACCTCCCAAAACTTCTGTCTGCGATTACTCAAGCTCAGCACAGAAACGTCACCTGTACAAACATTGTATATAAGCAGAAAATCCGAAAATCAAACTACTATGTACCAAATTTGCATATATAACAGAGCTCCAAAAGTTTTTAACAGGAAGAAAAATTTGAACTGTCCATCACACATGCTTCTTTTAGACTTTCTAAACCATGGTAAATAGATGCTGCACTGCAAAATAGTTCCTACAGGAAACTAAACAGCCTAAACTAAAAGACCTCTCAAAACAGCTTTCTATAATAAATGCTAGAATCTTTTCTTTTTCCTTGGGAAATACCTCATTGGGAAACCTTTTAGCACTTCCCCTCATTCCATGAATGGTGCCCAGTTTAAAATGGGCCAGATAGACTATAGTATGCTGATGTGGCAAGATATATCAAGGAAGGCCCATGTAGGAAGAGGCAGCCAGCCTGGGGAATTGATGCTGTCAACTGCTGGAGCAAACTGACTGGGCTAGTACATGCTAGAATTTTTTTTTTACCATGGAGAATACATCCCTAGGAAAACCCTGAACACTTCCGTCATTCTGACGATGGTACTTAATGTAAAGTGGGCCCCATAGATTATTATGTGCTGATCTAGCAGATACAATGAGTGAGGCCCATGTGGGTAGAGGAAGCCAGCTCAGGGACTTGACCCTAAGACTTCCTATGTGCCATTCACATCTCTGAACTAGTCAAGTCAACTGACCAGGCCAATAAATGCTAGAATCTGTAAACACAGCATAGAAAACAAACACCAAAACTGACAAAACCTATCACTATTTTTCATTAATTTGAACATGAAAATCTACTACAGGAAAACAGTAAACCGCTTAACACACAACTGTATTTCAGATCCCTAGACCTGCTTTTATTTTATAGAGATGATGAAGAGTGGGCACAATGAATCTGGAGACATGCAAAACATTGCCTAAGCTGAAGATGATCTGAGGCATGCAATCATGCATCCTCCTAGAGATCTGCACCCTTATCTACATGCATGCTCCTAGCTAAACTTAGAATTAAGCTACAATTAGAAATCTGCTAATTAACCTAACACATGCAATTGCATGTGTTCTCTTTTACTTAACTTAGAAAGGACATGCAATCTCTGAGAACTGAAATCTAAGGATAATCTTATCCTATCCTATCTATAGTTTGCACATGCATGTGCCTTCAATTGATAGAAGCTACATATATTCATGTGCCCTAGCATTGTTTAATGATCCACCATCATCTACAAACCACCATATGACACATAAATCAATGCTGTTACGCTGTGCTGATTTGCTTTGTGTGATGTATCGTGTTGTTGTAACAAAAAAGAAATAGATCAACCACACTTTCTAACACTTCCTCTTGCCAATGAAATTGTTCTCTGGCACATCAAGTTGATCTCCAAACATCACGAACTTTCCTTTTGCAAGGAGCTTAGTTAAGATTTTAGTGACTTTCCTGATCTGTTGGAATCTAAGTTGCCAAGAAACACGGGTTCAGGTAAGGGTATGGGGACGAGGATGGGGATGGGTACATCACTTTTTGAAACAGGGTGTGTGGGTTCATCAAGGGTATATATATATGAATTATAATATATATGAAATTTGAATTATAAAATTCAGATTATGAATTTTCAATTTTGAAATCTTCCAATTTACAAAAAGAAAAATAAAGCATTGAACATTCACATTGAAATTTCAAATTTAATATCAAGCAAAAAGATATGAATCATGATAACAAATATATATTATATGTCCAGGATTCCATGTCATACTACATTCAAAATTTGCCTAAAGGCATTTCCACACATGAAATAGAAAATTCCAAAAAGGTGAAACTAAACAATGAACAAGTCTCAAGATAACTGATTTGGCTTCCTCAAGCCATGTCGTCATTCATCAACATCCATGTCATCATGATCAACATCACTAAGTTCATCAGTCAACAGGATCTCTAGGGAGGGATCACTCTCATGTGGAGGCTGTTGGTCATCCATAGCAACTGGAGGTAGCTCAATAAGACCATCTAGTTGCATCTCCTCGTCCACACATGCAACATCATATGTGTATTGGTCCCATCTCTTGAAAGGACCCTCCTTGTATCTTGGGTATTTCCGAGATACGAGACGAAGTGTGCTATGAATGTACTAAGTTATCATCCTTCGATCTCAACTTGTTTCTCTTCACTGAATGGATGAAAGCATATGTGCTCTAACTCCTCTCACAAGCTAAGGAACTAAGTAGGCGTACCCTTCCCATACCCGTTTTCAGGGAACCACACACCCTTTTACGGGGTACTGAGTACCTTTCACAAAGAAATAGCCCATTTTTAATTTTTAGAGTATCGATTTCTCCATACTCGAAGTGGGTTTGGAAGGGTTCATTTGAGAAGAACCCGAACTGGTTTCCGGTGCTTAGGTGCGCGAATTGGGTATGGGTATGAAAACCCCACCCCTGGGTTCAGGTACCCCTGCTTCACAGGTTGGAATGTACTGCAAAACCACTACTCTCCTCTGAACCTTGCCTCTAATGAAGCAATACCTAATCTCAATATGCTTGGATTTATCATGAAAAACTGGATTTTAAGAGAGTTTGATACAACTTTGATTAACACAGTAAATCATGGCAGCATCCAAAGTTTGATCTATCAACGCTTCTAATAACTTGCAAAGTCAGATGGCTTCACAACTGGCATAACCAATTGTGGCTTTTGTTGAACATAGTGCTATAGAAGTTAGTTTCCTCTTGAATGGAGAACCAAGAAACCATACCCGAACCTAAATTGAACCAACACCGTGAAGTGCTCTTCCTATCACTAGCAATACATGCCCAATTATAATTTGAGAAACCTTACGACACCGCCTCTCCATCACCAACATACCTTGGTCCAAATTGCACTATGTCCTTTATGTTGAAGAATGTAACTAGATTCAGTCTTCATAAATTGTACTTTAGTCAAAATGTAGTATATTTGTCAAAAGAAAAGAAAAAGGAATTTTTATTATTATTGAATTGACTTGTTAAAGCATGGGTTTCATGCTTGGGTCAATTGTCTTAGGTCAAGTCATCATTGTAGGCTTTAGGTTGTTGTCAAAGTCAATTATTATTTGGTCAAAGAATCCTCGATCATGTTAGCCTCTTCACCTTCAAGTTGGCCTCAAAATAATCATCATCAAGTTGGCTTCCATAAGTGAACTCATGTCGACCTAACGTTAAATGGAGACACAACTATTCATGGACTCATGTCGGCCTATTTCATGGAAAAACAACTATATATATGTGTAAGAACTTCGCATCAATTACAGTGAAAAAGTTCGGATTACTCTCTGAAATAAGTTCAGATATCACAGTGTGCACAATTTGGATAACTTCAGGAAGAGGTTCTGTGCTATTGCAGAAGAAGAGGTTCGGTGTCATTGCAGAGATATAAGCTCAATACCAGTTCGGTGCAAGATCACAGTGATGTTTTCGGTACTCTTTGGTGAGATGATTTCAGATCAATTTCATAAAGGAAAATTTGTAGAATTATAGTGACAAGATCTCAGAATTAAGTGTGGATTACAGTGGAGACAAAAGATAGGCTTTCGATGGTATATTACAGTGAAGAAACTCGGTGTTTTTGCTGAGTCACCACAGGACCGAAAGTATGATTGTGTCAATGTATGGATCATCATTGCTTGGGTTATCTTCACAACACTATGCTAGTGCCATGACGAAGACAGGGATGACATTACAACTGTGTTATCACGTAAAAGAACCGAAGCATGACTGAAAGGGTTACCTCATTATTGCAAGGAAGACGTTGAAGAATAAGCTACTACTCAGCTGAAGAAGAAAATGCAAGGTTGGGTTGATGGAGGATGTCTTGGGTCTAAGTTGTGAGGGTCTTGGTCGTCTCATCTTGTTTTGAATCTACTGAAGGAAGATTTTTGGCTGGGTTTACCCCTAGAGTGGGGTTTTGACTTGTATGCGTGCCTACATCTTGTGTCCTCTTCTATTTGTTGCTTGGCATTAGTCTTGATGATAAGAAAAAATAATTCAAAAGATCAAATAATAATAATAAAAAACATCACAAGATAATGTCATAATAAGAGAAATCATTTAACTGCCACTCTTTGGATTTTTCAACACTTTAAGTATTGAAACATGTTTTTCGCAGCAACTTATTGAACTTGCCTGGGCTGCACCATTTATTGACTCAAGGTGTTCATTGCAAAACAAATTTTGGGTTTGACATTTACGAAATGCATGAGAGAACCTATCAACATTAAGTACATTGATGGATCAGTCAATTTGAATCATAATCAACAAAGGACTCCAGATTTGTTACGATAGAGTAGTCATGGGATTGTAGTTCATCATCTGAAATCTCTTCAAAATCTCGAGTGCATACTGAGCATATCCAAGGAACAATTCATCTAGACTTTGCAACATCTCTAGACCCAAAAAGTATTACATCAAGCTGATGTCCTTTGCGTCAAATTCTCTTGCCAACTTTGTCTTGCACCATTCTATGATTTTCGTTGAACTTGCAATGAGTATGAGATCATCAACATACAAGAATAAAACAAGTAGATTAGAATGGTCAATCATGTAGTAAAGATTGGAATTTTCATCTGTCTTAGTGAAAACCAAACCTGAAAGACACTTGTTGATCTTGGAGCACCATGCACATGGTGCCTATTTCTAACCATAAAGGGCCTTGATCAACTTGCAAGCATGGTCTCATGCCCATGCACCTCAAAGCTTCTTCGCTGGTTTATGTATACCTACTTCTCAATCAAACCATTAAAAAATGTTGTCTTTACATCTATTTGATATAAACTCCAATTAAAGACTGCTACTAAACACATAATGAATTTGATAGAAGTATACTTAGTGATAGGAGAAAAACTCTTCTCATAGTCATATTCCTCTTTCAAGGAGAAAGCTCTAGTCACAAATTGAGCTTTAAATTTTTCTATGCTGCCATCCGCTACATGCTTGGTCTTTTACAACCACCTATAGTCAATCATTGACTTCACATTTGGTCTAGGCACTATCTCACATACATCATTCTTCATGATGAAGTTGTACTCCACAATCATGCTATCCTATCCAACATGCTGACTAGTTGCCCCATCAAAACTAGAAGGCTCTGCATTAGTGATGAAAGACATAAGTGCCACATAATTCAAAAATCTTTTTGGAGGATGACTTACTCAAAAATTAAAATGAAGTCACAGAAGCTCCAACTTACTCTTCCACCTCTTGTAGTGTTTGGGTGAACCACCTAGTCTTCCTGGCTGAACTAGATGGTAAATTGGCAGCTCCTGCACCTCCGAAAGCTTGTTTATTTGAATCTGCTTTTTCTGATTTCTGCAGATCAATTTTTGGGGCAGCAGGCTCCATTATTTCTTCGGGCACCACTGGAGGTTCCTAAGTCTTGGAAGACCATCCATCCTCATCAAACTTGACATCTCTTCTCACAACTACCTTTTGTTGAGATGGGATGTAGACTCTATAAGCTTTCAAGGTCTCACTGTAACCTACAAAGATACCCTTCAAACTAGAAGATTCCAATTTGGTCCTTTCTTAATTGGGAATACAGATGTACATAGGACAATCGAAAACATGAAGATCTGCTACTTGAGGCTTCTCAACTGTGAATGCCTCTTATGGTGTCTTGTCCTTAAACACTCTGTGATGACACCCACTAATAATATAAACAATTGTAAGACATGCTTTTACCCAAAGACACATGGACAGATCAAGATCATGGATCATAGATTTGGCTGTCTCTATGATGGACCTATTTTTCATGTTTGCTATCTCATTTTGCTTAGGGTTGTAAGGCATTGTTAGCTCCTTGATTCTTGTTTCCTTGCAAAAAATGTCAAACTTCTTGGAGTTATATTCCCCTCCATTGACAAAATTTAATACCTTGATCTTATTTTGTATTTTATTTCTACAAAAGCCTTAAGTTCTTGAAACTTCCTGAAGACCTCATCCTTGGTCTTCATGAAGTCAACCTAGGACTTCCTAGATTAATCATCAATAAATAATACATAGCAAATGTTACCTAATAAGGATGCTGAAGACATGGGTCCACATACATCTGAGTGGATTAGGTCAAGAATCTCTCTTGACCTATTCTCACTGCTAGGAAAAGTAACATTCACATGCTTGCCGAATGGACAAGCCTTTCACACTCCTTTATTCTCAACTTTGAAATCTGGCAATCTTAATTCCATGTCCTTCAAGATTGGCAATGCTCCATAATGCAAGTGACCTAGTGTCTTGTGCTAAAGCTCAGACTAGTTGTTACTTTCATGCACTAGATCTCTCACAGAATCCCCTTGCAACCTATATAGACCACCCTCTTGAATACCTCTAGCCAACACCCGACCAGGATCTGGGCATCTCTTTCAGATGTGGACTCACTGATCATCGAAATCAGCTATATATCTGGGATCTGTCATCACAGATGCTGAAAGGAGATTTTTAGGTAATCCAAGCACATAGAAAACGCCAGCAAGCTCAAGGATTTCTTCTTTTACATTCCCTTCATACTGTTGATGCTATTGAAATAAACTGACAAGAAAGAAACTTATGGTATTCTTCCAACCAAAAATAATGAGGACTAATGTTTTAATGGAGTGTACATGCAACAGCTATTAAATAGCTTGCTAGAATGTCTATAATTTTTTTTCTCACATAATAGTTTAATTGGACGAGAACTATATCTACAGTAAACTGTATATATTTATACCATATGAGGTATAACGAGGTTAACCTTAATCCAATCTGTAGTCATCAGTATAGGCTGATTGAAGCTAGATGTTTGATTTACAGGTAAAGTTGGAGTTTTATTCAATGGAGGCTTTCAGAATTTATAGGAATCTCTTGAAGGCAGTGGAGACACATATTGGTAATTCCAATAAAACACACTTTCGAGAATATATCATGGCTGAATTCAGAAAGAATAAAGATCCTCAGGACTTTTCCTTTGTTCAACAGAAGCTGCAGCTTGCATATAATTATGCACTACTGCTTAATAGTATCGATCATCATAAGGTAATTATCAGTTGTTGGTCAAGTGCAAATTTAAGCACTACTGTGGGATGCTATACATGATATGACAATGTCTTTGCCCCTCCCATTGACCATTTTTCAATCATTCATGGCCATTATTACTATTTTGTTATTTGTATTGAAACCATTTCTTTTTAATCCTTATGGCAATCTGATTTGTTAAACGTTTACATTTCACGGTCTCTGCAGGATCTACTATTCTCTTACAACATTGCCATAGATCGGGAAGCAGAAAAGAATTTGACACTGGAAAGATCAGCTGCAAGTGTTGGACTTCAGCTTCCAAAACCTTATAATGATTAAGATCACAGTGCCTTTTGTGGATGGCTTTGGAGATTTTATCCTGCATGGACCTATTTGAAGTTCTCTTCTATTTCATTTATTACCTATTCAAAGTATACAAAGCATGCTCATAAAATTTTAATCTACAGGGAGATGAGCTTTTGAATGGCGGATGGAATTCATGAATATTTTGACATGAAATAGTTAATGCAGAATAGAGATATGGTTGTTTTTAAACCATATCAAATGTGCATATATGTTTAGATTATTCTCTTGCGTTGTAATCCTCACAGGGTAACCATAACAAGTTTGTCTATGCCTTTTTTTTCACTAGTTTGTTTAGAGGAAAGAACTTTTCAATTTTTAGGGACCAAAGGTTACATTATTAAATGATGAAGACCACATATCTCATTCATCTATTATTCCTCTTCCCCAGTTTAGAGATGAGTCCTTTTACATGTCACACAACTATTTTACGTTTAGGTTTCTGCTACATTTAAACCTCATTAATTCTGGCCCAAAAGGGGCTAGCTTGCGGGCTATATACTGTCAGGTGTGAATTTGTTGAATCACTTGATGAAGCTATTGTTTTCTATCAGTTTTCATTTTCAGTCCAACAAAAATAAGGAAGCTGTAAATTTCCTTGTGTATATTGTTGCAGGAGGCTTCTAGTTCAACCTAATGAGGCAAGGATCAATGAGGTTTTAAAGTAGCAGTTAAGCAGACAGAAAATTTCCTTGTGTACATTACTGCAGGAGGCTGCTGGTTCAACCTAAACCATATGAACTCATCCTTTTTCATGCTTAAACATGCAAACTCAAATACCGATTAAGTGTAGTGTTTCTGTAATATCCCCAATTTCCCAAGTCACTAGGAAATGTTACAATTTTGATAATTTTGATATTGGCAGCAATTTTGACTTAGGAGAAAGGAGAAAATTGATTCCTTAGTGGGTTGTGGGGGCCACAAGGAGGGAATTCACACTCCCTTAGGAAAAGCGCACTTGTGGGAAGAGGAGAAAGAAGAGGGAGTGCGTACTAGTGGAGAAAGGGGCCCACAAGGAGAGAGAGAGAGAGAGGGGCAGCAAACATAAATAGAGTATGAGGGCCTTCAACTGGGGCCTTTTTTCATTTTAACTTCAGAATATCAGTTCTCTCGTGGCTGCTTAGCTCAAGATTTTACCAATTCTGCTTAGCACAAAGATTTCTATTTCTAAGCGGAAATCCAACCCCTTCTTCGGAGAACCTTGAGTGTCTCCCTTGTAGGGAGGAAGGAGACTATCCCGGGTTCTTTCCAAGCTGTTCAACCAACATTCCAGCCAGCAGTGCGTACTTTTCTGGGCACAAAACGCAACTCGTGGGGGCAAGCTCGAGCAGGGGTTAAGGGGTTGCTTGTTCCGGGTTTTTGCAGGAGAATTATCTACGTTGAGAGCAGGATTTTTGTTGGGTTTTGCAGGGCTGGAAGTGGAGCTAGTTGGAGGGTTGAATTGCACAGTTTCTAGTTTGCGCAAGGGTCATTGGCTGGGGCTTGTACAAGGGTTGAGAGACAAGGAGGTAGGTAGAGATAAGTGCTGGAGAAATAAGGGAGTTTCTGAGGAGAATTTTTGCAAAATATTCGTGGAGGCCTCGAGGGGAAATTTGGGAGCATTCCACAACATTTTTCTATAAAGTGCATATTGGAGGCTAGACTGGGCAACTCGCACTAATTTGGGGGTCTCCAGGGCTATTGGATTCAGGCCAAACCCTTTCTGGGTTTTTGTGGGTTCATTGAGGGGAGGCTTCAATTATTTTTTCAGAATTTTCTGAGCACATTTGAGGGCTGAATTTCTATTCCTTTATAGCTGAGAGACATAAATTTTTGGGCCAGCGCAGAGATCTTGGGTGGAGTCATTCCAACACTTGAGCATCACATTACCAACCTGAGTTTGGTCTAGCTTCAAGCTAGAAGCAAGCCCAGGTTCCTCTATTACTACTCATATGTACAACATTATGCTCAAATTTAATAAAATAGCTTAGAGATTTGGTGCATTTCCTCTTGTATTGATGTACTGTGTATGTATTGAATTTTTTGGTTGTTTTTCATAGCGCATGTTTTTGTTATTCAGTTAATATTTTTATTAGGAATATTACAGTGGTATTAGAGCATGTTCTTGGCCAGGTGATGCCATGCCATTTGGGTGGAGAAGTCTACTACAGGGGCAAAGGTAGAGGGGGAAGAGGGGGCCGTGGTAGAGGACGCAACCTTGATCCCTTTTCAGATACAAAGGTCAAAAACACTAGAGAGGGTGACATTTGGGTGGAGGATCACATGGAAATAATGAGGGACTTGAGCGGGGCAACAATAGAGTAAATAATGCGACTTTAGAGGAGTTGGTGAGACGTAATAGAGAGATGATCATTGTAGTGACTTGAATGATGGCGACACTCATACAAAGTCAACATCCTCACACCAATCATGGAGATGGTGGTTTCGAGATTGGAGAAGGGAGCCATATGCATGAGCGTACAAACCAACGACCCCACATACTTGTACGTGGACAATTTGAACGCCCCACTATGCCTCAGTTCATGGATGAACCTGAGAGGGAGAGAGAACTGAACACCCTTGAAGACTTGGTGAGGTCTTTTGCTATAGGGGTTGAGGAGTATGACGGGTTAGACCCCAGGATTCAAAGGGCTATCTCACTTGGGGAGTTTATTCACCTTAAAGAGAAGCACAAAACATGATTTGGGTCATCTCATAGAGGGGGATAACAGAACCAAAATTAGGACACACAAAATTTGGCGGGGAAGGTTACGCTCCCAAACTTTGATGGGTCAGCCAGGAGTTCAACCAAGGCATGGTTACAAAAGCTCGACACTTACCTGCATTTGAACCCCATGCGAGAGCTTGATGCTATTCGATTTTCCACGTTGCATCTGGATGGAGAGGCGCAGGAGTGGTGGTACCATGGACTGGTTACATTGCGACATTCCAACATCATATCTTACACTGAGTTTACAAGGAGGTTGTTGAGATATTTGACCATAAAGATCCTGAGCTACATTTCCGAGAGTTGGCTAACTTGAGATAGACTAACAACATTGAGACATATATGGCCGAGTTCCAAAGACTAGTTGTGATGGTCTATGATATTTCAGAGGCAAGGTTGATTATGTTGTTCATTGAGGGCTTATCAGAGCCTCTGCATGGCTGGGTGAGAGCATACAGGTCCAAATCTCTGCAGGATGCCATTGGCCAAAATAGGGACATGATTGATGTGGTCTCGAAGACCAAAGTTCCAACACCTCCCAGGCCTACCTTTCCCCAAAAAGGTAAGGACACCATACCTCCTCAGAGGGAGTGGATTGGACATGGGCAATTGGATGATGAGACCAAGAGAGACCTCTAGAGGAGGAAGTTGTGCTTCTCATGCCAGGAGCCGTTTACACCGGGGCACAAGTGTACCAAGGGCAAGGCCCACTATATAGAGGTGTTTTCAGATATCGAGTCAGATGAGGATGAACAAGGGAAGACTGGAGGAGAGGAGCACCATGATGATGAGGGGGAGCCATCTTTCCAGGGGGTCAAGGGAGGCATTATAGCTTCACTTAGAGGGCTTTTGAGGTACCTGACACTTTGGGTTAAAGGCACAGTTCAGGGGCAGCGTGTGACTACTTTGGTAGACAATGGGGCCACCCACAACTTCATTGATGCACAGTTGGTAAAGAGGTGCGAGCAACAGACACATACCTTTGATGGCTTTTCAATTTTTTTTCTAGGAGACCTGACCATACAATGCACTCATTATGTTCCCAAGATGACATTGATGATGGGAAACTACTTAGTGACTAATCATTTCTTGGTGTTAGACGTGCTAAACACCAATGTGGTGTTGGGCATCTAGTGGTTGTATTTTATCGGATGGGTCACTATAGATTATAAGGTATTGGAGATGGAGTTTATGGGCCTGGTTAGGAAGAAGGTGGTGTTGAGAGGCATGCATAATTACCCATCTTAGTTTGTGACAACTAATAGGATGGAGGCAGACCTTCGCAAGGGAGACATAGCGTGGGTTGTGGAGTTGAGGATATATGAGGCGATATCTGGGTCACGGGAGCCACACTCAGAAATTCTGACAGTATTGGAGAGACATCCAACAATATTTGGGGATATTTCTGCATGTTGTCCACCAGATCGGGGGTTGAGCACATGATTGAGCTAGAGGAGGGAATGCATGCAGTTATTACTATCCCTTACAGGCATCCCAATGCGTACAGGGATGAGATTGAGTGTGCTAATACATGAACTATTAGCCTTGGGTCACATTAGGTCGAGTTCCAGTCGCTTTGCTTCTTTAGTTGTGCTGGTGAAGAAGAAGGACGATACCCTTCGCATGTGCATTGATTAGAGGGTCCTAAATAAGAAGAATTTGAAGAGCAGGTCCCTGATTTTGCACATCGATGAGCTTAAAGGAGTGAAATACTTCTCTAAGATAGATCTGTGCTCAAGATACCACTCGATTCGGGTCAGGGAGCAGGATGTCTCGAAGACTGCATTTAGGTGCCATTTTGGGCACTTTGAGTTACTGGTGATGCTCTTTGGGCTCACCAATGCACCAACCACATTCTAGGCTTGCATGAACCATGTGTTCCACAAGCACCTGGGCAGGTTCGTGCTAGTATTCTTCGATGACATTCTCATTACAACAAAACTTTGGAGGAGGTCTTGCGCATCTTGGGGGAGCAACCATTTTATGCCTAGATGTCCAAGTGCGAGTTTGTGTTGAAGAAGATATATCTGGGGCATGTGATTGGGGAGGATGGAGTTAGATTCCACTAGGAGAAGATACAGACCATCCGTGATTGGCCTACACCCAAAAATGTGACGGAGTTGAGGGGATTTCTGGGCATATGTAAAAGGGGCATTTGAGTGAACAAACTCATCTTAGGAGGCCTTTGAGCGCCTCAAGGTGGTGATGAGTACTTGTTTGGTCTTAGCACTACTAGATTTCTCAAGCCCTTTATATTGGAGTGTGATGAATATGGCGAGGGCATTGGGGTAGTATTGATGCAGGGAGACCACCCCATAACATATGAGAGCCGAAAGCTCCGAGACTATGAGAGGTTGTATTCCGTCTACGATAAGGAGATGTTGGCCATAATGCATGCATTGACCAAATTTCGACAGTATCTGGTAGGCAACATGTTCAAGGTGAACACTGACCACAACTATCTTTGATTCTTTTTGGAGCAGAAGGAACTTCAGGAGAGGCAATAGAAGTGTGTTAGTAAGATCCAGGCTTATGATTTTGAGATAAAGTATGTCAATGGAAAACAAAACATAGTGGCAAATGCACTATTCGAGAGGTCCGCGACACTCTCTCTTATGAATATCACCCAAGACTGGAGGGCACAATTATTAGTGGAGTATTCCAAGAATCGACAAGTTTGTGAGATCTTGGATGGCAAGTTTGGAGATGACAGGTATAGGGTGATGGATGATAATAAGAACAAAAATTACTTGGTGTCGGGGTCTCAACTTAGGGAGAGGATCATGCAGGTGACACATGATTCACCGATGGCAAGGCATCTAGGGTTCCTCAAAACTTATCGGACTATTAGAGAGCACTTCACATGGAGGGGTCTCAAGGGGGATGTCTTGAAGCACGTGCAAGAGTATGACATTTTCCAAAGGAACAAGGGGGAGAAAACTCATCCAGCTAGTCTATTACAACCTATTCCTATTCCGAAGAGGAAGTGGGAGAGTATCTCCATGGACTTCATCACAGGTCTTCTGGTTGCACAGGGGCGTGATTGCATCTATGTGGTGGTGGACAGGCTGACCAAGTTTGCTCACTTCTTCGCTATACCATCTAGGCAGGGGTTAAATTTGACGCCCATTTACCTGTTTTTCCACTTTTTACCATTAAAATACAGTTTATTCTGAAACGAACACGTCAGGGTTAACTTGCATATAATTTTGAAAAATGTCAAAGTGACGGGTATATAAAAAAATCAAAAGTTTCAATATATATATATATATATATATCGCTAGCGCCGGGATATGTGGAGTCGTTGATTCTTCTTACACCCTAGTTGTGCGTAACCCCTACTTCACCCTACCTCAGTTCTGTGGGAAATTCTTACTGTCAACAACGTGCAATGCCATGTATTTTGGTACGTTCGAGATAACTTGTGACTTGATAGAGTGACTTAGTCAAATTACATTAAAATAAAATTAAAATGAAGATTAAAACTAAATAAAATAAAATTATAAACTAAAATAAGATTAAAGTAAAATAGTCAATTTACCATAGATAGTACATAGATAGTTTTTGTACTCTACATTTTGAATATAATATTTTAAAATGTAATATTTTTATTTTAAAAAATAATACAATATTATTTAATATAATAATTTTTATTTTTTTAATAAAATTATTTATTTTTGAACTTAGTGAAAATAAAATGAAATTAAAAATAGCTCTATGTGAAAACATTTTTATTTGGTTTATGTAAAATTAAATTAATAAAAAAACAACGTTAAAATAAAAATAACTTCATGGTATTGACCCATGGTATGACAACTCATGGTATTCATGTGGAATATAGCATATTTAAAGAGGGAAATTAAAACAACTTAGATCCATCTTAACTCAGGTATCAAATCTCCTTTCACTGTAAAGAGGTTTGCATCTCAAGAGATTTGATCTACAGAGCACAAAGAGAGAGATCAAATATCTTGTGACGCAAACCTCTTTTCACTCAGTGAAAAGAAATTTGAACCCTTTCAAGCTTGGTGGATCCAAAGTTAAAATGGATTTACGCTGGTCACATTTTGTAAGCCTTGATGATGCTTCAGAAGTGGGTATGTTTTGTATGTTATACATTACTAGATAAGGCTTTAGAAGTGGACATGATTTTTATGTTATAAATTTTATTTTAAAATATTGTTAGGAGTGGTAAATAATTCATTTCCCCATTAAGCTAGAGATTTAAAGATAATAGGGCAATTGACATTATGGATTGTGTGAGTTTCAAGATGATGTTTATAGAAATAGTTGTTTTCTTTATGTGAGTGAGTTATAGCTTAGTGAGGGTCTTTATATTCCAATTTCTTCATCAAGTCTATCAATATGTATTTGGTGAGTGAACACGCATACGTGTAATTTAATAAAGTCTTGATTTAGTTTTTTTCTGTTATCAATATTTGGTTAAATATTTGATCAATGCTTCAAATTAAAAATAACTTGGACTATCGGAGTCACAAGTACTAGGCTTTCCTCGAGCGAAGACTTCACCTAAACTTTGGTAAGTTCGAGTAGATTTTAATATATTTGAATAATTTTACATGCAAATTCGGATCTTTGGAGGGCAGACATTTCTTTAACAAAAACTTCTTGTAATTTGCTCAGAATGTTCGATTTCATGGAATCGTTTCACTCCTCCATGGAATTCCTGCAGGAATATCTAATATCCATAGGTTAGACATCATTTTAGCAAAATATTATTGAAATTTAAACTAAAATGTTAGATTTTCTGAAAAATAAATCTAATTAAAAATGAAACTTTGGAAATTTATTTTTAGCAACGCACACTATTTTTCACCCTAATCTCTTCAAATTTTAATTGCATTCGCTTCAATATTTGTAGGTATACGTTGTGTTTTTTGCTTTTAAGTTAGATGAAACTGTTAGAAGGAAATATTAAAAGTGATATGAAGGGCCGTTTAAAAATAAGATCTTCATAGAAAAATTATATGATGGGTAGGGGGACCCGTCAAATTTAACCCCTGCATCCAGGTCCTCAGCTTCACAAGTCACTAAGATTTTCTCCAGAGAGGTATTCAAGCTGCATGGTCTTATGAAGACCATCATTAGTGATTGGGACAACATGTTCATAGGGGAATTTTGGCAGGAGTTGTTCAAATGAGTGGGTACTAAACTCACTCCCAGTACTAGTTACCACCCTTAGACATATGGGCAGACAGAGATTGTGAACAAATGGCTAGGGGGTTATTTGCGTAACTACATGATTGTACAATAGAACGTGTGGGTGAAGCGGTTAAACCTTGGGGAGTACTGCTACAACACCACCTACCACATGTCTATCGGTATGTCGTTTTTCTGTGCTCTTTATGGTTATGATGCATTATCGTTTGTTGACATGGTTTTTGGAGACATACGGGCACCAGGGGCTGGAGATTGGATCCAATAGAGCCAAGAGATCCTCAAGGCTCTCAAGGATAACTTGTAGACAACACAAAACCAACTTAAAATGTATGTAGTCTGACATAGAGTTGAGGAGGAGTTTGAGGTTGGTGACATGGTTTACCTACGCCTCCAACATTACAGTTAATCGTCACTTAAGCAGAAGGGAACAAAGAAACTCAAACCCCAGGTCTATGGGCCATACAAGGTGACTAGGTGAGTTGGGGAGGTGGCATACAAGTTGGAGCTTCCTCCGGGGAGCAAGGTGCACAATGTATTCCATGTGTCATGCTTGAAGAAGGCATTAGGAAAACATGTCATAGCCACTACATAGTTTCCACCATTGGACGATGAGAGACATCTAATGCTAGTACCAAAAGCTATTTTGGAGGTGTGTGAGAGGAAGCTCAGGAACAATCATTACGAATTTCTTGGTTAGGTGGAAGAATTTACTAGAAGAGGACATTAAATGGGAGGGTGAGCAGGTGCTGCAACACCTAACATTGAAGTTGCTTGAGGACAAGCAAATTTTGGCAGGGAGGACTGTAATATCCCCAATTTCCCAAGTCACTAAGAAAGATTACAATTTTGATATTGGCAGCAATTTTGGCAATTTTGAATTAGGAGAAAGGAGAAAGTTGATTCCTTAGTGGGTTGTGGTGACTACAAGGATGGAATTCATAGTCCCTTAGGAAAAGCACACTTGTGGGAAGAGGAAAAATAAGGAGGAGCGCATACTGGTGGAGAAAGGGGCCCACAAGGAGAGAGAGAGGCAACAAGCATAAATAGAGCATGAGGGCATTCATTTGGGGTATTTTGTCATTTTAACTTCAGAATATCAATTCTCTTGTGTCTGCTTAGCTCAAGATTACTGGTGCTGCTTAGCACACGGATTTCCAAGCGTAAATACAACCCCTTCTTTAGAGAACCTTGAGTGTCTCCCTAGTAGGGACGAAATATCCCAACTTCTTTCCAAGCTATTCGACAAACATTCCAGCTAACAATGCATACTTTTTTGGGCGCAAAAGGAAACTCTTGGGGGAAAATTCAAGCAGGTGTTAAGGGGTTGCTTGTTCCGGGTTTTTGCAGTAGAATTATCTACCTTGAGAGCAGGCTTTTAGTTGGGTTTTGTAGGGTTAGAAGTGGAGCTAGTTGGAGGGTCGAATTGCACAATTTCTAGCTTGCGCAAGGGTCATTGGTTGGCGCTTGTGCAACGGTTGAGAGACAAGGAGGTTGGGAGATATAAGGGCTGGATAAATAAGGGAGTTTTCGAGGATAATTTTTGCAAAAGATTTGGGGAGGCCTTGAAGGGAAATTTGGGTGCATTCTACAACTTTTTTCTTTGTAGTGCGTACTGGAGGCCAGACTAGGAAATTCACACTAATTTGGGGGTCTTTGAGACTATTGGGTCTAGCCCAAAGCCTTTTTGTGTTTTTGACGATTGGGTCTAGGCCAAAACCCTTTCTATGTTTTTGTGGGTTCATTGAGGGGAGGCTCCAATTAGTTTTTCAAAATTTTCCGAGCACATTTGAGTGTTGAATTCCTATTGCTTTCCAGTCACAAAGACAAATTTTTAGGCCAGCACAAAGATCTTGGGTGGAGTCATTCCAACACTTGAGCATCACATTACCAACCTAGGTTTTGTCTAGCTTACTGAAGCAAGCTCAAGTTCCTCTATTCCTACTCATATGTACTCAATTATGCTTAGATTTAATAAAATGGCTCAAAGATTTGGTGCATTTCCTCTTGTGTACTGATGTACTGTTTATGTACTGAATTTTCTGGTTGCTGTTCATGGTGCATGTTTCTGTTATTCACTTAATATTTCTATTAGGAATATTACAATTTCTTTATCTATATTTTGAATTTTATGAAGATAAATATTGATGTACTAGTAAACATTTCCATTATTTCATTTTAGAAAACATTAAAGAATTGTCTTTCTATATACATTTGAAGCTAATGCTCTATCTTGGAGAAACAAATTGCTTATAGATGCCAAAGTTTGTGTAGGAGGTGGAGATGGCTTGAAGAAATAGATACTTAGAGAGCTTGCACAAGATGAATACCCGAATATTGAGAGATGTCCAAAACATTGAAAATGATGTGCAAAGAAAGTACTATGAATTCTAGATTTTAGAAGAGGGATTCTCATGCTTAGGGGTAGAATTTATGTTCCTAACATCGTGGAGATAATACTACTTGTCTTGGGAGAGCTATGTCAACATCCTAGTTATCAAAATACCACCATAGATTTGAGGAAGTAGTGCATGCAACCAACATGAAGGGCACATCTAAATATGTTCCCATATTTTTGGAATGCTAGAAGGTAATGAGAGGGCATCAACACCTAGCATGGTTATTTAACCATTTCCAATTAAATAATGAAAGTGGGAAGATATTTCTTTGTATTTTAATACTTTTACTTAAGGAAACCAAGAATAATGATTTCATTTTGGTAGTTGTGGATGTACTTGTCAGGGATGCACATTTTATATTGGTATGAGCTACTCATAAAGTGTCATACATCATAAAAATATTTTTGAAGGAAATGGTTTGAATTTATGGAGTGCCAAAGAGGAATGTGTTAGACAGGGATGCAATGTTTTCTTCCAAATTTTGAAAGTGTGTGTCAACCCATGGGCACTCACCTTAATTTCAATGCGGCATACCATTTGCACATAGATGGACTTACAAAAAGGGCGAATTAGGCATTGGAAGATGTGTCACAACTAATGTTTTAAGAGACATGTTGTCTAAATGGGGAAATAACTCTATCTTGTGGAAATTTCTTATAATCATGGTTTTCATGCATATTAATTTTTTATATAAATGGTCCAACTAATAAAGTTTTGATAAACTCAATTATGCTAAAAGATATGGAAGCAGAGGGTTCAAAAGTCAAACAATATATGAAGGAATAACTATAGGTCATTGGAAGAGCTATGAATATGCTAATAGAGTTTGAAAGGATTTTTCAGTTGGGGAGAATGTATTCTTGTCGATAAATACCAATAAGAGGTCTCTTAAAGTTGGTAATTACTCCAATGTATCACTAAGATGCTATGGGCCACTTAAGATTTTGGAGAGGACTGCACTGGTAGCATATAGGCTTGCATTACCCCCTAGTTCTAGGATTCTTATTGTGTTTTTGTTTTGTTGAAAAAATATCTTCTTGATCATAATCATGTTGTTGATTTCTATCCAATATAAGAGGAACTAGTGGGAGATTTTTGGATGGAACCAATGCATATTCTTAACAGTGAGGTCACATTGTTCTAGAAATGAGCCACTTCTTAGGTAAAGGTATAATGGAAACATTGTGGATCCAATGAGGCAACCTAGAAAAAGGGAGGATGTCATACTGACATAATAACCGTAGCTCTATGAAGGATAAGTCCCCATTAGAGTTGATGCTAATTCCAAGGGAATGCATATATCATATGATAACCCCAATATTAGCCCATGCTAAGAAATGTGTTGAATTAAATGGGTGCTCATTAGTGAAGGCCATGTTACCCACCAAAATGGGTAAACCATAGGAGAAATTTTTTCTCCTTTCTGATTAGCTAGCCTGCGAGCAACCCTATGATGATCCAAAGATAACTTTTCCTTAGAGCTCTCAACTTATGCTACAGTCAATGCACTCTCCCATCTAGCATACTTTTTGAAGGAAGGCGGTCCATCTATCAAAAATCAAACTAACCATTTCTATAGCCATGTGCTTTCATTTAATGTTAAGGGCATTCTAATATGGATCATAGATTAAGCTAGATGATTGACTTCTCTTGATTGTACCCTTGTCCCACACTTCACCTAGGAGGTTATATTTTTTCCCTTAGTCTAGTATGAGATCCATTGAGGTCTCTTCTTTCCACTGTTGAGCGGCATGAATAGTAGGCACTAATTGATATAGAGTGCCCAAGATAACCCATACCACCTCCATCCTTTGGGTTGATGATCATTTGCCACTGATACTGACACCTTTACCCCAATCTCTGATATAGAGCCTAGAAACTATACCTTAAGAGGTTGATATCGCTGAAATAAAGATACAATCATATATAGCACTATTGAAAGAAAATAGGAAAATGCAAAAGATGGTTGGGACTAATAATAAGAACATGGGAAAAATCCTAGCTTGAGATCTATGCCCCTCATTAGCCATCACCTAGTGCCTAAGCATATCACGCTCTCTCTAAGTCAATGGAACTCATAAATGTCCCAACTCCATTGAGCCATGAACCACTACAAATTTAAGAGGTATTGAACAAGAAATAAGCACACTAGTCACCTAAGCTATGCAAGAAACAAAATAAAGGTCATTGAAATAAAAGTCACACTAAGGGGGTGGTAAAAATGGGCCGAGGATGTTGGGCTTCAGTTAGATAGCATCAAGGAAATGACATCTCCCTTAAAGTCTTTTGAACACTTCTTTTTGATTCCAAGGACATGCCCTAGGGTTTCCATGTCACCTAGGAAAATCCTAGGAAGGTAACGTAGGGCTTCTTGATGATGACATCTTGAATGAGGAGTTGTGGCTTGGAGATGCACTCGTTCACTTTCATGCAGTGCATTGGAGCAAGGAGCACTTTTGGACCCACTTTGTCACTTTGATGGAGATGCTCATTTAGTGAGGGTGATGTCATGTTGGAGAGCTATTTCCCCCACACATGTAGAAATGGGTCATTTGATTGCGATTTATCATTTTGTAAAGCTATCTTTAGGTCGACTTGTGACCTATTAGCCTTATTGGATGTTTAAAGAAAACTTTTAGAACTTTTAATGTAAATTAAGGAAATTTGAATTAATTACCCTCATATTAATAGAGGGGAATCGAATTCCTTTGGATCATTTTCACACACACTCATCATTTCTCTCTTGAAATAATGCACACTAGTGAAGTTCTTCTTTTCTCTTGGATGCAATGGCTAATTAGAGTGATAATTGTCTTGGGGAGGATATGTTTCACATTGAGAGACTTTATTTGGATTGATGAAGTGATGCTTGCTTGAATGATGTAAGTTAAATGCCATTTTCTTGCATTTTGCATGAAATTTCTAAAATTAGGGTTTTCCATATGCCATATTAAGAAATGTGATATCTTTTGTGAATTCTTGTTTCTATGTATCAATGCAAAATTTGTCATCAAGTATTCATCAGAGGAACTAGTTTCCTTGCATCCTTTGACCTTACATCTCCTACACAAGAAATTTGTTAGGGTTTTTTAAGCGAAGCAAATTTTCTTCCTCTCTTTCCATTCAAGGTCTTTCTATCTTAAGCTCACCTTAGTTGATTCCATTTCCCAATTGATTAGAGGCATTAGTCTTGGTCTGTCAATTAACCTTTATATTTTCCTTTTTAATTAATTTATGGCATCTAAGGTTAGGTTTTGGTAAAAACTACATTTTATAGCAATTTTTCACCTATATAATCATTTAGATAGGAGTCACATCTATTAATGTATGGAAAACAAAATCTATCAATTTTTGCATGTTTTACCACTAATTTTAGCTACTCATGTATAGGTTATTGCAAATGTTTTGTGCATTTTCAACTATCAAAAACTATTCATTAACCTATCCCTTGTTTATCTCCTTGAACAACCTCAAACCTTTATTGATATTACCATTTATAGGCTGTTTTAATTGAGGTTATATTGTTTTGCATGTTGTAAATTTGCATACCTATAAAACTCTAACTTATAAAAACATTCTATAGTTGATGGTGGCTTGTGAGTAATTTTACTTGAACATCTATAACAACATCTTGGCCTCTACAACCTTGCTATTACTTCCCTCGATCTCATCAACTTTTTTTCCACCGAAGAACTTGTCTTTATTGAAGATCATTCAGGGTGTCTAATTACAAGTTCCTTAGAAAGCTATTTAGCTTAGATTTCCAGGTCATCTAACCTCTAAGTTTTTGAAGGGAAAACATCCTTGTGGAGATAATATCTAACAACAAGACAACAAGGAAAATGCCACTCGAGTGATAGTGGTTGTGCATCCTATTGTTGCACTAAGAATTAGATTGCTTAGTGAGACTTTGCATTAGACCGCTAGATTTTGCAATGACATATTTGACATCATTGTTGGGGAGGAGTTTGTTAGGATAACTTATTTCATAAGTTATGACACTAAGTATTGACCAGGGTGTATAGATTTATGAAGTAAATCAAATATATGCGAGGAATCAATTTTAGTCTAATCTAAGGTTGTACTTAATAATTAGTACACATATTTTATAAAGTTAGAAATAAAAATGAAACTCAAATTGAGACTAAAGTTGAAAAAAATGTAAATGTTATCTATGTTAAACTATTTTAATGCAAAACAATAAAACTTCAAAATGGTAACTAATATTTTCATTCTAAGCCTACCATAGTTTCATTGGTTGAAACTTTGGCTATAAGGATTCATTGCCTTATAAAGGTCAATGGCTTTTATATATGTACTTTGTTAACTGTGAAGTTTAATGATTTGAAACTAATCTTAATCACGCATTCACCAATTGAAAATTACATGACTAAACTAAATGAAAAGTTATTAAATCAAGTTCAATTTGATGGCTAGCATACACTAAAGTCCATAATGACAAAATAACTGGCTACAATATGTCTTGTTCAACTCTATGGAAGACAATTTTTTATAACAATACTTCGTAGGCCAATTTAGTCCTTGCTAGAAAATCACATTCAACTTGATTATAAATGAAACTGTAACTTAATTAAGTAAAATGTGATCACGGAATTAAAACAAGTTAAATGCAATTTATCCTAAAACTACAACCTATCAAATGTAATGTAATTGCAAGTTTGAAATAATAAAAAATTGAAATACGAAAATAACTTAAAAGAAATAAAAAATAAATATTTACTTAAGATTACACACAATAAAAACAAAGAGGTATGAACAACAAAAACACAATTGCTATATGCACATGACAAAGAATGTACATGCCATAGTTTGGGGGTCCTCTAGACTTTGGCTCGAATACAACAAAAACTCACTAAATGGTGGAACTCAAAGTTGATATATAATGAAAATAAAAGTTGGAACAAAGCTTAAAAGTTTTATGTAGAGAGAAATGATCCATAGTTTTTATCTCCTCTGGCTATTTATGCAAATAAAAAATGCAACAAAGCTATGATTCCTCTATGAAATAATTATAGATTTATCGTCCTTCTAAAGATAACCAAATCGATCCTTGAGAAGATTATTTGTATGCCTAGTCACACATTCTGGAATAAACCTTGAGTATTTCCCTTGCTAGTGCGTGATTCTCCTTGCTGACATCCTGTTGAATAATGTGTTGACTAGGGCCTTCGGTTCTAGTTTCTACGGATCTAAGGGGTATTTTAACATGTTATGAAAACAAGGATAAAACCCCATGTTTTATTTTTACTTGAAAATGGTTGTAAATAATTCAATGAACAACGATTTATCAAGTTAGTTTTGCTCCTATAAATGTAAATAAAAAATGAATTTTCCATGTTTTAATTTTTTAATAAACTAAAATTAAAATGGAAAAAAACCTTTTGGTGGTTTTATTTTGTTTTATTACGGGAAATTGATATCAAAATATGTGTAAGTGGGAAAAAGGAAGGTTAATATGGCCAAAATGAAAAAAAATTGGGTGTCTTTTTAGTGACAAAAACGAGTACCAATATCTCCCTCAATGAGAATTCATTGCATGTCCTCATGTAGTTTTATGCCCAAAATTGTGTTTGCCCATTCTTCAAATTTCCCCTACTTCTCGTAACAAACATCCACATTAGATGTGGACCCCCTCTGAATTGTCTGCTTGGGGTTTTGCATCAACACTTTTACTTTGAGACTTTGATTCTTGAGTTTTAATGTTTTCCTTTGTTTATACCATTGATATACCCGCTTAGTCAATAGGGCATTTTACAAGGAATTTTGCTTTTGCAGTATCTCATTTTGTTCCTTAACCCTATCATTTTCCTAACTAATCTCTATAATTTGTCTTGTGAGTATTGTTGAAGAATGTAACTAGTGTCGGTCTTCATAATTATATTTGTCAAAAGAAAATTTTATTGTAAAAGATTTTTTTTTTAAGCATGGGTTTCATGCTTTTTCATTTATTTTCTAGGTCATAGCCTCCATTGAAGGCTTCTAGGTTTTGTCAAGAGTCAAGGGAGTCATTTTCGTATTTATTAGACCCTTATTGTGCTTTTATATCATGTAAAGAAATTTATTTTTGAGTCAAAATAGTCATTTTGTCCCTCCTCACCAAGTCCTGGAGAAGTCAACCCTATTGGAGGTAGTTCGACCTTGTGGAAATAGTATAAATAGAGTCAACTTGACTCATTTGGAAACTCACTCACTCAAGTTCAATGTAAAAGAGAAAGAGGACGAAAAAGAGAGCGAAGTGTAGGAGAAGAAGACCTAATTCAAGGAAGAAGAAAAATCGAAGTTTATAGGCATCTCGCTCACACGTGCAAAGATTTGTAGGGTTTCTGAACAAGTAGCTAGGGGCCAAAATTTATGAAGTAGCTGCAGGTCCGAAATTCTTTAGCTGGGGGGCCAAAATTCTAGATTGAAGCTGCATCTGGGAATCTGACACTTGGAGACTTTGGTAGAATACATCAAAGTGAAGGAAGGGCTGACTTGGTGATTGGAGGAGGCTTTTGATTGTCTCATATTGATTTGAATCTACTAATGGAAGAATTTGACAGTATTTTCCCTGGATAGGGGTTTTTCCCTAGCTGAGTGCCTATATCTTGTGTTCCTTGTTCTTGTGATATTCATACATTTTATTTGGTAATTTATTGATGAAATATAACATAATAAAGAAGTAAAAGAGGGCAACATAAATCACAAGTAATTATCAAGAAAGAGGAATCAAAGCTTAATATCTACATGCATTGATTTCTCAACATGGTATCAGAGCTAAGGTGAAAGAAGGACTAGTTGAACATCACTTTGTTGGCTATCAATTGAAGGAAGGAAAAACAATCTTGGAAGAAAATGATCCCTCTCTTAATGAAAATTTATTTGAATATGAGACTCAATCTCATGAAAATTCCAGGAAGCTTGGTTGGAAGGATCATCTACAATCTATCTAGGAGAGTCAAGAGTGATGGATTCTTGGATGCACTTATAGGTACACTTGATAATGACAATGCATGGATTATTGATAGTGGAGCCTCAAGGCACATGATAGGAGAAAGTGGAAAACTTCATACTCTATCAGAAGGATCATCATCACATGCAGTGGAGCTTGGAGACAACAACAACTATGCAGTAAAGGGCCTCGTATCTACATCATTGAACCTATATATAGTGGAGAAAATCTATACCTCAACAACATACTCTATGTCCCAGGTTTGAAAAAGAATTTACTTTCCATTTCTTGTTTAGAAGATAAATGAGATAGAGTTGCTTTTGTAGATGGTAAAGTTTTGGTTTGGGGAAAATATTCTAGTTTTAAAAAGGCAAGGGTTATTGGGATCCATGAAGGAAGATTATATAGAGTTATAACTCCATTCTCTTCAGGCCTTTGTTCATATGGAAATTAGTCCCATCGAACTTTGGCATAGAATATATGGACACATTCACTATAGGATAATACCCTCTCTAAGTCAAATGGTGAAGGGAATCCCTAACATAAAGGAGGACCATGAAGGAGTATACAAGGTATGTGCCTTGGGAAATAATACTAAGAAACCATTTACAAGCAGTGATACAAGGTCTAAGGAGATATTATACCTCATTCATTCTAATGTGTGTGGGACCATGTATAATAAATCTCTGGGAGTCCACCAATATTATGTGACCTTCATTTATGATCACTCTAGAAAGACATAGCTCTATCTTCTCAAGACAAAGGATGAAGTATTTGAAAAATTCAAGGAGTTTAGATCCGAAGTTGAGACCCTAACCGAAATAAAGATAAAAACTGAGATCTGACAATGCAAGTGAATACACTTCAAAATAACTTATAGAATATTGCAAGGAAGTAGGAATTAAGAGGGAGCTCATTGTTCCCTACAACCCCAAACATAATGGAGTAGCAAAAAGGAAGAATAGAACCATTGAAGAATGCATAAGGACTATGATTTTTTATCAAGGCCTACCAAAATTTCTATGGGGAGAAGCAACCATGACAAAAATATACATGCAAAATAGAAGTCCTCATGGAATCCTTGATAATATGACACCAGAATAAGCATTCTCAGGGAAGAAACCATGTGTATACCATCTACGAATATTTGGATGTCCTACATATATTCATGTTCCAAATGACAAGTGAAAGAAGTTAGACTCTACAAGCATAAAAGGTATCTTCGTTGGTTAAGTATTTCATCAAAGGCTTATGTAATCTACATCAAAGAAGATAGACGAATTGAAGTTAGAAGATATGTTATATTTGATGAAAATCACGCCTACAAGAAATCCAAGGATATACCAATCGAATATGATGAAAAAGATGTACCTATTTGAAGAATATGAGTAACATGGAAAGTCACCTACAAACCAAGAGGAAGAAGGTCCAACTGAACCTATCCAACCTATAATCATTCCATAAACAAAGAAGAGGCCAAGTTGGTTAAAAGCTACACTTGAAGATGTCGAAGGACATGGAGAAGCAAAAGGAACTTTTAGAGAAATAAAAAGACCAAAAAGATACTCAGGGTATGTAGCATACATGAAAAAGTTTATCGAAGCAGAACCAACTACATTTGAAGAAGTCACTCATCAAGAATAATGGAAGAAAGAAATGCAGGAGGAATACCAATCTATCATGAAGAATGGGGTTTGGGAAATCGTTCCTAGGCCTGGTGACGAATTTGTTGTCACTTCGAAATGGATTTACAAGATAAACCATGCAGTTGATGGAAGCATATAAAAATACAAAAAAATGTTTTTTGCAAGAGGTTTCTCTCAAAAGGAAGGAATAGATTATGAAGAAACCTTTTCTCCTACTGCAAGATACACTACTATTAGATATTTGGTTTCACAGCAACAACTATGGGATGGAATATCCGTCAAATCGATATTAAACCAAAATTTCTAAATGGAAGCATTGATGAAGTATATATTGAACAACCTGAAGGCTTTGAGATAAATAACAAAGATACTCATGTTTGCAGACTAAATAAAGCTCTATATGGCTTGAAGCAAGCTCCTATGGCTTGGTACACAAGAATGGATGCCTATATTTTAAGGATTGGCTTTGTCAAAAGTTCTACTGATGGAAACATCTACATCAAGATAGTGAAAAGTGAATCGGTCATTATACTTATATATGTGGATGATTTATTTTTCACAGGGGTGGAGCGCAAAATTCTAGAATGTAAGAAGTTGCTGGAAACTAAATTTGAAATGAAAGATATGGGATTCACGCACTACTATTTGGGCTTGGAAGTTTGGCAGAAACCTTGTGAGATATATTTTGGTCAAGGAAAATACATAATCAAGATGTTACGAAATTTTGGTATGATGGATTCCAAGCCTATGACTACTCCCATGTTGACAAATCTAAAAAAATTGAGAAGTTTTGACTCTAGCCCTATTGATCCTACAAGCTATCGTAAGTTGGTGGGATCTTTACCTGGTGAATACCAAACCTGACATATTCTTTTCTGTAAAATTTCTTAGCCAATTTCAGTTGGAACCTCATCCTGACCATTGGAGAGATGCCAAGCATATCTTGAGACACCTACATGGAACAATTCATCACTGCCTTAAGTACGATGGAAAGGAAGTTAAATTAATAGGTTTTGACGATTCCGATTGGGGTGGCAGTGAGATTGATGGAAGAAGCAATGCCAGTGGTTGTTTAAGTTTGGGATCAAAAATTATTTCATGGATGAGTAGAAAACAAGATCTTGTTGCTTTAAGTAGTGCTGAAGTTGAATATGTTGTTGCATGTGAAGTAGGAAAAGAAGTAGTTTGGTTAAGAAAACTCTTGTCATATTTGTTTGGAAGGCCACTAGATCCTACAATGATAAATTGTGATAATCAACGGAGCATCAAGATGTTTGAATACCCCAAGTTTCATGCCAGGATGAAGCATATCAATAACAAGTACCATCACATTGGAAGTTTGGTACATAATGGGGTCATGAAGCTACAATATATTTCGACAAATGAACACGTAGCTGATGTGTTGAAAAAATCTCTTTCAAATAAGAAGTTCGAATATTCCAGAACCATGCTTGGATTGGTTGATATTACAGATTTAGTAGATAGGGAGAGATCAATATTCTTGGGACAACAAGACGCTTGGGAGGACATCTGGCTGACCTGTGATGATTTCTAGATCCCGAAGTAGGGAGGGTGGTGTTGGTCTTGGAGCTCTAACGTTGGATACACACCTAGATCCCTAGGTTGGTGTTAGTGCTAAAGCTTGATGATACTTAGAGTGGCTAAAGCTTAGAACACACCTTACTCCCACTCGGTTAGATACCTTGGCCAGGTATCTAATCTATAACACTGCGTGTGTCGTGACTCTTCATAGAGCATACCATTTTGACATCTTCCATGTATCTTTGTATATATGTAGTTACGAACACATCCCTAGTTAAGAGCGAGTATTGAAGAATGTAACTAGTCTTGGTCTTCATAATTGTAGTTGTCAAAAGTAAATTTTATTATAAAAGAAACATATTTTTGAAACATGGGTTTCATGCTCTTTCATTTATTTTCTAGGTCATAACCTCCATTGAAGGCTGGTGAGCCCTGATATTGCACCAAGAATGCTGCAACTCCTAGATGCTTCTCTACTTTACTTTATCAACCCAGGGTTCGTACAAACTTAGAGGTGACAATGCTATATACACAACAGATGCATTCTACTCATGTCATCCTCTTCCGAGCTTTACAAAATGGTGCTACTTCTAGGGTTTCTAGATGAAGTCTGTCACACTTATGAAATTAGGCCTAGGGCTACAAATGATTCAATTCCATGGCACTATCAACAAGTACAGAACTATACTACAACAAACAAGTACATCTAACTATTCTGCAATGAAAGAAATCTACTTATTAGACTATGATAAGAATTGGAAGCAACCTAGGCATCTTGCATGAAGTAAATTGTTGAATTGAAATGGCATAAAGGAAAATAATCTAATCACACTTTTATGGGCCAAATGGATAAAGACACTCTACTTACTCTATGCTCTATCTATAATGATTTTAATAATGCAACTACTCATGACCTAAATATGCTTCAAAATGTGTTGTTCGCAGCTAGGAGAAGAAAGTGCTAAGGTGGCTCATGGAAAGCTTGAACACATGGGGGCAAGGCTGCAGGTGTATGAGTGGTTCTTTCAGGTTTAGAGGATGTGTATGGTGGTTTCTATGCTTAAGGAGGGGCCACAGGTGCTATTTCAAGTGCGTCTACAGGTTTCCTGTAGTGCTGCAGGAAAGTCCTGAATTTCTAAAAGAAATAGTCCGAGGGAAATACGAGGCCAAAAATAGGTGGAAAAAGGGTAGGGAATGTGGATTAAAGGTGGATTAGGATGAGTGGAAGGTGGCCCACCCGTTGGCCAAGCTCAAAACCTCTTGGAAGGCCTGTCTTCCACCCTTAGGGTTTGCTCACGGTGTACAGATGAAAAATCCGAAAACAGGGCTGATGGTGATTTTGATGAACAGAGGGTTGTTGAAGGGTGAGAGATGAAGCTGGAGGTGTTGGTGAAGTTCTCCTTGGATGTTATACTTGTACCTGCAAGCAAACTACCTATTCATGCAATAGAAATGGACAATTTCATGATAAAGACAATGGAAAGGATGACTTGAATTTCTAAAGAAAATATACTATAATCTACAACCAGAGTTCTAACACAACATTCTAAAAATATCCATGGAATCACAACAACCAATCTTATCCATTCTAAGAAATCATAAACTAAGAAGCATTTTTGGTCTATGGGGAAGGTATACCCTCTTCAAGCTCTATTGACAGAGATGAGAGGGGGAGGCTTGACTCACAACTTTATGAAGTTATAACCTATTCTACCAACATGTAAGCAAGCTAAATCTACAACAAAAGACAAATGGATACAAACAATAAATGAAAATACAAACAAACAAGCTAAATAATCATAAGCAAAACTAGCTAAATGACATGAAAGTAAAGAATGATTACACAAGAGAGGCTGAGGCACATGGATTGGGCCCTAACCCACAAGCCTAGATCTCTGAAACTAGATTAGTAAAGCAAAGTTTGAATAATCATTTCATTTCAAAAGATAGTCTCATTACATCAGTATAAAAGTCTTGGAAATTGATTACAAGAGCCAAGAGCCTAATGGATTTCTCCAAAGTTCGAATGCTAATGAGCTCTTGCTCAACTTTATTTAACCTAAAGGGTAGCTACCAATGGCTCCCTAGAAAATAGGTGATGAGTCCACTTGGCTGCAAGTGAAGTATGGCTTGAGTGGACTTGATCTTGAGTTTGCTTGGCTGCCTTTGATTTTGAGCTGTTGGAGGGAATCTCAAGGATCCCTTGGCTTCCTTTGGGAGTTAAGGAGGGTGAAAAACCCCTTATAATCTCTCCTTGTTGTCTAATCCGAGTCTTAATGACAAAATCTCCAGAAAAATGCAATATCTTCACGATTTTCGTGCATTTAACTCATGTTAGGCACTCAAAGTATGCTAAGCCTCACTCACCACCTACATTAGCATCATAAGACCATAATATAATTAAAATGCATTTCCTTTAAGGCTTTGATGGACCTTCTGACTTCCCAAGGAAGAAGTGTGGGAGTCCCCTCAGGAGGGTAAAGCCCATCATTCTTTTCTGCTTCCTCCCATTCTTTGTTATGCTTATCTTGGTCCTTTCCATCACTCAGCCCCAACAACAAGGGTGGACTGAGATTCATGCCAAGCCACTGAATATTTTTGGCCTGCATGGCCCTCTTGTACAATGGTGCTCTCTCCAAGTCACCCCTCAATATTTCTAGTGTGTGGTACTCCATGTTTCTAAGGCTGTGAGGGAGGCTGTTCCATATTCTTTGGCTAGCCATTATGCACTCATCTCCCAACAACCTAGAAACATCATCAAAGTGGGCCATTTCTTGAGATTGTGTATGGAGGTATCTTTCAACAAGTTCAAGGTCCTTTTCAATCTTCAGATGGTTATTGATGACTCCTCTAGGGCTGAACAATTCTGCCTCAATGTGTAAGGGTTTTTTGTTTTATCTTCTCATAACCCTCCTCATCTCTTGTGCTCTTGTATTTTTTAGGGTCCTATAATAATAGGATTCATAATTTTTGAATTGACTATGATAGTCTTGTAAATATGTACATACCTTGCTTTCTGCAAGTTGTTTTCCCATATTTTGAAAAATGAAAAATAATAAAAAAATAAAATAGGGTAAAAAGTCCTAAAAGAAAGATCAAAGGACATAGAAAAAGATAGACCCCAAAAGAAAAAGAGATGAAAATAAAACTTGAAAGTGAGCAAGTCAAAGTGCCACTACCATTTACTTTTACTGCAAGAATAACGATTATGTGCAGATTGTCAATAAATTCCATAATCCATGATTGGTTAAAAAGTTTAATCTTAAACTTTTCATGCTTTGAATTTCATGTTTTAGATAGAGAATAAAGATATGTAAAACAATATAAACTTGACAAATAGTTAGATTAGATAGAGAATAAATGAGGAGCTCAACAGTTTAATCTGAGCCCTCGGATGAAATAAGGTTTGACTTAGATAGACTTATGCTTTGAAAGAAAATGATTTAAGGTTGCAAGCTTAAATGCACCCATGAAAATGAAGAAAAAATGTTAGAAATAAAGATGGGTAGGTAGAAAGCAGTTGTGCAAGCATGTAATAAAGCATCATCGGGAAAAAATCACTAATTTCCCTTTCCCTAAAAGTATTAAGTATTCTAAACTATCGGTCAAAAAGGCTCAGAGCATTTCTCTGACTTCTTTTGGGACCGGACCCAAGGCTCGATGACTGATTGGTTAAAAATATGGAATTCCCACACTAGACCCACATTCATCAGTATTTATCCTTCATTTCATAATCCTAATCCCTTTTCCTAAGTAAAAACCCATTTTTACTTAGTAAAATTAAAAAACCCTAAATAACTATTTCCATTCCCTTTCAAAAATTATTCATAAACCCTCAAAAATACATTTATCCTAAGTTAAAGTGTGAAGTAATACAACAAAGACAAACTATGTTATTTACACTTTATTTTAGAGTTAAACATGTGTTTTTCATATCCCCTACACTTCACCCTTTATTTCATACTAACTACTAACTATATATTAATTCCCTAAGTTACACCCACCGATATATTATTAAATCCCTTTTATATTAAATAAACCCACAAAAACCCATTATTTTACGTTTAAACCAATGATATAATATCCCATGTGCGCAATATTAAAACCCCGCCCTCATCCCATTGGTTTAACATATCTATATGTAAATACCCCGCCCCCTATAGTTTTTAAACAACTGTTAAAAGTTAAAAAACTATATAATAAAACATCCGCACCCATATGTACAATTTAAACATTGGATAATGTTTTAATTAACACATAAAACTTAGCCCCGCCATCATACAAACTAAGGTTTGAACGTATGAAAACGATTATTTCTAAAGTTTGAACCAACCCCGCCGCATATGACAACCCCGGTCCCACTCCCCAATCTCGACGTAGCTCTCACAAGAGATCTGGACCATTCATAGTCCAACTCCAAGATCTGACGGAGGAAATCTCATATCGCAAATAAACTTGTGTATTATTTCCCATTTCAAATCTGCACGAAATGGGCGGTATTGAGACTTCCTCTCTCCTCCACGTGCCCCCTTGTCATTGGATATGTTCGATCACTCCAAAGCTACTTACCACCCAAATGCTGCGAGATAACCATTATTGTTTTGATCCGTTGAAGCCCGAAACCATCATTCCTGCCCGATGTGACCATCATTCATTGCAGAGTTAATGTAACAAAAAATGCTTAATAAACATGCGATATACATTCATTTTCTCTTCTACTACGCATAAACTTTGTATAAATCCCCTCGACTGTAAAAACCAGTGTTTTACACCGTTTTCAAGCCAAGGGCCTGCAAATTAAAACCTGCAGCCATTGAAGATCACTAAGGAGCTCTAAATTGCTCCAAAAAATCAGAAAGAAGATGTTCAACTTGTTCAAATACCTCAGAAACCACTTCGAAACCCTGTACCTGCGGAAAACAGGTTTTTCTTCCAAATTAAACCTGTTTCAAATTTGAAAAAACCTTTTTAAAAAAAAATTAATTTATAAGCCTGAAAATCATCCATAGAAACCTATCAAAAAGCCTAAAAAACAGGCCAAACCCTGTCAAATTTTCTGCAAAAATCCTGTTTCTTGCTGCGCATTGTTTTAAAGAGAAAATGTGAGTTTTTATAGTTTCTATAAACTGTTTAAGCTCTAAATTAAGCCAGAAATCCTCTGAAGGTATCCTAAAGCCTCTGTGCCCAATCTCTAGGTGATTTTCAGCCCAATTGCTCAGTAAAAGAACTCAGGAAACCCTTGTTTCTTGTTTCTAAATCATCAAAAGTTTGTAAATCCTATTTTGACAGTCAGAAGCCCATATTTTGACCATCTTCATCTAAGAAACCTCTGCTAAAATAAAAATACCTCTGCAAACTGTCTAAACTTGCAAAAGTAGCCAAAATGCCTAAAAAGCAGAGCTCTAGCAATCTTGAAGGTTCCAAAGTGCCTAAATCAACCCCAGCTATGACTTCTAAAACTAATATTGTTGTAAATCCTTTACAGCCCCCACTCATATATATTGAGCATATTCCATTAGCTGATCTGATTACAAGATAGCAGACCCAATTGTTGAGTTTAATATGCTAGATATTCATAACTGGAGCTATGAGAAGTCTTTAGATAATCAAGAAGAAGTCCATATTTGGGAATCCCATTTTCCCAAATATGTTGTTCCATTAACTCATCCATGCCAAGAAGTCATTAGGTTATGTCAACAGTAATATGTGCCTGAGCAGAGAGCCATAATAAATGCCAACAAAGAAGTGCTTCTTACCATTACCGCTGAATTTATTAACCAAATGCTACAACTACAACCCGATCCTCAAGCAGTCCCTTTATCTATAGAGGCCCTCACCAAGTTGTATATTGGCCTAGATTTTCCTAAGAGATTCATGATTTTCCAGACATTTATGCCTTTGCATGTAGAAATCCCTCAAATAAATCCCCCATATTCCACTTCTAGATTCCCAGAATGTTCAAGACATGTGATTTCTATGTTTTCCTTCATTCTAGGGTACTTTACTGATGAACACACAGATGGATCCATCTTGGGTTTATTATACAATTTTACCCCAGGACAACCCCCATCTATAATATTTGATTATGTTGGTTTCATTGCAGACAATATTCATCATCAATTGACCAATTTTCCAATTGAAGGAGTTTTCAGATACACATCCTTCCTCTTCCACATGTTTTTATATTTTCAATCAGATAATTTTCCAGTTACTCTTTAAAAGCTTGACATAGAGGGAAATCCTCTTACTGTCATTTTTTGGACTACTTTTCTCAAGAAAGAGTGTCCAGATTTCACTTATGCAGAATTTTCAGAATTGTTCATACATCCAGTGTTCAAAATGTTAAAAAAACCAGAGCAGCCAAGGATAAATGAAGAAATGAAGAAAATATTACAGTTATCAGAGCAGAATAAAGTTGGTGATTGGTACCTATATGAAAAACATACTGAGACTAGAGTTTTTGGGTCAAATTTGTTACCTTACAAGTTACCTAAACATGTTTCAATGAGGATCTTTGCCTTGGAGTATATTAGGCAAATCCTAAAATCCGATTCTATAAATTTTATGGCAGCAAAGAAGAAAACTCAGTTCAAATTAAAGAATCAGATAGGGCCATTCATTTGCAATCATAGGGATGCAAAGAAAGAAGCAACAAAGCAGTTATTGGAATTCAGATTTGAAGAAAGTTTTCCTTGGAATTATGATCCACAAGGGATCCTAAGTAAACTAAGGGTTAAATGCAAATTAACACCCTTCATTCATGAAACAAAGCCAAAGATAGAAAAATATTCAAATCAGACTGAGTGGACAGAGAATACCTTAATAGATGCAGTGAATAAAAGTGATAATAGTCACACTTTAAAGACTGCTGATCATCCAAAAAAATCCACCAATAGAGTAAGGGAAGAAGGTGCCTATGTTGCTGAAACAACAACTGAAACTAAATTCAAGTTAACATACAAAAAAAGGCCTAAGTTAAATTCAATTGGTAAAGAGAAGGTAACAATTGATGTTGAAGAAACAAATCTTATAGATACCAACACAGATGTTGCCACTGTCATCATTAATGAGCCAATTACTAAGAATCAGAATGAAGAACAAGTTGACAATGAAGATGCACAATTGGTAGAAAGACAACAGAGCATGGGAGATTCATCCTCACAGGCAGCTGAAGTGAAATATCTGGACATCAAAGAAAAATACAAATAGATCAAACTAAAGAATGAAGAGATCAAAAACAATATTTATTCTCAATACCTCAAGCATACACCAAGTGTGCAAAATAGACATCTGTCTGCATTTGATTATTCAAACAACAAGCTAATCATGTCAGTATTGCAGCCCACAATCAAATCCCCAAAGACAGTGGCAGATTATAAGAAGGTTGATTTGGAAGTTCAAACAGAAAATATTCATGCTCTGGATCAGATTGAATTCCATAGACAGACTTCAGAAATGTTGTACTCTACTGTTACAACTAAATCCATGAGTGCTCAGAAACTCCAAAATACCATCTCTAACATGAAATATCAGATGAAAATGGACAAAGCATCTTTGTATGCTAAGGATATAAGAATAAAATCCTTGGAAGAACTAGTTTTGCAAGTGGGATATGCCCTGCTAATGTAAAAGCAGCAAAGTTATTAGTCAAGAAGAAAAATGAAGATATTGCAACTTTGAGGAAACAACTTAAACTTCCTCAAAGTGATCATCCTCAAACCAAGGAGATAATAGAAGGACAGAAAGAAAAATATGACATGATGAATTTGATTTTTCAGTTGACAACCCAAATCAAAGAAATGGAGATACAGATGGACGAGCTTGTCCAGGAAAAAGAAACACCAAATACATAGGAAGCACCTATAGTAATCCCTATGGCTACTACAGTTGTGCCATCAACTCTAGCTGCAGAGTTGGCACCAAAAGTCCCACTGGCTACTGCAGTGCCAATAACTTCATCCACAACCTCAGCTACAGAATCATCTACAACAACAATGTACCATACAGATGAGGCCAGCAAATTGGTAAATGCTATGGAATAAATGTCTCTTAAGACAAATGAAATCAGCAAATTAAAACAGATGGTAGAAAATATTGAGAATTCAAACAAATTGGCTCAGATAAATGAAAAAACACATGAGCAAAAGGCCATCAGATTAAATGAAGAATTGAAGAAATTGCAGAAGGGATTGACCTTGAAGGAACATATTTCGTATGTGAAAAATCATTTGTGGAACAAAATCATAGAAGCCATCAATGATCTATGGCCTTCCATCCAAGTGATTTTTGAACAAAGAGACTTATTAAAAGCAACATTAGAAGAGATCCAAAAGACTAAAGAGGAATTGGATAACAAACCAGAACAAGCTCTAGAACTGATAAAGTTCCTCAATAACAAGAACATGCAAGAATTGGAAGAACTTGAAATTACTAATAGAACTGAAACTATCATTGAGATAAAGAAGGTTATAACCAAAAAGAACTTGATGAAGCAGTTGGAGGAAAAGTGTGAGAACATGAACATTTCCATAACCAGGTTCATGGTTAAATTTGAGAACTTAAGGCAAAGGAGTTTGCCAAATATTTTGGTCATCAATGACAAGTTGATGACTCAGGAAGATTATAACAAAAATATCATAGAATATGCCAAGGAACAAGTTGAAAAATTAGGAAGTGGACAAGGCATTCCAACAGGCAAAGTCCTACTTCGAAGTTTTGAGGACTTATTCTATTTATAGCATGAAATTAAACATTTGTTTATCATCAAACCAAATTTCTCCAGGTACACAGAAGCAGATGAAAATTTCAGAAAGTTGAAGAAAATACAAATTCCAAGTGATGAAATTTGGCAGTCATTAACAGATTTACTGTAAAAGGTAAAAAGGAAGAAAGGTAACAGTGAAACAATTTGCTGAAATTTACAATCAAACAAATTTTTTTACAGCAGCAAAGATTTTTTACAGAGTTTAAAGAGTATCAGAGGTTAAAGAGAATCAGTGAAAGAGTATCAGTTAAAGCAGATTAGATTTCTAAACAAACTTAAAATATCTAAATCCATCTAGAAAGACAACAAGGCAACCAGCTTTTTCTTATCCTCAATTAGTTTCTATTTCTTTTGGATAAATAGGACAGCTCGCTGATTTGTTAAGTAGCTGTCTCTATTATTGTTGTAAAGATATTTTATTTTCCTTAGAAAATTCCTAGAAGCATTCTAGGATATTTTATAAACAATTATGTATAAATACTTCATCTTTAGAAGTATTCTTGTGGAATAAATTGCTGAAGATTTCTATAGTTATTTTTGTGGACTTGAAAGATTTTTGTGTTCAAATTTCGAGTAACAGACTGGATCAGATCAACTAGGATCATATTTCAGGATTCATGTGATGAGCTATTTGGAGTGAAGTATTTTCTAAAATTGTCATTGTTATTTTTCTTTGTTACATGCAATCCATTATGTGTTCTAAATTTGAATGAATGAATAAGAGGATTACTTCAGGATTTGCTAAAAGCACCCTGTCTTAACTATTTGTCATTTCTATGTTTTCATCTGATTTCCAGTGTAGGGAACCCTTAATTGCTCCTTCTCTCGTTTGACCTCTGCCTACTACTTCCCTTTTCTGGATCAAAGAACCCTTCACTACTCTTTATCCCGATCATACCATCTCACAAAAAAAATTTCCAAGATCTCCAAGAGTTATCTATCTTGCCCTGAAAACATTTGACTTTTTGACCTTGATCCTAGCTCTGTATGCTTGAATTTTGACTCCTTAGCCCAAGGGAAAAATAGATTTCCAACTATCCATCTCTTCCAGTGATTTTTCCCACCAAACCAATCAAAACCAAAACCAATTTCACAATCATAACTATCCTAATATTTTATAAAAACAAACAAAGTTAAATCTTATAGAGAGAGCCCTCTCTGAACCCTAGGAAGGCTAGATCCTAGAGTTTAAAAGTTGGTCTGTAGTTACCTCTAGTTTTCTCAATTAAAAACAAAAAATCTCACAACTAGAGAATTACTGGAGTGATAACACTATCCTCATTAACCATCCATGATGCCAAAGCCATTAGTTGCATATCCCCCAACCTAGGAGTGGGGTCCCAAATATTTAAATATATTAACACAAAGTTATGCATATAAAACTCTGCCATTTTAGCCTTGTCAGCCATGCTTTCTTGATTGCAGAAATCAATGATCTGTCTACAGTTTTGGAAAGGTAAGGATCCATGGGAGGCTAAGGTTTTAATTTGAAAGAGGAGCGACTACTCCTTGAGGTAAAATGCATATGAATCTGAAGGATATTTGTGTTGAATGGTATCCATGCACAAATATGTCATGGTGGCCACTTGTTTACCCCTTTTGCTGAAGTTGCTCTTGTTGTGCTACATTCTCTGCCTGTGCCTTCTGAAGCCATTCCTTCAAAACTGACTCTCTGAGCCTCACATCAGATAAATCCTTGCCCAACTCAACTACTTTTCCTTCCATGAATCCTATGTCATAAACTCCTTTAGATGTGGCAAACTTCATCCAATGATGATTATGTGGAAAAATTCATCCAATGATGAGTGTGTGCCCTCTCTTCCTCTGAATGATAAAACAAAGGAATTAATATACCTGTATGTGTAGTAAAGATCTGAGGTTGGGTTGAGGGCTAGGGTTTTCCACTATTGCAACATATTGGGCATTGATTTTGGTGAGGTGGCCTCTTCTTTAACATATTTTCCTCCCTCTTTTTCATCATGTTTTTCCTCTTGTGTCTTGCCCTCAACTTCCTTGACCTCTTTCCCCTCTTTGGTTGACTTTTCCTCTTCAACCAAGGTATTTTTATCCAAATCTGTGCTTGCTGGAGTTTCCTGTAGCAAAGAAAAAATTTCTTGTAGCAAAATCTAATTTTCTTGCTGAATACCCTCTTTTCCTTGTTTTTCACTCTTTTCACTCCTTGGAGGGTCTGTGGAGGTTGCATGAGGTGTATGGGTTGCCAATGTAGGTGAATGCCTTTTGATATATGTTACAGGGGTCCTTTTAGGTGAAGTGTCTTCTTTCACCCTTCCTTCCTCTAATATGATTTCTTCCTCCTTATTTGGTGATTCTTCAATGGTGATATGGCTCTTGGTGGGAGTTTGTGGTTTTCCATTTCTCACCCTCTGACTCTTCCTAGTTCTGAAGTACATAGGTGTCTGCCTCTTTTTTTTTTTTTTACAGGTGTACTCAAGGTAGTTTGGGTGGAAACTACCTCTTGATCTGTGATGTTAGGTGACATGATTGTGTCTTGAGGGGAGGTTTCATTTCCTAAGATAGTGTCCACATCTTCTTTTCCTCAGTGTTTTCTTCCTCCTTTCCCTCAGCTTATTCTTGCTCTCTTTCTATTGTATTTATGTTTTCTGTCTTAATTTCCATCTCTTTTTTTTCTTCTTTGTTTTCTGCCTCTTCTTCTTCTTCTCCTACCTCTTCTTCTACCTCGTCTTCTTCTTCTTCTTCTTCTCTTTCTCTAAGGTTAGAAGCAAAGGTTTGCCCTATTTGGGTAGCTATAAAGGCTCCCCTATCCATGTCTATGAAAGAAGACCATGATACAGGTAGGTTCAATCTTCTCAAAGCATCATTTACAATTAGTTTTATTAGGCCATGCTGGGCCAAGTGCTGATATTTACTTTGCCTCACTTTATGGCTCATGTTAGTGATGGAGTTTAAGAGGAAGTGAGTGACACTTAATCTCTGTTCAATTGGGAGCTCTCCTTGAAACCTAAGTTCATTTAACAATATAAAATGATACCCATAGACCAAACTCAATCTACCTTCACAAGAAATAAACTTCATCATGTGGAAGGAAACTTCATCCGAGGGGTATGGAAGGCTCTCTCTCCTCAGTCCATGTTTATCTTCAATATAATCCTCTTTTGGTAGAAAGAAATTATTTTTGGCTGCATTGCTAGGCATTATTTCCTTAACCCATATGACTCCTAAGGGCAAGGTTGTAACTCTACTTATGAGTTCAAGAGATAATGTGATGGCTAGGCCTCTAATCACAGTGGTGGCTCTATCTTCTGAATGTGACTTCAGAGCCACTGAAAATTCTTTAGCTATCTCATCATCAGAACCTTTCAATAGCTCAAAGAACCCTAGCGATTGGTGATTTTGGAAGATTTTCATAACATGAGGGTGCTGCCTAATTCTCTTAATGTCAATAGGATCCCTTTTGTTGAATCCCACTCCCATTTTAATGCTCCGAGATGAAGGTGGTGAGAGGTTTGAGAGGTATGTATTGGATATGGAGGTCTTGAAACAAAATGCAAGAAAATTGTTTTACCCTTTAAGTGTCAAATTTACTTTTTCTGAGTGTGAATTATATGGAGAAATTTCAGTGTTGGAGGATGAAAATCCACTTAACTTGGTCCTCTGCTATTTTGGTTTGAGAGATGGAGGCGTTTGGAAGCCAATTCACCCATAGGTGACTCTATGTTTCCCTCTAATCCCTTGTTGGTCTTCTTTTGAAGTTTCTTGTAGAAAAACTATGTTTCCTGTAGCACAACGGGCAAGGAAAATTTTAAGGATGTATATTTATTTGAAAGTTTTGAAACCTTGGCGAATCTTCGTAATATATAATTAAAAATTGTGAAATGTTTGATGATACTTTTTCAAAAATATATCAATTTCTAATTATATTATATTAGTATATATAATATCTTGGTGATTTTTAAGGTAAAATAATTTCATACTATAAAACTTGGGCGAATTATTTTTAGAAAAAATGGAAATTGGCGATTTTTTTTTTTGGAAAAAGTATAGAAAATTAGCCCACTTGCGAATACTAGCCCCTAAAATTTTCCTTGATGATGGGGCATGCAAGACCAAACCTTGATGTTTCTCTTATGATGGCTCCCACTGCTCTCCTGCTCTTGCTGCTATTCGAAATGCTCAACGCAATGGTGAAAATGAGACAAATATTACCTTTATTGGATTTTTAACTAAATTTGGAGCATTGTGGTGACTCATACTTAACACGAGTTTCCTCTTTGAGACCGTTGGCCCCCACTTCAGTTAATCATTGTTAACCTCGTGATCACTTCCCTTCGTACCCATCCACTCTTACTTAACTCGATTTGACTTTCCCAGGTGGCACGCACTTTCAATTTTCCTCCAGTTTCACTTTACGAAGATTGCCAAGTTAACTGGCCACCTTTTTTCCTTTTAAATTTTTGAAAATCGACATTCAACCTTTTTGGCCATTATGGATGCACAACAAGAGGTGAGAGGCTATACCTGAGCTTACCTGGTGTTGGTGAGGTGCTGAAGGAGCTGGTGCAAGGAGTGAGAGTTGGTGGTGGCAGCCTTAGTCTTTTATTTGCCATGTTTTCATTTTTTATTTGTTTTCTAAGTGAGCAAATTTTTCTGAGCGAGCTGCTTGTCTTTTCTGAGTGAGCTGCTTACCCTTTTCTTGTTTTTTTCTTTTGAAGGTACGACATGGAGGTCATCAGATGCCATGGTTGGTGTGCTTGTCCCTTTGGATTCTTCTGGTGGTCTCCTGGAGTCATCTACATCAAATTTCCTTCATCTTTTGGCCTTGCTGTGCCACATAAAAAGTTTCCACAGGAAACTTTCTGATACATGTAGCAGTCTATTTCTTGCCTCTTCTTGCTTTAGTTTGCTCAGAAATGGAGGGATATGGTTTATGGAGGCTATGGAGGAAGTCATGGAATGAATTGAGTGGAGGATAGGCAAGTGAAAGGGTTCCTATGCCAAGTTTCCAATTATTTAGTTGCCAAAGGTGCAACATAGGGTTTAGACAGGGAAACCTTGCGCATGGAGTGAAATAGGGGTTTGGGAATGGTAGGTAAAGGAAAAACATGAATTATCATATCCTTCCTGAAGTTCAAAAACCCATAGGCAATATTTTTTCTTCACCAGTGAGTTTCCTGTAGCATTTACATGAGTTTCCTGTAGTGCTACAGGAATCCCGTAGCCGCCTGATTTGCATGTAGCAATTACAGTTTGGGGAAAAAAATGAAATTGTTGCCTATCTGATGGGTGAAATGGATGAAGGGATGTATGATGGAGTGGATTATGGAGTGTGCAAGAAAAGAAGAATAAATAATGAAGAGAAATCACTCCTCTGGATCCCAAAAACCATTTTTAGTTACTAACCTGCAAAATAGAAAAACAGGTAAATGCATAGGTATTTCTTCTTTTTCCTTTCCTTTCTTTTATTTTTTTTCTATTTTTTATCTCTCTCTTTTTTTTTTGTTTTTAAGGCAAGTGGGCTACCTCCACAAAGGTTTCAACCCAAAGGCTTTCCTTGGGTGCCTCAGAGAGGTTTTCACCCAAGGATCTTTTATTCTTTGTTTTTTTCTTGCTCCTGGACTGCCTCATGGAGGTTTTCAACCCTGGAGTTTGCCTAGGGCGCCTCAAAGAGGTTTCACCCATGCCTCTTTATTTATTTATTTATTTTTCTAGGAGGCACTGGAAACTATGGAGTTTCCCATGACATACACCTCCATGTTTATGGAATTTATAAATTTTGCCCTGGACAGGGGCTTCTTGTAAACCTTGAGCCTGTAACCATTGACAAGTAGGGGAATTCCTTCCTCATCTATGGTTTTTATCTGAACTCCAACATTATCATAACATTTTTTCACTTTGTAGGGCCCCAACCATCTTTTCATCAGTTTTCCTTTGAAGTCCTTAAACCTTGAGTCATACAACATCGCCCAATCTCCTTCTTGAAAGGTATTTTCCTTCATATTCTTGTCATGCCAGACCTTCCTGTGCAGTTGAATTACTTTTGTTTGAAGGAGTGCTTGCATCCTGAACTCATCCAATCCATTTAATTACAAAAACCTCTCTTTTTGGACAATTGATATATCTAGGTCTAACTCAGCTGCCATCCTTAAGGTGTTGAATTCAAATTCAACTGAAAGCAAAGCTTTCTTCCCATAGACTAGGTCATAAGGAGTGAATCCTGTTGTTGTTTTCCAAGTAGTGTTGTAGGCCCAAGTAGCTTCTACCAATATGCCCACCCAATATTTCCTACTGCTGCTCACAACCTTGGTGAGGATACTCTCCAAGGCTCCGTTAGTCACTTCCACTTGACCATTCGTCTGAGGGTGGTAGGCAGTAGAAGGCTTATGCTTTATCTTGTGCCTCCTCAGAAGATTCTCAATGACATGAGAAGTGAATTGTGCCCCCTGATCAATGACTACTTATCTGGGGTACCCAAACTTGTAAAACACATTATCCCTCATAATTTATACTACTTTCTCCTTAGTTTCTACCTTCACAGCTCTTGTTTTAGCCCACTTTGTCAGGTAGTCAGTGCAGAATATGATATAATTTTTCTGTCCAGATGGTGGATCAATAGGTCCAATGAAGTCCATGCCCCATTTGTCAAATGGCTCAAGAGCCACCTAAGGGTGCAAATGAATCTCATCCCTTTGTGTATGTTTCCCCATCCTTTGGCACTGGTCGCACCTGCTAGTGTATCTTGTGGAATTCTGGTGAAGGGTAGGCCAATAATATCCTGCTTGCAAAAATTTGAAGACAATATTTTTTGTATCAAAGTGGCCCCCAAAAGGGATATCATGAGATGCAGATAGGATATCAAAAACTTATTCCTCCCTCACACATCTTCTGAGAATTTGGTCAGAGCCTAGCTTGAAAATATTCCCCCCAATCCATGTGAAAGGGGCATTTTTTTTGATGATATTTCTTTTCTCCTTGAATGAGATATTAAGAGGGAAATTTCCAGCAACCAAGTAGTTAGATATGTCAGAAAACCATGGTGAGAGTGATGATATAGCAAAGAGATGTTCATCTGGAAGTTGGTCATCCACCATTCCTTCTTCATCTGTAGATAGAGCTAACCTGGATAAAAAATCTGCAACAAAATTCTCCTTTCTAGGTTTATCAACAATGGTTAGGTCAAAATATTGTAAAAGTAACAACCATCTAATTATCCTAGCATTAACATCTGGTTTGTTCATTAAATATTTTATGGCTACATGGTCAGTATGCATAAAGGTCTGATACCTAGTGACATAATGTATAAATTTGTTTAAAGCATGGAAAATGGCTATCATCTCCTTCTCTGTGACAATATAATTGAGTTCGACCTTAGACAAGTTCTTACTGATGAAATAGTTTGCATAAGGTAACTTGTCTTCTAACTGCCTTAATGCTGACCCCACAACTTTTTCAGATGCATCTGTGTGGATGTGGAAAGGAAGAGTCCAATTTGGACCTCGAAGAATGGGGGTAGTAGTTAACTTTCCCTTAATGAGCTCAAAAGCCTCTTGACAAAGACTAGACCAAGTACACTCAAAATCTTTGGCCAATAAAAAAAATAGTGGCAAAGCCATTTTACTGAAATATTTGATGAATCTTCTATAATAGCCATCTAACCCTAAGAATATCCTGACATTTCTTTGCTTTTGAGGAGAAGGTACCCTTTTGATAATAGTGATTTTGCTTAGGTCCACCTGTATTCCTGCTTGGGATATTGAGTGTCCTAATACAACTCCTGCTCTTTTTATGAATTCATAATTTTCTGGGCTCGGGGAGAGATGCATCTCAATGCACCTTCTTAGCACATTTCCCAAATTGGAGAGAGCTTCTTGGAATTCGTCCCCATAGGATGTGAAATCATCCATGTAGATTTCAACAGAGTCATGTAATAGCTCAGAGAAAATGTTCACGACAACTCTTTGGAAGGTAGCTGGGGCATTGCACAACCCAAAGGGTAGGACTCTGTAAGTGAAGGTATCCCAAGGGAAGGTGAAAGTAGTCTTATCTTGGTCTTTAGGGCTGATTTGGATCTGGTTATACCCACTGAACCCATCTAAGAAGGAAAATAATTTCTTTCTTGCAAGGCCATCCAGGACTTGGTCTATAAAGGGAAAAGTGAAATGGTCCTTCTTGGTAGCTTTGTTAAGTTCTCAATAATCAACACAAATTCACCATTTTCCATTCTTCTTTGGGACTAGGACAAGATGAGATACCCACTCACTATATGATATAGGATAAGGGAAACCTGCATCCAATAGTTTCTGCAGCTCTTCCTTGAATATGTCCTTTAGAGTTGGGTTCATCCTTCTTTGGGGTTGTCGCACATGCTTGCATCCTTCTTTGATGTAAATACGATGTATGCATATTGAATGATGCACCCATTTCATATCCTTGTAATCCCAAGCAAATGCATCTAGGGTTTCTTTTAAAATTTGGCATAGCTGCTTTTATTCTTCATATAAGAGGTTTGAGTTGATTTTCATAGATCTAGATGGGCCAAACTCAAAAACCTTGGTGGTTTCAGAGGTTGAATCGACTAAGGTTGACTTTCAGATTCTTTGACTAGGTTTTCAAGTGGATTGTTAGTGGGGGACTGGTTTTTAATGGCATGGTCGATGAGTTCATCTTCATCAAGCTACCCCCCTTTAAGAACAACGTCTATGGCACAAATGGGGGTAGTGTTATATACCTCATCTTCTTCATCCTCCAACCATATAGGTAGATCATGATCAATGGAAGGTTGGGCTGGAGGATATAATACCAGCTGTTTAGACAAGGGCCCAATTTTAATAGTCATGTTTCCGGGCCGACAACTGATATAATCATCTGCAGTGGCTAACCAAGGTCTCCCTAAGATGAGAGGACACAATGCATGTCCTCTCGGTATTATCTCTGGTACTGCGAGGAGCATGCAAAGAGTTAACGGTAATTGGGTCCACCGCAGGTGAAGAATTACGTTGGAGATTTCCGCAGTCCGTATAGGTTGAGATTTGATGTTCACTCATGTCAGGCGTGTCACCCACATCTGGGGTGAAAATAATGTATTATTTTTATTATTATTATTATTATTTTGTTTTATTTTTTCAATATTTTTGAAATAAGATGTAAAAGGAAAGCATAAAAGAATGCTAAAACAAAATCAAATCATCTAATAGACACCTCCCCAACAATGACGCCAAAAAGTGGTGAGCCTTGGTATTGCACCAAGAATGCTACAACTCCAAGAGGTTTCCCTACTTCACTTTATCAACCCGGGGTTCGTACAAACTTGGAGGTGACAGTGCTATATACACAACAAATGCATTCTACTCATGTCATCCTCTTTTGAGCTTTACGAAAGGGTGCTACTTGTAGGGTTTCTAGATGAAGTCTATCACACTTATGAAATTAGGCCTAGGGCTACAGATGATTCAAAGCCATGGCACTATCTGTAATATTCCTACTTAGCGTAAGCTAAGAGGAATATTCATTTTTGTTTTAATTTCTGTTGCATGAATAAATGAATAAAGGAGGACATGTAAAACTCTTGAAAAGACTGAATAAATCAATGCCCATGTGAACAAAGATAAAACATGGCCATGTAAATACATCACTGCAGGTGTGAAAGGGGTTTAAGCTGTGAGACTAGGTCAACCTTGACCAAATCTACAACGCTGTCTAGATTCAATGTATCTCATAAAGGGACATCACAGTTCTAGAAGGAGGCCCCTCATGTGAAAGGAGCTAACTCATCAAGGTGGTTTAGGGTTTGCAAATGCTTTCATATTATACAAGGAAGGGGAAGGCAACAAAAGAAGGTTGTTGATTGATTATATTTCTGAGTATCTTGTCTGTTTATACAAATACTATTCTCTGCTATTTAGTGGAGGATTGTGCTGCTTAGCACTTGGAGTTCCTATGCAGGGATTTCACCTCTTCCTTTGAGGATTCTTGGAGGAGTATTTGCTGATTTGATCCACTATCAGGCTTGAGGCCAAGCTCTACTTCCAATTTCAGCACAGATCCAGTGAGGGTTTGTTTGCTTTTGCAAGTTGTAGCAAGTGGGATTCTAGATCTGTAGAGATCTAGCTTGTTTTGGGAGCCTCTTCTCATGGAGTGTGTCTTTTAACCTCCTGGAAGAGTGCCTCTCCTGTTTTCACTTCAGATCTGTATCTTGGCAGTTGGCCATCTATGTCATTTAAGCTACAACACTGTTTCGATTGAGGAACTGTGTTATTTTGATATGAGATTCTTCAGGGTGTTTTGATCCCAATTTTGATGAGAGATCTCTGGTGCTGGGATTTTGCTTTCACTTTGGTGATCCATGGATTAGCTTTCTGATCCATGTTCTATTTAGATCTGATATATTTTAATGTAAATTTATATTCAGAAATTACTGTAGCATTTTACAGATCTGCAACTTAAAACTCAGATCTACTCTTGTTTATGCATGATTTGGTCAAAACCCCAAGGGGATCTTGTAAATAAGACTATCTAGTTTCCAGATCTGAAATAGATCTGATGTTTTGTCCAAAAATCTGTCCTAGATCTGAGTTGTAATATTCAGCTACTACAGCTCCTCAAAATGACGCTGTTGAGCCATTTCTGCATTTATATATGTGTTGCAGCCTTCTTTTCTGAAGATTTCTTACTCTATTGTCTCATGCATTCTACTATATATTGAAAGAGATTCATTGTAATTCTAATTTGCTGCTGTATATTCATTAGTTGATCATATTTGATGGCCTCCTGTTCATACTGTCCAAGACTGCGTTATTTCTGAAGCAGTTTGTTGTGCATAGCTGCAACCCCTCTTGTAGGGTGTTTTTCAGCTAGACTAAGTGGTGGGATATCTGTTTACCACACCTAGTTTGATTTGTTTTTTCTCCCCTTTTGGATCTAGACTCCAGATCTGCTGATCTAAGGGATCCAAGGGCTGTAAACTCATTTATGTACATCAATCTCCTAGGAGTGTGTTATTTCAGCAGGCTTGCTGTGCTATTCCAAGTTTGGAATATTACACTATCAGCAAGTATAGAACTGTACTACAACAAACAAGTACATCTAACTATTCTGAAATGAAAGAAATCTACTTATTAGACTATGATAAGAATTGGAAGCAACCTACACATCTTGCATGAAGTAAATTGCTGAATTGAAATGGCATAAAGGAAACTAATATAATCACACTTTGTTGGGCCAAATAGCTAAACACACTCTACTTACTCTATGATCTATCTATCATGCTTTTAATCATGCAACTACTCATGACCTAACTATGCTTGAAAATGTGTTGTTTGCAGCTAGGAGAAGAAAGTGCTAAGGTGGCTCACGGAAGGCTTGAACACATTGGGGATAAGGCTAGAGGTGTATGAGTGGTTCTTGCAGGTTTAGAGGATGTGGATGGTGGTTTCGGTGCTTAAGGAGGGGCCCACAGGTGATATTTCAATTTCTGCTACAGGTTTCCTGTAGTGCTACAGGAAAGTCCTGAATTTATACAGGAAACAGTTCGAGGGAAATCTGAGGCCAAAAGTAGGTGGAAAAAGGGTAGGGAAGGTGGAGTAAAGGTGGATTAGGATGAGTGGAAAGTGTCCCACCACTTGGCCAAGATCATAACCTCTTGGGAGGCTTGTATTTCACCCCTAGGTTTTGCTCACGGTGTAGGGATGAAAAATATGAAAAAAAGGCTAATGGTGATTTTGATGAGCAGAGGGTTGATGAATGGTGAGAGATGAAGCTAAAGGTGCTGGTGAAGTTCTCCTTGGATGTGGTAACTGCACTTGCAAGAAAACTACCTATTCTTGCAATAGAAATGGACAAATTCATGATAAAGACAATGGAAAGGATGACTTGAATTTGTAAAGCAAATCTAATCTAATCTACAACCAGAGATCTAACACAACATTCTTAACATATCCATGGAATCACGACAACCAATCTTATCCATTCAAAGAAATCATAAACTAAGAAGCATTTTTGGTTTGTGGGGAAGGTCCACTCTCCTCAAGCTCTATTGACAGAGATGAGAGGGGAGGCTTGACTCACAACTTTCTGAAGTTATAACTTATTCTACCAACATGTAAGCAAGATAAAGCTACAAACAAATACAAATGGAAGCAAAATAAAACAATAAATGAAAATACAAACAAACTAGCTAAATATTCATAAGAAAAACTAGCTAAATGACATGAAAGTAAAGAATTATTATACAATAGAGGTTGAGGCACATGGATTGGGCCTTAACCCAAAAGCCTAGCTCTCTGAAACTAGATTAGTAAAGAAAAGTCTGAATACTCGTCATTTCAAAATATAGTCTCATTACATCAATATAAAAGTCTTGGAAACTGATTACAAGAGCCAAGAGCCTAATGGATTTCTCCAAAGTTCGAATCCTAATGAGCTCTTTCTTAGATCTATTTAACCTAAAGGGTAGCTACCAACAACTCCCTAGAAAATAGGTGATGAGTCCACTTGACTACAAGTGAAGTATGGCTTGAGTGCACTTGATCTTGAGTTTGCTTGGATGCCTTTGATTTCGAGCTGTTGGAGGGAATCTCGAGGATCCCTTGGCTTCCTTTGGGAGTTAAGGTGGGTGGACAACCCCCTAGAATCTCTCCTTGTTGTCTACTTCGAGTCTTAATGAAAAAATCTACACAAAAATGCAATATCTTCATGTTTTTCCTACATTTAACTCATGTTAGGTACTCGAAGTATGTTAAGCCTTGATCACCACCTACACTAGCATGATAAGACCATAATATAATTAAAATGCAGGAAAAATACTTAATAAGGAAAAAAGGTGACCATTAACCCCTCTAAATGTACCTAATAATGGAGCTCATCAAAGGCTTCTAGGTTTTTTCAAGAGTCAAGAGAGTCATTGTCATATTCATTAAACCATTCTTGGGCTTTTGTATGATGTAAAGAAATTTATTTTTGAGTCAAAATAGTAATTTTTTCCCTCCTCACGAAGTCAACCTTGTCTTGGAGAATTAAACCCTATTGGAGGAAATTCGGCCCTGTGGAAGCAGTATAAATAGAGGCGGATCGAACCATTTGGAAACTCACTCACTCAAGTTCGATGTACAAGAGAAATAAGACACAAAAGTGAGCGAAGTGTAGGAGAAGAGGACCTAATCAAGGAAGAAGAAAAAATGAAGCTTTTGTGCATCTCACTCATACATGTGAACATTTTTCAGGTTTTTGGACAAGTAGTTGGGGGCCAAAATTTATGAAGTAGCTGCAGGTCCGAAATTCTGTAACTGGGGGGCCGAAATTTTGGGTTGAAGTTGCATCTAGGAAGCTAACACTTGGATACTTTGGCATAATATATCTAAGTGAAGGAAGGGTTGAATTGGTGATTGGAGGAGATCTTTGTCTAGGTCAAAAGGGCCTTGGGTTGTCTCATCTTGGTTTGAATCTACTAGTGAAAGAGTTTGATTGGTTTAGGGTATGTCCCTAGCTGAGTGCCTATATCTTGTGTTCCTTGTTATTATGATATTCACACATTTTATTTGGTAAGTTCTTGATGAAAGATATCATAATAAATAATTAAAATAGGCCAACATAAATCACAAGCAATTATCAATAAAGCAAAATAAAACCCTAATATCTACATGCATTGATTTCTGAACAAGTATTTCATTTTGTGATTTGATGTATATCTCTAAAACTTATAAATTTTTAACATCCCTCTTTAATATTTTAATCATTTTCTTCTTTTTATTCACATGTGCTTCATAAAACTTAAAAGAATATTTTATTGTTTTAGATTCTTGTGCTAGTATGAAAGTCTCTTTTTGAGTGGTAGAAGGGGATAAGTCATTCTTCTCATGTGGTGATGGCTCTATCTCCATTGTATATGTAAATGGTGGTGGTTCATATTGATCAACCTCCAAATTTTCTTTGTAATCATAGAAGATTTTTTGTTTTTCGTCAAATTTTAATGTCGATGTAGTGTGAGAAGTGGAGAATTTAGTTCTAGGAGTCTTTGCAACTTTTGTAGATACCTGTTTGTCTCTTTGATTTATTTGTTTATTACTTTCACCAAGTTTCTTAGCCACTTCACTAATACTTTTTTTTTGGTGTGTAATGCTTTCTCTCTCTTTTTTTTTCCTCACTTTCCTCCCGAGTTCCTTTGGCTATAGAGAAACCTCATGTACCTATTCTTCAGACTTGTTTGTTGTGTCTTCTCTAATGGACTCTTTTGTGAATTCATTCTCAGAGAGAAAGTCTTCCGAAGCTCTATTAATCCTTTGCAACTCATGTACTACAATCATCTTTACTAATCCATGGTCACAAATACTTTTGTCTTCATTCTTGGGCTTCCTTTGAATGAATTTATCTATTTTTGTCACGCTGTTGATTTAGTAGTAGGGCACGTTGAAATTTTTTTCTCCTTCAAATACAAGAGAAGGTGTATGTGGTACAATAACATAAGGCTATAATTCCTTTCACATGTTATGTACTTTTGGATGAGAAAAAATAGATCCTCCCAAGGATCTTTCAAATAAATTCTTGAGGCTCCAATATCCCAATTAGGTCTCTAGATTAACCTACTAAGAAAATGAGTCTAAACCATTTGCTCAGTTTCTTTATTCTTAAATCATTTCTCTCCTTGTTGGGGTAGCCAATAATTTGTAATAATGAATTTTCATAAACATGGATTATTAAATTACCTATTTGGATAAATTATCCATCAAATGACTATGCAAAAGCCCTTAAAACCTCAACATTATAGCCTTGAAACTTGGAAAAGAACTCAATCCAACTTGCTCTTGGGAGAATGTCTTGGAATTCAATATGTAAAATAGTTATTTCAACACGGCAGGGTTAAAAAATAACTATCATCTAAATTGTTTAACTAAATGCGATCAAACTATATATAAACTTTGTATACAAATACTCCTATGTGTAATCAATTCTCATGCATCAATACTTAGTTATGTGGAATGAACAATATTAAATATATTCATTTTTTGTGCAAAAATACTCTACTATGGACAATACACTATATCAAGAGTAACCATATAAAAACCTGTGAGCCTATACAATCTTGTGTATGGTCAATTTTTGTTCATGCATACTCTAGTGATGTTATGAGATATATCTTATTCAAATAATTTTATATATAACTCAAATTTCACACACAAAACTCTATTGATGGAACTATTTTTCATGGATACTATATTGTGAAATAAAAAACCTTGTATATGAGGACTAAAATTTATATGAAATTATTGTATATGAGGACAAAAATTTATATGAAATTATTTGATTAATAGGTGTTGAAAAAGTGTAACTAGTTTTGGTCTTCATAATGACTTGTAATTATGAATTTATGCAATGAAGAAGACAAATATAATAAAATGTATTTTGTAATACTTGCATCATGGGTTTCATGAGCAAGGAATTTTTATTACAGGTCAAAGACTTCTTATTGATGTCTTTAGGGGTTTGTCATCTTGTCATAAATCTATAATTTAGAGTCATGTTTATGAAGTGTTGTTACACTTGTAAAAGATAACCATTGATGTAATTGTATGCTCCAAATACCTTGTCAAAGTGCTCCTTGAAGTTGACTCAAATATATTGTAGACACTCCTTTTCAAGTCAACCTACAAGATGCTGGAAGATATCCTTGATAAATTCAGCTCACCATCAGAGGTCATGTCGGCCTAGAAGAGGGAGACAATCCATATATAAAGGAGGGACTGCGACCTCATTTGAAGAGAGAAATTAGGATCAGTTCTGTGATCAAGTGCGAAGAGAAGGTCTAAGATTTGGTGTGTAAAGAAGAGGAATATCAAAAAAGGACAAAGGATGAACAATGCGTGAATAAGGTCTCTTGATCTTGGATTAACAACTATAATAAGAGTGTGTGGAACATGAGAGATATACCACATAAATGTGTCACATTCCATCGATGTATATATCTAATTTGGGTTAGTATCCACCTCACATACCTGAAATATGTCAAGGGTCACTTTAGGAATATGATTGAGTGCTGAAAGGAAGTGCGTAGAAATAAGTCAATCCATCGAAGGGATCTTTGTCTTGGGAAAAAGGTCTAAGGTATATACACCGTGGAGGAAGGCCACTATAGCAAGTCAGAGAACTCAGTCTATGGCATCAAGACCGAAGGTCGAGAAGTCATCTCTAGGAGATCGAGACTGGATCAAGGGAGGTGGCACCTTATCTATTGTTATTAGACTAGGGACAAAGTTCCCTAGTGTTTGTGTAGAGTAGTGACAGAAAGGAAGATTATAGTGAGAAGCCTAAGAGAGCAGTGATAAGGTCCTGGAGGCATACTGGTGTCAAGGGTCTGTGTCATGATCAAGGTACTCATCAATTGAAGATCTATAAGAATAATTAATTTCAGGTTTTCCTCTCGAAGGGGGAGAGGTTATGGTCGTGGATTGAAGAACCTAAATTTTGTGTCTTGTGTTTTGATCATTGACTTGATGAAAGACATAATAAGCTAACAAAGATAAGATCTAAGTAAAAGGAGCATAACAAGTATAACAAAAATAATTATCAAGTAAGAGAATTGAATTAAACACTGCCCTACTGAATTCTCAACATGGTATCAGAGCTAAGGTGTTGAAGACAAGAAAGGTCTATTTGAAAAGAAGACACACAAGTATCAAGAGATCAAAGATCGGTTATCTAGAAGGTACCAAAGAAAAAGCCACATATTTACAGTGAAGAGTCCATCTTCAAATCTAAGAAGAGCTTCATTCCTTCAAGAAGGAGAAGTTTGAAGAAATTGAAGACACCCTCAATTCATCTCAAGAAGATCAAATACCTTACTTAAGGGACGTATACATCAAGGTATTTTCAAAAATAAAAACAATATCAAGGAGGTGATCTTTATCTTCAAATAATCTAAAGCTATCTCGTGATTCAAGCCAAGTAAACATTGTTGGAGCCATCATCAAGCCATCCTTATTCAAGGTGATCTAGATATCATTCATGACTATTGGAGAAGCTAATTTAAGAGGGAGCTACTATTGATATCTACATCATCATCAACAAGGAAGATGATAGAATAAGAAAAGAATATACTCAAGTAAGTATATTTATGACTTTATTTGAATCTTTCAAAATGTCTTTTTGCAAAGAAAGAAATAAATTGGCCGGGTTTTCAAACTTGCTTGCATGGAAGAAAATGAAAAATATAAATCTTATTGAGAATGAAGTCAAGGACTAGACCAAAGGGTCAGTAACTAAACCTTCAAAATAATATACTCAAGCTCATGCCAAATACATGAAGGGATACATAAAATCCCAGAGGATTCTTATAGAATCCATAAAGGACTCTCTGATCCCCTATGTATCAAAACTAGAATCTTCAAAAGAAATATATGACAAATTGGTGGATATGTTCTCGGTGAGTACTACAGGGACAGTAATATCTATGAGACAAGAAATATACAAGTTGAAGATTTCAAGAGATGAGGGAATCACTTCATATTTTATGAATATTTTTGAAATGCGAGATCATCTGCAGGAATTGGGAGAAGTAATGTCCGATTGAGAAATGACTATAGTGGTGCTGAACGCTCTACCAGAGGGATTGGGAAACTTCACTTCAAGAATCTATGGGAATAAAGAAGCAATACCATTCTAGGATCTATGGTCTCTATGTAATATAGAAGATACGAGTTTAAAAGCTAAAGTTGATATGGGATCAAATGAAGAGAATCAAGCCTTTGATGCCATATCAAGAAGAAAGGGAAGATTCAATATGTTTGGTCCTCAGAAGAAAAGAAGAAACATGGATAAGATACGATGATATGGGTGTAATGAAATTGGGCACTAAAAGAAGGATTGTCGCAAATATAATAAGGACAAGAGGAAAAGGGAAGAAGCCCATGTTGCTGGAGAAATAGATGAACCAGATTCAAAGAAACCTAAGAAAGAAGAACTGAAAGATTTACTATGATTGAGATCATCTTCCTCTTTAAGAGGTGTCTGAAAACTGTAAAATAGTATTATAGGAAGCACTATATATTATATAGATGCATAATTTCAAAATTATCATCATGGTAGAAGCATAAAAAGTAGGAGTACTTGTCATAGGAGGATGTCTGAAAAAAATTATGTAACATCTATGCTATGAAATAAATAGTGGCTCCTGGGAACCTCACTGAAAAATAATATTTATGAAAGGAAGTTATCTATATCAAGGTTAATCATTCAATAATCATATGGAAATAGGTGCTGATATATTTATAATGGAATCCTCTATGGATTCACTATTTATAAAGAAAGAAAAAAGTTTCATCGAGAATTCTAACTTGCAGAATTCTAGGATTAGAATATGATGACATATTGATGAAGAAAGTCAAGAGAATGAAACTTTTCATTCTAAGGAAAAATTGTTGCATAATAATTCAAAAGATATGAGGCACATGTATATATATGCTGACAATGGATACTATGGAGTCATGTCATATGGTTGCAGGTAGTATACTTCTATCTTTAGAAGTATGATCAAAGGAAAATAGAATTTCCTCTGATGTGTTATATTCTTTCCACGATTAGTCGCATGCGTGTGGGTGTGATAGCCGCCCTTGTTCGTTGCGCTGGGCCCAACAAAGGGGTCATAGGGGGCGGTTAGCCCCCTACGCGGGGTCCGGGGCAGTGCCCTAGGAATTTTTTTTTCCTTATTTTTCGGTGGGTGGACCCACCTATGGTTTTGTGCATGGGTTTGCACATGGTTTTCGGGCATGATGGTTTTCGGCCCTTGGTATTTTGTAGATCCGGTCAAGGGAACTATGATTATGTTCTAATCCAGGGTTAATGGATTGGGGTTTATGAATGCTTCGACATGTATATAATGCGTTGTAACACTAAAAGGAATATAATGAAAAATCAAGCTGGTAGTCCTGGCTTTGGGATCCAAGGGAAAAATCTCTGTGTATATATGTTTTAGGTTTTATGTTCTCGCTATTGTTTATTTTCTATCTTTAAGAATTAGTTTGCAGATAATTTCTGTACAGGGTTAAAACATACACGATGCACATGTTGCCAAAAGGCATGATCCACACCAGATGAAATAAACATAATATATCCTCATATAAAATATGAGGTGGTTGTACACTATCAAGGAAATGCATACTGAAGCTCCTCAGAATAAAATCAAACTGTGTGGAGAAAGAAAGGAAGATATCGTGAGAAGGAAACCATGATAAAAAGCAGTCAAATTCCAAGGAAGCCAAGAATACTTGACTATAAAAATCTCCCGAGAAGATATTTAGACTCCGATAAGAAGTATGGAAAAGACGAAGACCCTTGAAAATACATTTCTTTAGGAGATGTGTCAATCTGTAATGAAGGATGTCGATGCCTACAAGAAGATGTCATGATGAAAGATCACGACTAAGGTAAATTTTGATTTAAAAGTTCATATTTATAATATCTGATGAGATTATGTAGGGCTTCTAAAGGGAAGTATATGTCTTCCACAGGTTGAAAACCATATGGTGGGATGAAAGATCCTTGGAAGAAATATGATTGAAAGGAAATCAGCATGGCATGAAGCCAACCCAGATGAAAAGACTAATGGATCACTCTCTGATAGAAGACATGACTCTTGGATGAAAGTTTTCCCTATGAATAGATCCCAAAGATGAAGACTCATCAAAAACAAAGAAATTCATGACATTGAAGAAAGGAGTTCTTCATGAGCAGCTGGGTGTTTTCATCATTGTTGCTGCAGGTCCATGATTAAGAGGGAGACTGGTAATAAGTTTCTTACTTGGAAGAAACTTGGTAATTCCTAAGCCCGAAGAGAGATTAGGTACATTCCTTGAATAGGAATGAGTACATTCATTTGTGGAATATGTCCTCCCTAATTGAGAGGGAGAGATAGACACTTAATTTTGGTCTACACCTAGGAAGAAAAAATGGAGGACTGGGTAATCATCTAGAATCCGATACTATTTTGGGATGTATTAGGGCATCCAAGAAAAAAATAGTCATGGAAGGACAAATATTCTTTGAAGGTTGGGAATCCAACAGTAAGAATAGTCTTGGTGGACATATATTGAGTGAACCCAAGTAGGATATGATCCAAGAGAGACAATCATGTAGGAGTCTATTCATCATTGGTCTCGTCAACATTTTAGCTAAAATATATCATGGAGAGATGGAGTTGTTAGTCAAGGCCTTGCACTATGAGAATGCTGGTTGATATGATGCTATACAGATGGTATTACCAATAAAATTATTCTTATGAGATTCTTCAGATTGAAGGTGACCATGTACCATTATGAATACCTCCCTAATTAAGAGGGAGCGTTGAAAAAGTGTAACTAGTTTCAATCTTCATAATGACTTGTAATTATGAATTTGTGTAATGAAGAAGAAAAATATAATAAAATTTAATTTTTAATACGTGCATCATGGGTTTCATGAGAAAGGAGATTTTATTATAGGTCAAATACTTCTTCTTGATGTATTTAGGGGTTTGTCATCTTGTCATAAATGTATAATTTAGAGTCATGTTTATGAACTGTTGTTACACTTGTAAAATAAAGTCATTGATGTAATTGTATGCTCCAAAGACCTTGTCAAAGTGTTCCTTGAAGTCGGATCAAATATGTTGTAGACACTCCTTGTCAAGTCGACCTAGAAGATGCTGAAAGATATCCTTGATAAAGCTGGCTCACCATCAGATGTCATGTCGACTTAGAAGAGGGGGAAAATTCCTATATAAAGGAGGGACCACAACCTCATTTGAAGAGATAAATTCAAACCAGTTCTCTGATCAAGTGCGAAGAGAAGGTTTGATATTTAGTGCATAAAGAAGAGGCATCTCAGCAAAGGACAAAGGAAGCACAACGTAGGAATAAGGTCTCTTGATCCTGGGTTAATAACTGTAATAAGAGTGCGGATTGCAGTGCATGGAAGAGGAGAGATATACCACAGAAAGGTGACACATTCCAATGAAGTATATATTGATTTTGGGCTATTATCCACCTCACATACCTGAGACATGTCGAGGGTCACTTCAAGAATATGATTGAGTGCTGAAAGAAGTGCGTAGAAATAATTCAAGCCAATGAAGGGATATTTGTCTTGGGAAGAAGGCCTAAGGTATATATAACATGAAGGAAGGCCACTAAAATAAGTCAAAGAAATTAGTTTAGGGCATCAAGATAGAAGGTCGAGAAGTCATCTCTAGGAGATAGAGACTGGATCAAGGGAGGCAATGCCTTATCTAGAGTTATTAGACTAAAGACCGAGTTCCCCAATGTTGGTGCAGAAAAATGACAGAAAGGAATATTATCTTGAGAAGCCTAGGAGAGCAATGACAAGGTCTTGGAGGAATATTAGTGCTAAGGGTCTGTGTCATGGTCAAAGTACTCGTCAATTGAAGATATATAAGAAGAATTACTTTCGGGTTTTCCTCTCCAAGAGGGAGATGTTTTAGCCCTGGCTTGAAGAGCCTAAACTTTTTGTCTCTTTTGTTTTGATAATTGACTTGATGAAAGACATAATGAGCTAACAAAGATAATATCTAAGTAAAAGGATCATAACAAGTACAACACAAGCAATTATCAAGTAAGAGAATTTAATTAAACATTGCCATACTAAATTCTCAACGATAGGCTCTATACAAATAATATATCATATAGCAAACTAGTTTGCAATTAACTTGTATGAAAGCCTTCTCTTTCCTCCTATGCATGCTCTAGATTTCAACAATAAGTAATATATTTGAGCTCGATAGGAGGGTGGGAGAGTGAAATTATTTTAAAACCAACTAGAAAAGTGGCAGAGTACTCATTTGTTGAACCGTTTTACTAAAATGGAAAGGACTTTGTTGGAGTCGATTTTCATATCAAAAAATTATTATGGAATCAAGTGTGTTGAGAGGTAATGTAGAAGGTATATAGAGATAATAGGATGATAGGTTTATGGTGGTAAATATTAATGAGAGAAAGGTTATGATAGTATAATAGCTTATGTAATGGAGTAATTATTACACAATAGCAATTTTGGAACATGATGAAAGTATAGGGTATGAAAGTATGGTTTGATAAGACTAAGGTAAGGACAATATTTATTCAAATAGGTTTTGAATTTTTTTTCTTTAAAATATAATGAAAAATATAATTAATAACAATAATCCTAGGAAAACATAGAGGAGATGTTATTTTTAATTTCAATTTTATTATTTTAACAAAATTAAAAGCATTAAAAATTTGTTCTTACTAGCTTGGAGAAAACTTGATTGGTTGTTGGTATCTTCATGCTAATGTCTTAATTTTTTCGATCTTCACTTGCTTGCTTGTGATATATATTTAAATGCTTGTTATAATTTACTTGTTTCCTTCTAGCATATATGATCAAGTCATAACTAACTTGTTTCCTTATAGCATATTAATTGGTTTCCTTTTAGCATGTATGATAAAGTTATAACTAACTCATTTCCTTCTAACATGTGTGATTAGGTAATTGTATTTTCTTTCTAATTTGGATCAGAAATATTTTCAAGTGATCCTCTTGAAAATTTCATATGAAATACTGAGCTTGTTGGACGTAAATATAACAATTTATACAAACTTTTTGTACAATAACCATTAAGCTTCTTTTCAAAAAATAAATGTTGAGACATGTCCATCTTATAATTGTCATTCCTATATCATTATTTGATCTTAGTAGACTTATAAATTGTAACTTGGAACATTAATTATAGTATTTTTATAGATATGGTAATGAGTAGGTAGGAATTTTTATTAATAGTTTTTGTTAGCTAATTTATTGGTTTTATAAAAAAAAATTCAAGTCAATATATATATATATTAAAAAAGAAGAAGTAAGTTTCAAGATGGAAGAGGGGGAGGAGTATTACTCCTTTCACCCACAACTTGCATCTCATCTTGCTGAATTAATAGGGAAATAAATTAATCATGGTTGATTAGTATGTTGTGGAGTTTCAATCTATGATTGATCACAAATGGAGCTCCTTCATCATAATCTATATTTATCTTCATAGAGCTATTTTCAAACACGTTGTCCACCTCATAAGGACCAGGCTAATGAATGGTGAAATTTCCTTTGAAATCCTTGAATTTGGTGTCAAAGAGAAAAGTATAGTCACCAACTTTGAATTATTTTTGTTGGTAAATTTATTATGCCACCTTATCCTTTATTACTGAACCAGAGTAGTTTGTTGAAAATCATCTTCATATTTCATCTAGTTCAGGTAATTGTACAATTCTTTGCTTTTGTGCCTCAGTCATGTGACATCCCTTGGTTATTATTTCTCTCATTGTAAATTCTTGTAATTATTAATGGTTGAGAGAGGGATACATATTTCATTGCTTGAGGAGGGAGATTGCTTGAGGGAAAGGATGTTTTAAATATTAGTCCCAATTAGTTGAGTAGGATGACTGCGCAATAAATTTAACTGAAGAAACATAGATAGGGCTAGGTGTCCTTAGCTTCTAATAACAAGCAAGAAAGGACAAAGTATTCAAGATGGGAATGGGTTGTGCTATCCAAGAGTGGACTACGTGGAAACTAGGAAAAGGAGGAACAGTTGGTCAATTGGAAAAACCTTCATTCACACATTCAATAAAGGATATTTTAGCCTAAAAGTGGCCTCCTAAGAAAAAATAATAAAATAATAGGAAAATAATAAAATAAGAGTTATGAATTTTGGAGGGAAAAGAAGAAAACTATTTTTATTAATTTATTGTATTTTTAGCTTATATCCTTATATGTTTGCTTAGATTTTAGGTGTAGACACTCATTGGATTCAAAATTAAATTCCGCATCCAACGAGTACACATTATGCATACTTTTTAGAAGACCTACATTGATAAAAAATGAAGATACATTAAAAACGTGTGTTCATCACGTTTTTTTTTAATGTATTTTAAATTTTATCAATATGGGTCTTATCAAAAGTATGCATAATGGGTTCTTGTTGGATGAAGAATTTAATTCTGCATCCAATGAGTCTCTACAATTGAAATTTGAGTAAACCTATAAGGAGATAGTCCAAAAAGACAATTAAAAAAACTAGTTTATTTTCTTTCCAAAATATTTACATGTACCTATTTTTAAATTTAAAGGATTTTAATTGGTTTACATATTATGTATGTGAAATTTTCATGGGAACGTTTAGGCTAAAATCTCCTCTAATGTTTCTCTCTCACATTCATGCGCATATGGGGAGCAAGGGAGAACATACTCCAGGGAAGACTCTCATGCGCAGAGGAAGTGGAGGAAAAACTGGCTGAAGAACCCTCTCAAAGGATTGTTGGGTTCGTAGAGAAATGGTTGGCCTTGAGGATGAACAACCCACTGGGAATATTGGTGGATTGATGAACCTACCTGCGGGGAGCATAGGGCATCTTGGTGCTTGTGGGGTCGGTAAACCACCATGCATTGCCTTAGGGAAAAATAACACTGGTGCTTGATTCCATTGGTAAAGCACCAATAAGAGGATACCCCTTGTACTCCTTGGTAGCTTAACTATCCGAGGAGCCTTTCATTTTAAGTGGGAAATATTCTCCTAAAGTCAAATTTCACTCTCTATGTTAGGATCTGTGCTATGACACCACGATGTTGAAATATTATTAGATAGATGGTGAGTGAAGGTAATGTAGCCTTGGTATTCCTTGTTTCAACTATGATACTGGTTAAAAAAATACCATTGGAATTCGCAGTGTGCAGGTGAAGGCTCACTAGTTCATTGGCTATTTGGATAACTAGTGGGTGAAGGCAATGTGACCTTGAGACACCCAATTTCCCTGAAAGCACGCCTCCTCAAGCAATGGAATCTGGCTCGAGGGTGAAAAATATAAGTAACAATGATTGTAGGTTGTTTATGGTTGGGTGGAGAGTTGTTGTCCTAGACTCAGTTTCCCATATTTAGTTTTAATCTAAGATAATTTTCTTCATATGCCTCTTGCGCCATGAAATTTATGTTTGGACTATTAAGCTAATCTTGTATTAATTGCATGAATGGTTCATGAATCTCACGTGATTACGAGAATAAAGCTATGATGATTTTCCACATAGAAATGTGAATACATAGCTCCTTTTGTTAATGGTTTTTAATTAACACTCTTGACATAGGGGGACTTAAATTTACATTAGTACGAAATGCATAGAGTGATTACATTAGTGCCATTGGTGTGGAAAAAAAATGGTGAAGTTATAATAACTTATGTCAATTTGCTTAATTATTGAGCTTAATTGTTGCTTAACTTAACGAGAGTTGGGAAAAATAGAGGCAAAGATCTGTGAAATAAACTTGTCCAAGAACTAAATCCCCAAAGGTTTAATTACATCGTAAGGGAGAGTTATTGGGAGATGTTTCCTATAAGTACCATCCTTAGAAGTTCAAGGGAGGAACACTCGAAGGGGAGCATCAGGATGACAAGGATCAAGACAATGTGGAGGAGCTTGTGACGTGGAGGAAACTCAGGTATATTGAAGCTTGCATCTTGGATGGTGAGAGGAAATAAAAAAAGACATGAAAATATGTGTTCAACGTTGAAAGGACTGAGGTAGGGCTGACATAGACGAAGAATTGGAATTGCACTTAATGGGAAATTTCCCATCCTGGAGTCTGTTACCCGAAAGTATACCTTTGCACATCAATGATGGATGAGTCAGGACGACTCAACATCGGGGTGATGTTTAGAGGGCGATGACGTGAGGCTAGCGCGATTGGTTGATGAAACCAACAAAAATAGCTGAAATGTATCGACGGATAGAAGGATTGCACAAAAATTGAAGGGTCAAGGACCAAGGTTTTAGGGTTAATCATATTGTGTGAGTAGATAATGTTAAGCATCAAGGGCTAAGCGAGTGGGGCTGTGCCAATATATATATATATATATATATATATATATATATATATATATATATATATATGATACCCTTCACTAAATATTTGGAACTTGGCTCCTAGTCTTGGCTACGGTGGTTTTGAGGGTGTGATTCAATTTGACCAGGATTTTAAGCGTCGAGGGCTAAGTGAGTGGGGCCTTGCCAATATATATATATATCTATGTGTGTGTGTGTGCATTTTTGATTTAGGGGTTTAGATGAAAGAAGTTAAGCCAGTGGCTATATTAAAAATATTCCCCCTCCTTGATATACATCCATGGGAAAATCCAGGCAGATCAACCCGAAGGGATCTACCTGCCGACCAAAAAAGAAAGGCCTAACCCCAAGGCGTCATGGATATTTGAGCCCGTGACCTCCCAAGTAGAGAAGTACTTAGAAACAGGAACTCGACCAACTGAGCTAAACCCCCTCCTTCACACACAGACACACACACACACACATATGATACCCTCCACCGCATATTTGGAACACAGAAGGGTATGATTCAATTTGACTGAGTACACACACACACACACAAATATACACAAATATACATAAGGATTAAGGAAACAAGGCATGCCATGTGGCAGGAAATGAGAGATGATATTTTTGCACTAATAAGGCTTTAAAATATAATAATTTGAAATCTGAGAGCTCGATTGGGGCCAAATTTTGTATTACCAGAATCGTCTCGATGAAAAAAACACAATGGAATTGTTCGTTTTGAGTTTCAAAACGGTAAAATGAATGAGAAATTTAGACCCCATTTTTATAATGCGAATATGGGAGTAGGGTCATTATTGTAATTACTTCTTGCTAACCTTAATTTGGACTAGGGAAATTAGGGGGGAATGTTACAAGTCAATTCCATTCCTAGTTCAACTGAAATTATGAAAGTTTGAATTTGAAATTGAATGAACTAGAAGTATTCTTCCATGTTGTCCTATAGGCCCATAAAGCTTCAACAAGCCTATCTTACTAGTCCTTTTGATAAAGTTGGACTATCTTGCTTATGATTGGTTGTGTAATTTTATTTGTAGATTCCATTTATCCATCTGCCTATTAGATGATAAGGAGAATACTTCAAGTTCCTTATTTTATGTTTTTAAAAAATAATTCTTACAAGATTAGAAGTACATTGTGTTCCTTGATTGGTAACAATTTCTTTTGGAAATCCAAATTTGAAAAAAATATCTTTAGATAAGAAATGGAATCCTAATTGTTGATTCATTCATGTTAAGGCTTTTGCTTCCACTCTTTTTGTAACATAATCAATGCCAACTAGTATGTACCTTTTTTCCTCTAGACATAAGATCAATAGGCCCTGAAAAGTCCATTGTCCATTTTTCAAGAGGCTTGAAAATATTTTTCGACGAAGAGGCATATCATATGATGTTATATGTTGACCCATTCATTGATAGCTATGACAACTTCTGACATATTTCTTGGTATATCGAAAAATATTTGGTCAATAGTATCCCAAACAAAGAAATTTGTAAGCAACCATTTTATTTGCAAAATCATTTCTACATGGTTCATCATGACATGCTTTCAAATTATCAAAGATTCCATATTCTCTAACACACCTAAAAATTATCAAATATGGGTATATATATAAAATATCTCCTTTGATTCATGAATTTTGGCACCTTGTTTAATAACCTTCGTCTTATCTTGTGGTGAGAAGTGTACTAGTAACTTCCCTATAGACAAATAATTAACTACATATGAAAATAATGGGGATTTAGTAGATATAGAAAATAAATTTGCATATGGAAAAGTATCTGAGACTAGAACAACCTCACCATAATTATTAATGCGAAACATAAAGTCTTCCACCATATTTTCCTTTCCAGGTCAATCTAGGAAAATAATGTTAAATTCCTCCAACAATAATATACATTTTGTTACCTTACAATTAGTTATGGGTTTATTTTTAAAGTACTTAATGGAAAAAGGGTCTATATGGACAATAATTCATAGCTAGTGCTATACACTAGTACAAATGGGGCCAAAATCCGATGACTATTAGTCGAATATGTGACTTATTGGCGTCGACTATTCGACACATTGGTGTTTATCAAATCATCATTGGAATTTTGTCAAATACTCGAGAAATTAGTTACTGTCGGATATGCGATGACATAGTGGTCGATTATCTGACACATAAAAAAGCCGAAATGGTAATTAAAAAGCCGACGTTTATAGATTGATTTTGTGATGCTACAAAATTGTCGGATATCCGATGGTTCTAACATTGAATATTTGACAGGTATCACACAAGTCTGCAATCGGATAGTTGACACATAGGTCATTTTGTTCGATGGAACAAACCGACATTGAGACGTCAGGTAATTGACGAAGTAATTAAATTTTGTGACAGAAGTGTTTTCCATACAATGCTTTCAAACTGTCAGTGACACGTCAGATATGCAATGGATATTCAATACATAAGTCATTTTGACCGACAGAAAAAAACCGATGTTGAAGCATCGGTTAATCGACATAATAAGTAAATTGTGTGACAAAAGTGTTGTTGCTCTGATAATTTCAAGTCGATGGTTAAGTTTCATATAGGCGACGGAAGGGAGATTTGTCTGACGGGAGTGTTAAGGTATCAATGCTTCCTTCCATCTATCCATTCGTCGAGTATCTGATGAGTAATCCAATCGAAAATTATCGAATATTCAACATCCCACCTAGGTTGTCGAATATTCGATAGTGATATGCATAATATTAAATAAAATATAATACACATAGACTGTGAGTTTTCGTAGTGGATCTGATCCAGATCCAGGTGGATATTGGTGGTCACCCGCCTATTCCACTTGGGGCCCCACCATTGTCTCTTTCAGTTTTTCAGTTTCGGCACAACTTACTATTTTCAGCAGTTTTTTCGGGTCCTGAACTTCCGGACCCGTTTTGAGGCCCTAAACGGGGAGCAACACGAGTCCATGGACCGATGTTGCTCACTCAAATTTTTAGTCCTCAGATAGATCTTTCCAACGAGGTATGGTACGCGTCGAACATAGATCGTATGACAATGTTACGTCCCCGGGAAGTTGAAACACCAATTTACCCAAACGGGGCCCATAGTTTTGGCGCTTCATCTCCTAGGGTTAGGTTTTTGGATGTTTAGGATTTACCATTGTTTCTAAATAATAAATAGGACCTCGAGCCTCATTGTAACTCAGTTTAGAGGCTTGTAGCCACCACATCTCTTCTCAGAGATAACCACCAGCGCCCTAACTAATTTTATTTCCATTCTGTCTGTAAGAAAATTTCAGTTCTTTGATATTAATGAAATGAAGTGTTATTTTCGCTGCATCTTTGTATTTATGGTTACATGTTTATTCTGTTGCGTTCCTGCATAAATCTGGATCAGTGGTGTTATAGAGGTATTATTTTTCTCGATCCTTCTTTGCATGTCCCCAACAAGGTCAGGGTATAAGGAGTTAGGGCTCGATCTGGTGGAACCTTTGCAAGATCATCCTCGCAAACCCCGACAAATGCCCATGGGGGAAGAAAAGAAAGATGAGGAAGCAGGAAATCCTATCAAAATATTGCTCAAGGAGGCCCTTGAAAAACAAAGGAACGCGATGATGGATAAATTTTCCCAGATCCTTCAACGGCTGCCCACCGGCGGTGCATCTGCATCCAGCAGCCACTCTAGAGGTGCTACTCCTTTTAAGGTACAAGTAAATTTTGACATTCCCATATTTGAGGGTCAAATAAATGCAGATGCCGTAGATAGATGGTTGAATCTATTAGAAGGATATTTCTCAGTTCATGACTTTTCCGACAGGGAGAATATTATTTTTGCACTCCTCAAAGCTGCCCCCCATGTCAAGGACTGGTGGGAAACCCACTGTGAGAAAAAGGACGAGATAGAACCCTCTCTGTTCTCGACTATACCCACTTGGAATTATTTTTGAGATGCCATCAAGGAACAATACTATCCCATGGGGAGCTATGAGGAAAAGTACATACAATGGACCACACTGCGACAACAAAGGGATCAATATGTGCATGTGATGACGAATCTGTTCCATACCCTGCGCCCCAAGTTGGGTATCAAATATTCAGAGAAACATCTGGTGCTAAAGTATCTCAGTTGTCTGCACAGATAAATTTAGGAGGAAATGGAGTTCCTCGACATCTCCTCGCTTGGTACAACATACCGATATGCTGCCAATATTGAGTAGAAATTCAAACAGAAGAAGCGAGACTTTGGATCTGCGAATCAAAAGCAAGGGAAAGGTGCTCCCGAACCACAGAAGAAAGGACAGAGCTAAGGCATGGCCACTTAAGACAACCTGTCGAAGCCACAAGCAAAGAACATCACCGCAAAGCCAAAGAAGGACACGGGAAAGTGGTGTGAGTTCCATAAGAGCTCCACTCACAACACAAGTGAGTGTCGGGCCAAGCAGTCGCTAGTGGCCGAGATGAGGGCTTCTGAGTCAGATGCATGCTCTGACTCTGAATCAGAACCTGAAAAGGTGAATGAAAAAGGGAAACAGATTATTGATGCGGATCCCAATGCCACTGTTGCCACTACAAAGATCCAAAAGGAGGAACCGGAAGATCCATAGGAGGAGGAACGTCTCTTCCACTCCCAGATGTGGGTAAAGGGCTCCCCGGTACAGTTCATTGTCGACAATGGGAGCCAAAAGAACCTCATTTCAGCAGACGCCGTGAAGCGGTTGGGATTGCCGACCACAGCTCACCCACATCCATACACCATCGGGTGGCTTCACCAAGGACGAGATCTCCGCGTCAGCCAGCAGTGCCGCCTTCCCTATAGCATCAAGCCCTTCACGGATGAGGTATTATGTGACGTTGCTCCTATCGATGTTTCTGATGTATTATTAGGACAACCATACTTGTGGAAGCGTCATGCTGTGTATGAGTCTCAACCTCGTGCTGTTATTATTACTTTGGGAAATAAGTTGTACAGGATACCAGAGGTACCACCTCCTACGACTATCTCTTTGGTTACTGCAAAACAATGCAGTAAGCTCATTTCCCAAACCAGGAGATTCGTTTTCCTGATGATTCACCCCCAGGGCAAGAAGAAGACCGTGGCCACGACCTCCAGACAGGGCCCCTCTGCACGACAACAACAAATGGATAAGGTTGTGGAGGAGTACGGGGACATCTTCACCTCGCCCACAGGGGTTCCTCTGCACTGTCAGGTCAAGCACCCGATTGATCTGACCCTAGGTGCGCCGCTACCCAATGGACCGATCTATCGGCGCTCTGTTCTGGAGAATGATGAAATCAAGAGGCAGATTCAGGAGCTGTTGCAGAAAGGTCACATCAGACCAAGTTCATCGCCCTGTGGGAGCCCGATCGTGTTGGTACAGAAGAAGGATGGGACATGGAGACTCTGTATTGAATATTGGGCGCTGAACAAGATCACTGTCCGGAATAGGTACCCAATCCCACGGATTGATGACCTTATGGACCAACTCAAAGGTGCAAAATATTTCAGCAAGATCGACCTGAAGTCTGGGTATCACCAGGTACCAATTGAACCCTCCGATGTGTGGAAGACTGCCTTCAAAGCCAAGGAAGGCCTTTTCGAATGTCTGGTCATGCCTTTCGGGTTGACGAATGCTCCCGCCACCTTCATGAGGATGATGGATGACATCTTGCGGCCATTCACCAACTCATTTGTAGTGGTGTACTTGGATGATATTCTGATCTTCAGCCAGACTTAGGAAGAGCACCTTCACCACATCCGACAAGTCCTCCAAACACTGCGGCAACACAAGTTGTGTGCCAATTTGGAGAAGTGCACTTTTGGCATGACCCAGGTTCAATATCTGGGATACATTATTGATGAAAGGGGGGTGCATGTGGATCCAGCCAAGATCCAAGTCATTCAGGATTGGCCAGCCCCGACTACTATAACAGAGCTTCGCAGCTTTCTGGGTCTTGCTAATTTCTACCGTAGATTCGTGTTGGGATTCTCTCATATCACTTGGCCCTTGAGTCAAGTCACCAAAGGAGGAGCGAGAGCAAAATTCTTTTGGTCGGAACCTCAAAAGAAGGCGTTCAAAGAATTGAAAAATCGCCTCTGTTCTGCCCCAGTGCTCACCTTACCAGACTTGCAGCAGCCATTTGAGATCGAGACAGATGCCTCTGACTATGATATTGGGGCAGTTCTTACTCAACAGGGACATCCAGTGGCATATCACAGTGAGACATTGTCTGAGACAGTTCGCAAGTATCCCACCTATGACAAAGAAATGTATTCCATTGTGCAAGATTTTCGACAATGGAAGCATTACATTTTGGGGAAGGAAACAATCATCCACACAGACCACCGGCCCCTGCAGTTCATACAGACATAAGGGAAGTTGCAGAATGATCGCCATCAGAAGTGGTCCACATATCTGCAACAGTTTCATTTGAACATCAAGTATAAGAAGGGTAGCACCAATAATGTTGCAGACTGCCTCAACCGATCACTGATCGTGGTGCTCACCACCGTTCTCAACTCTTATGGGCATGAGACTTTTGATTGGCCGCTTCTCTACGAGAGTGACCCAGAATTCGGCAACACTTACAAGGCACTCTTGGGGGGTACGAAAGTTCCAAATTTTCATCTCCAAGATGCACTTTTATGTCACCTAGGACACCTTTGTGTTCCTTCAAGCGAGCGTGCCAAGATGATATGGGAAGCACACTATAGTCGAGTCGTTGGGAATTTCTGGGTCGAGAAAACAGTAGCAGTATTGCAGAAGTATTTCTATTAGCCGAACCTTCGAAAGGATGTCAGGAAGCACATCAGATCCTACACTGCTTGTGCCATTGCCAAATCGACCATTAAGAAGCAAGGCCTATATACTCTGCTACCTACCCCTATTCGACCTTGGGAATCCATCTCCATGGATTACATGTCGAGCTTGCCTTCTACTAAGCATGGAAATGACTGTGTTTTCATGGTCGTCGACAGATTCTCGAAGATGTCCATTATGGTGGTCTACAAGAAGAATATCACAGCAGAAGCCACTACTAAACTCTTCTTTGAACGAGTGTGGGTGCACTTTTAGATCCCACAGTCTATCATATCAGATCGAGATAGCAGGTTCCTCAGCACATTTTGGTCCAGCCTCTGGTCAATGCTGGACACCAAGCTCACCAAGTCCACAGATTTACATCCCCAAACAGATGGCCAGACAGAGGTCGTCAACAGAATGATTGTAAACATTATATGCATGTACAATTCAAAGCATCCACGCACATGGGACGAGAGCCTCCCCTATGTACAACATAGTTATAACCGGGCTCTCCATAGTTCAATTGGCCATATACCTTTTCCACTGGGCTTGGGATTCCAGCCACTATGTCCCATTGACGTAGCAATGCCATTTGCGGCTACTCAGGCCGATTCGGCTCATGTCCAGTCTGAAGTTGACAAAGCAAATAGCTTCATCGAGTGCATTCAACACATCCGCCAACAGGTTCATGACATATTGGACAGAGCCAATGCTAAGTACAAGCAATGACATGATCAACACCAGGTGCCACACAACTTCCAAGTGGGCGACAAAGTATGGCTACATTTTCAGAAGGAGCGCCTCATTGGACCCCACCACAAGCTTCGCCCGCTCCGATACGGGCCGTACACTATCACCAAGGCTGTAGGGAACAATGCCTTCAAGCTCAGTATTCCACCATTCCTTGGTCTACACCTAGTATTCAATGTGGACTGCCTTCGTCCTTACTTCCCACCTTTATTGGACACCTATGGCATTGCGGAACAAATCACGCCAACAGAGTTCAAACTAGAATGCATGGAACAGGCCACCACATATTGTATCATGGACATGCAAATCAAGAACACTCGCCAACAGAAGATCCAATTGTATTGGGTTGTCAAAGCTGGCCAACTCCTGCACCAAGGAAAGTGGTTCACCAGGGACCAAGTTCAGCAGAAATTTCCTCATCTCATGGAGGAACTTAACGCAATGGGGACCATTTCTTCCTAAGGGGGGAGGAGTGATCCAGGTGGATATTGCAAAAAACTCGAGGGTTTGTCGGTGTCTCTGCTCCCTTATACGTTTTTGGCATGTCATTGCATATGGTTTTCACATACACTATGAGTTTTCTTGGTGGCTTTGCTCCCTTATACATTTTTGATATGTCATTAAATATGGTTTTCAAATAGACTATGAGTTTTTTCGGTGGATCCTCTCCATACATTCGATTCAATGTGTACAAGTTTGTTCAAATGTGAATAAGAAAACAAGTCCTCTCCTTTGTTGTCTTGTTTATTTCTTCCATTAGAGACTAGTTTCCTACATATTTTTAAAGGAAACAACGATATTGGAATGGTGACATACTCAGTATGTAAGTGTCTTCCAATATAATAACCAAAATCAAACATCTCATCTTCATCATAAATGGACCATATAGATACATACATTACAAGCATTGCTAGATCACATTACAAATTACCAAGTATTGGTGATAAGACAAAATCCAAGCAAAAACATAAGAAAAATCTAGGTTGGTTTCATCAAATATTTTGTTCATGTACCAAAAGTGTATTATGAAACATTACAATCATAAATTAAAATCTATAAAAGATCACAGTTTTGTTACTATTTGTCCTAAAAAAGTATTAAGATTCAAGAAATGGTTTGGCTTCAAATGTGGAATATCACTTGTGTATACCAGTGTTCTCCACAGAGACCATGACTTGGTCAGACTTACCCCACATGGATTCTAGACAAGTGGCTTCTTTGGTGGACAAGTAGCTTTGTCAATAGATGATGGAAAAAAATAAACATTACTCTTTTAACACATTGAAACAAATTTAGCAAGCTTGAAAACATAGGTTGGCGACTTTCATGAATGGATGTACTCGTTTATGTATTCCATCTTAATTTTTTATCACATATCATGGTTCCCAATTCACTTGGTTCCATTGGAATTTTTTTTTTATTCATGCTCAATATTTTCAGTTTTTCTGACGATCCCATTCCAGCGGAGTCCTTTATCCTTCTATGATATCAACAAAAAATTACCAAAATGATTATGTCAAGCTAAATCCTAAAAATAAAATCAATTCTGAAAATTAACATAATTTACAAATACAAACATACTAATTCAATGACTAGAAAATAAAAATGAACATGACCAACTCTCACAATTTAAATTGTGAGACTAGAAAGTGGAAGATGAACAATCCCCAAGGCATAGTGGGGAAATATGACATGTGAAATATATGAAACACAAACAAGACTAAGGATGGCTAGCTTGTAATCCTAATGTGCCCTTTCTGGAACAATACCTTTTACAATTTCCAAAAGCACATGAATAACAATCCAACAACTAATATTACTTAGGTTTGATTGAAATTGGGCTGTTGAAAAATATGGATGATGATAGCCTGGTTAGTATCAAATTCACTATAAAATTAAATTTTAGCATAACCGAAACCAACTCACTCAAACCAAATCATGATATTGGAATTTGAACCACCCGCAAGGCCCAGTGAAGTAATACAATGTGTAGAATGTGCAACAAAGACAAGACCGAGGGTGGTCAACTTGCAATCATAATGTACCCTCTCTAAAATGATGCTTGCTACAATTTCCAAATGCACATTAATACCTATCCAAGAACTACTATTGAGTAATATTGGACCATATTGACCAAAGTGGATAATGTAATCTAGTGCCTCAATTGTACATAATGTGAATGTGAGGAGAATATGATGAACAAACCAATAAAAATAATATAATACACAAGTTTGTTCATTGACGATGGAGATAAGAATTATATATATATATATATATATACACACACAATACTATTTTGAAGACTATACGAATTCCATCACTCATAGAATCCTTCATTGTTGATTACCCAGAGTTGAATGTAGAGGATATTGTGGCTTATAGAGTTATGGTTATCAACAATAATTAGAATATAGAGTATTTTCTGTGATGAGAAGATAAATTATTTATTTGTGAAATTGATGACTAGCTTGATTGGAGGGACGTACGAATCCAAAGTTCTAAGAGGGAAAGAATATGGTGGGTTGTTGCATTGACATTGAATTCTTGTTGCATATTGGATGGTTTCCCTATGGCGTGTTGTGAGTAGGCACATATAAACCACCCTTAATTGTCATAACTATATTTCTAATGAAGTACTGGCATACATTGACAAGCATTAAAATCAGAGTGGGCAACCTGAGTGGAGGATGGCATCATACTGCCCCCTCTCCTTATGAAATGTGGACATAGAGAAATAATCAAGTGGACATAAAATTCCTTAAGTTTGAAGGAAGAAGGATTGAGAAGATTTAGTCTTATAGAATTGTGGAAAGGATAATGGTCAAACTGTGCAGAGAAGGCATCAAGAAATTGGTGAAAAAAGTTTACTTTGCAGAGAGCACTTAGATAAGTTGAGTATGAGCACAACTATTTATAATTATGCCTCACATCATGAATTGGTCAATGAGTTTGGGTGAGCACCCTAGTACATGACTTAGAATGTGAGACGAGTGGGTGCGGTTAGTTAAAGGCACACCCCAAAGAACACTTGAGAGAATATTTATGTATATTGCATGGAGGAGATGTGTGTCATCCAAATAATTTTTGTGAGTCAACTTGCATGGGTGTCATGTGTCAACCCGATAGGACTTGAAGGGACATGACCCCTTTCTCTCCATACACCCCACATATATAACCAAGCACGTGGAGAGGAAAAGGCATAAGAACTTGGTGGATCACATCAGCTTGCATGATTGGTTCATCGTGAAGAAGGGTGAAAATTGTCTTGTAACAAATCGAAATTTTTCATGGGGATAGTTATGGAGTTTTTGGGCATGTAATTAAGGTCACTCTTCAGCCTGAATTTCATATTGGTTGGAGAAGAGGGCTAGTATTAAGTTTAAAACATGTGTGTTTTTGGTAGGTCTACACTACACAATGGTGTTGTTTAGTGGTGCATGTATATGGGTGGAAAATTATTTGGCACATGACCCAAGTTTTGTTTGTAGGTATTGCAAGTAGGGTCAAGTGTGATCTGAGCCCTTGGTGTTTGATTTTTTATTTATTTAGATGAAGTTTTAGGTTGTGTGATGCTTCATTTAATATGTTTTAAAAAAACTCACATTATGATTCAAGTAGTGTAGAACACATGGTGGTCACATGGAGCCACCTGGGTGTTGGAAATACTGAGAGGGGGGGAGGTGAATCAATATTTCTTAGCAATAAGCACCTTTTAATCCTTTTCAAAGCATTATTTATTATTCAGTTATTATCAATGTTCTTCTTCAACAATTACAAATAATAATCAATAGTAAATAACACCATACAACAATGCACAAAGATAAAATAGTAGGCAAAAATATTTTTAGGTGGAAAACCCCCTCTGGGTCAAAACCACCGAACGCTTCTCTAGTAATTGTCTTCTTCTCTCTTTAGAAGAAATATTAGGTACATAAATATTTAAGCTACAATTAAGGGATGCGTCAACCCCCTAATTCACAGGCCAAAACCTATAGGATGCTACTAAACCCTAATATATTGTTGCAACCAGAAGGACACCACAACGTCCTGTAGATCAGGCCACAACCTGATGAGTGCCCCAACACTCTGTTTACCAGATGTTGTCGGAAATTATTATTTGGTTCCCAATTATTTTATTAGCCACAATTGAATGGATTCCACAACACCCTGTGAAATCCACAAATTTCCCTAGCACCACCCTGCTGCCCTGAAGTGTTCTCAGGCCACAACTTGAAGGTGACTGCGATCACCTATAAGAGTCAGTAGATCACGTTTCACAATTTTCACACTGGACCCCCTGTGATTTGAATCGATTTAGAATAAATGTAAGGAATATGTAGAATAAATATCGAATCTTGGTAGCCACTGATTATTGTCCCCACAAACTAATCATTGCACAAAGCTGCACATCAAGCTATCACTATATCATTGTCACTGCACACTGTATATCACTGTCACTGCAAATCACTGTATAACTGCCGGCTACCACAAAATTTCACTTCACAAATGAATAGTCATCAAAACATTGTCATCACACTGCTCATGAATGAATAGTCATCAATGTTGTATCACTTTCATCATCATATCAGGCTGCACACAATGAAACAACTATCTGGCACTGATATCAAATGATGGCATAACCCAAGGTGTCTTAGGTCATCCTCATGCCTTGCAATCAATGCTCTCAAACTTTTTCCCCAGAGAGCTACCAACATATATGTAAGCACATTGTTTGACTGGTCAAACCATGCAATTCATCCCTCTCCAATAGGTTGTATAACTGGAGGATGTTCCCTTCACTAATTGATACCCTACAAGGTCACAATCAAGTTATTCTAAGTTATCATAGACATTGTCAACTCAAGGTTCTACTAGTTAAATTCAATATATCAATGTCAAGTCTAGAATTGCAGTCACCAAGGGTATTTCCTTATCAAAGAAATAGTTCTATATAGAAGATGTCATATAGTCCACCAATACTTATTCAATAGCATTCTATCCCACTGTTATAAAATGTCATAAGCCAAATCACCATTTTCAAGTTCATTCTGAAAGTCAAAATCATGGTGTCAACATACTTGTTATGTCTAGGTCTGAGTGTCAGGTTAAGATCAAATTTTCACTATTATGCTAAGTGACATCACTCCACATAATATTGAGTCATAGGTATTTGACATGTCATAGATTATTGTGTCAACACACTGTCATAATCCAACTTCTCTAGTATTTAGATAACTGTAAGACACAATCAAGATTAATGTCATTACCTCACTTTCACAAGGATACACAGGTCCGAAAATTTGTAGATCACACTCAATGTATTTTCTATACTTCAATCATCATAACACTAAATCATACACTTCTTTACTATTTTTAGATAGGTGACTGGTTAGGGCACAAAATATTGCTGTAACGTCCCTCAAATAGTCAGTAAATCAACCCTTAAATTCTGCGGCATACCCTTCAATTAAACTAGACCCAACACTTAGTAAAAATGGAGAAATAACATACCCTTTTATTGCCTTCTAGGAGATTGATATTGAATCTATTTTATCTATGTAATTTTGGATCTCCAAGGTCCAACATTTCGTCCTGTGGTATCCTTCTGAGTCCTCTTTCCAACCCTAGAGGTCTGATCAATATTGATTCTTCAAGAAAGAGTTATACCCAATCCCCCACGATGACCTAATTATAGACTGGTTCAGTACAACGAAATTTTATGAAGTGCCATGTGTCACTGTATTGACCTTTGGCCCTAAAACAAATACCCAAAAAAACCAAATTCCGTCCTCTTTCTTTCAATTTTTACGAAATTTCAATCCAATGCTTAGAGAGAAAGTTATGACGATTTTCCCAAGGTCATAACTTCCTCAGATCATATCTCCGAAAATATAGCGAACCAATATCTGAAATTAGGTCATGAGGTTCATCAGGATTTTGGCTCAAATAGGTTTTTTTTTTCAGCTTCTTAAGGTTCGTAGAAACAAAGTTATAGCAGAAATTCCACAATGACTCATTTTGGAGGATATACGAGCTTTCTTTTTATAAAGTTGAGAGGGGCTTATATAGTGAACGTTCAAGTAGACATTTAGGATTTTAACACATTATTATTTTTTAATTCTAATTGATAAATATTATGTATTTTTTTTTCTTATTCCCTAAGGAAGATGCACTACCTAAATAGATTAGTCTTTTTAATGAGATGTAGGAGCTATATGGGTGCATAGTGGCTTGAAGCCCTTCATTAGGATAGTATCTCCACAAATTATGGAAAGTAACCCTTAATCTTAATTTTAGTTGCCTACAACTAATGGAAATGTGCCAAGTCAACTTCTTTTGGGGTTTTAGCCTACCAATCGAGGTTTTTAACTTCAAACTCACTTATCTCTCTAACCAAGAGGAACAACGTGGCGTACCACATACCACTGGAAATATCTCTTCGAGGAGAATCCAGTGACATGGATATCCAAGCCAAACTCAATGATTTATCCCTTCAAAAACCCTCGAAAAATTTGGGGTACATCCTTAGTCCATAGAACCCAAACCCTAGGAATATAGTTTTCAACCATCCAACAATGTAGCTGCTATCTAGATGTAATTTGAAAATTACTGAGAAGCATTCGTTATCCATTTGAAATCAATGACTGGTGTTTTTGGTCAAAGTCAAACCTAGTCAAATCCATGGTTTGACATCAATGACACCACCATCCAACAATCTCCCCCTTTGTCATTGATGGAAACACACATACTCCTCATGCGAGTACAACTCTCCTTGACTTCATGCTTTACCTCCTTCTTGAGATTTCAATCTCCTTCTCAGGTTTTATCTCCCCGTTTAACATCAATGACAAAAGGTTACTCCCCTTGAGAATTTTCTTATAGCTTCATGTGGACTTGTTATCTTCCTGTGCCCCCCCTAACGAGAAGCCTTATTTTAATAATATATCAACGGAGATCATTGTGGACCTGTAACCTGCATGTGCTCCCCTTGACAAGAAACCTTCCTCTGGAAAACTCTGAAGACATGTAAGCCTTTAACTGTTCTTCTCCCCCTGAACTTGTTATGGATTTGACACATTTGTCCTGAAGCTGCCATTCTGTCCATGTTGTTTTTATGTCAATGGTATACCTGTGCCACATACTATTGTATAAAATCCCCCTCTTCAAAATTCAAGGATTCAACGAGCCAACTTGTTCAAAATAGTGTACTGTTTAACGAACCATATTGACTTGAGTCATTATCTGAAGCGACTACTGATTCCTCATTACCTATTATGAACCTTGAGACAATAAATACTGAGACATGCTTGTCTTTCTATACTTCTTGTTGATCCTTTACTTGTTCTTCTTGTATTTTTACCTGTCTCTTCTTACAAACCTTATTATTCCCGTCATCAATATTCATTATTGATTCCATTTTGTTCTTGCAGTGACGAGCTATGTGTTCATGATTATGAAATTTGTAACATTCCTTATCAGGAGTGTACCTTCATTCTTGAGCTATGTGTCCATAGTTATGACACTTGAAGCATTCAATGTTGTCCATAGGCGATTCCATATGATATATGCAATCGTGATATTTTTGGCCATAGTTATGGAATTTGAAACATTCAATGTTTGGCCCATTTGGCATATATTCTCTGCTGATAAAATCATCATGGAACCTGTCTCGTGATGCTGCAAACTTGCTTCTAGGATTTTGTGGATAATGATTGTACATGTCAAAAACTTCACAATCCCTATCCATATGTCCATAGTTAGCACATAAAAAGCAATAACCATTAAATAAATGTGCGTACCTAAATGATTCATTTAGATGTCATGGTCCTTGATAGTTATAACTGTCAACAACTTTACAATCCCTGGCCAGATGTCCATAGTTAGCACATGAAAAATAACGACCCTTAAATAAATGAACATACCTGGAAGATTTATCATTCTTCTTTGGAGGCAGTGCTGTAGTTTGTTTTTGTCCTTTGTTCTTGACTGCTTTGGTCTTATTATTTGGAATTCAAACATTCTTCTTTGGCTTTTCATTCTGATCAACTTTCTTCTTAGGATTGTCCTGCGAAGATGTGGAGCCTGTACGTTCATCAACTGGAGCTTTACCAACTTTAATTGCCTTCATTTTTTCTTCTTCATCTGTCTTATCTTGTATGTGTTCTTTTTGTGATCCCTTGAGTTTGCTGATATCATTAAGCATTGCATCAAGTTCTTCTTTCTTTTGAGAAAGATCTTCTTGAGACCATATTTTTAGGGTCTCCCTTATTTTTTCTTCCTCCTCAACCTATAGCTTGAGAAGAGCGATATTCTCTACTTCTTTGTTGAGAACCTGTATCTATTCCTTCTTCTTCTCAATCTCAATCTTGATATTTCTTAGTTCAAATGAAGAGGTTTCCAATTCCTTTTGCTTCTGGTCAATTACGGATATGTATCTTTGATCGGATTTCTTTCTTTCAATTTCTGCTTCCCGCGTCTGTTGTTTGGTCCTACTAATATCTGCAAAGGTTGTGTCAAGTTCTTGTTGCTTTTGTTGGAATTCTCTCTTGAAGTCGTGTGTCTCAGTATTCTTGAATTATTCCAATTAAGCTATAATACTGCTAATCATCTTCTTAGAATCTTCATTTTCCTTGATGAGTTCTTTTGCTGCCTTCAATTCTGCTTCTGAAAGTCTTGTCCTTTCCTTTTGACTTTTGAGTTCCTTTATCACTTTGATCACTTCATTTTGAATCTCTGTCTGAGTCATTTCTTCAATTTATTCATCATGATCAGAAGAATTTGAATGTTCAATAACATCTTGACCTGATTGCTTTGTTGAATATATATTATGAATATTTTCCCAGAGATATTTACCTGTTGAACATTGACCAAATTTTGTTTTCACAAAATTTGAAAAAACATTCAAAATTATATTCAAGACCATTGAATTGTACCTTTTATCTTCGTTGGTAGATGTGTCCACATCAAAAACTGATTCCCATACTTCACGTTCCTGCATATGTAGTTCCATCCTGGATTCCCACTTCCAGTATTTATCTAAATCAAAATCAGGGATTGGTACACAATACTTGCTTTCTTCAGATTTTGTTGCACTTGTACCTTCCTTTGAAATATTTGCAACTCGCTTCTTTGGCTTTCTTGTCTCTATGCCCTGAAAAATTCCTTCCAGTGGTTAATCTATTAATGAAGGAACCAAGCTCTGATACCAATTGCTGGAAATACCGAGAGGGGGGGGGGGGGCGAATCTGTATTTCTTAGAAATAATCACTTTTTAATCCTTTTCAGAGAATTAATTATTCTTCATTTATTATCAATGTTCTTCTTCAATAATTATAAACAATAATCAAGAGTAAAAAAAACCATACAACGTTGTAGAAAGATAAAAAAATAGACATAGATATTTTTAGGTGGAAAACCCCCTACGGGTCAAAACAAATGAATACTTCTCCAGTAATTGTATTCTTTTCTCTTTAAAAGAAATATTAGTTACATAAAGATTTAAGATACAACTGAGGGATGCGTCAACCCCCTAATTCATAGGCCACAACCTGTAGGAAGCTACTAAATCCTAATATCCTATTCTAACCAGAAGGACTCCACAATTCCCTGTAGATCAGGACACAATTTGATGAGTGCGCCAACACTCTGTTTACCAGCTGCTGTCAGAAATGATTCTTTGCTTCCTAATTATTTTATTAGCCAAAACTAAATGGATTTCACAACACCCTGTGCAATCCACAACTTGCCCTAGCACCACCCTGCCACCTTGAAGTGTTCTCAGGCCACAACCTGAAGGTGACTGCGATCAGCTAGAAGAGTCGGTAGATCACGTTTCACAATTTTCACTGTGGACGCCCTGTACTCTGAATCAATGTAGAATAGTTGTAAGGAAGACATAAAATAAATATCAAATCCTGGTAGCCACTGGTCATTGTTTCCACAAACTTATCACTGCACAAAGCTGCACATCAAGCTATCATTGTATCACTGTCATTGCACACCATATATCATTGTCACTGCAAATCACTGTATAACTGTCGACTACCAAAAAATGTCACTTCACAAATGAATAGTCATTAAAACATTGTCATCACAATGCTCATGAATGAATAGTCATTAATGATATACCACTATCATCATTGTATCAGGTTGCACACAATGCAACAACTATCTGGCACTGCTATCAAATGATGGCATAACCCAAGGTGTCTCAGGTCATCATGATTCCATGCAATTAATGCTCTCAAAAATTGTCCCCAAAGAGCTACCAACATATATGTAAGCACGTTGTTTGACTGGTCAAACCCTGTAATCCATCCTTCTCCAATAGGTTGTATAACTGGAGGATGTTCCCTTCACTAATTTCTACCCTGCAAGGTCACAATAAAATTATCCTAGGTTATCATAGACATTGTCAACTCAAGGTTCTACCAGTGAAAGTCAATATATCAATGTCAAGTCTAGAATTGCAGTCACCAAGGGTCTTTCCTTATCAAATAAATAGTTCTATATAAAATATGTCATATAGCCCACCAATACTATTTCAATAGCATTCTATACCACTGTCATATAATTTCATAAGCCAAATCACCATTTTCAAGTTCATTCTGAAAGTCAAAATTCAAGGTGTCAACATACTTGTTATGTCTAGGTCTAAGTGTCAGGTTAAGATCAAATTGTCACTGTTATGCTAAGTGACATCAATGCACATGTTGTTGAGTCATAGGTGTTTGACATGTCATAAGTTATCACGTAAAAACACTGTCATAGGCCAACTGCTCTAGTATTTGGATCACTGTAAGACACAATCAAAATTAATGTTACTACCTCACTGTCACAAGGATACACAAGTCTGAAAATCTTTAGATCACACTCAATGTATTTTATATACTTAAATCATCATAGCAGTAAATCATACACTGCTTCACTGATGTCATATAGGTGACTGGTTAGGGAACCAAATGTTGTTGTAACGTCCCTGAAACAGTCACTAAATCTACCCTTAAATTCTGTGGCATACCCTTGAAATAAACTAAACCCAACACCTAACAAGAATGGAGAAGTAACATACCTTTTTGTTGCTTTCTAGGAGCTCGATATTGAATCTTTTGTATCTATGTAATTTCAAATATCTAAGGTGTTAAATTTCGTCCTGTGGTATCCTTCTGAGTCCTCTTTCCAATCCCATAGGTTTGATCAAGATTGGATTCTTCAAGAAAGAATTATGTCCAATATCCCAAGATGATATGATTATATATTGGTTTAGTAGAACGAACTTGTACGAAGTTCCACGTGTCACTGTATTGACCTTTGGCTCTTAAAATGATAACAAAAAAACTGCATTTCGTCCTTTTTCTGTCACTTCTTACTAAATTTGAATCCAATTCTCAGAGAGAAAGTTATTACGATTTTCCCAAGGTCGCTTGTTTGACATGGAATTCGGGAGCCTACAAAAACCCTAACTTCCTGAGATCATATCTCTGAAAATATAGTGAACCAAGATCTAAAATTCAGTCATGAGGTTCATCAGGATTTCAGCTCAAAGGGGTTTTGTTTTCAGCTTCTTAAGCTTCGTAGAAACAAATTTATAGAGGAAATTCCCTGATGGCTTGTTTTGGAGGATATATGAGATTTATTTTTATAGAGTTGAGAGGGGCTTCTATAGTTAATGTTGAAGGATACATTTAAGATTTTAAAACATTATTAATTTTTAATTATAATTGATAAATATTGTGTATTGTTTTTTCTTATGCCCTTAGAAAGATGCACTACCTAAATAGATTAGGATTTTTAACGAGATGCAGGAGTTATATAGGTGCATAGTGGCTTGACGCCCTTCATTAGGATAGTATCTCCAAAAAACATGGCAAGAAACCCTTAATATTAATTTTAAGGTGCCTACAACTAATGGAAATATGCCAAGTCACCTTCTTTTGGGGTTTTAGCCCACCAACTAGTGTTTTTACCTTCAAACTCACTTATCTCTCTAACCAGGAGGAACCACATGGCATACCACCTACGACCGGAATGATATCTTAGAGGAGAATCCAATGAAATGGATATCCAAGCCAAAATCAATGATTTAACCCTTTAAAAACCATCGAAAAATTTCAGGGTACCATCCTCAGTCTAGAGAACCCAAACCCTAGGACTTGGGTTTTCAACCATCCAAAAGTGTAGTTGATATCTAGATGTAATATGACAATAAATGAGAAGAGTTCATCATCCATTTGACATCAATGACTGGTGTTTTTGGTCAAATTCAAACCCAGTCAGCTTCATGGGTTGACATCAATGACAACACCATCCAACAATGGGATTATCACACCCAAAGTGCGATGTTCTACATGAAATGTCAATGGACGTGGCTATTGTTGTGTCACTAATGATGTGGAAAATCCACATAGGATGAACCCAACTCGAGTGTGACATGGAAACATAAATGGATATTTACAAGTCACTAGTGATGTGGAATTTTGGATAGGATTTGGTGTCATGGCATGTTTTTATGGTCTGTTGATATGTTATGTTGACAGGGAATTCAAAATTTCATAGATTTGACTCATTGATTATAGAAAAATCTAGAAGATATGAGAAGATTGAGTTGGAATAAAATTAAAACCATGCATCTATATGGATTCAAAAGTTTTGGAAATCCTAGATCTGAAAAAATGGAAATTGGGAAGTTCGAATATATATAAATTTTATAAAAGGATTTTACATAAATTATGTGATATAAATGGATCAAATAGGATGACATTTCTAATTGAAGATGCTTCCTTATGAGGAGTGACATGTGGGCAGGGGAGTTTCCACATGTCAGCTGACGTGGTATTGTATGGTGCTGACACAGGACCAAAGGGCTATCATGTAGATCCATATGAGTTTATAGGAACTCGTCATAACTAATATCTAGATACCAGATACCTTTGATACATTTTATAACATGGTTTAATGAATAAATGAATACATTATTTAATAAAAATATCATTTGTTTATGGGGTTTCATGCAAAAATAATTTAAATCCAGAATAAAGGCATCTTACATATAATGTAAATATCCCATATGTCCATATATTAGATATATTGTAATGTCCTAGATTTTATGTTATATATGGATCCGGATCTCTTAACGAGTGATTTACATGAAAACCTTCCTGATTATGATTATTTTCCCCTTTTTATTCAATCCACATATGGTCATATTTTTAAAAGAATTCTTCATGTTCTTCAAGATTACTGGATACCAGGTACATTTTTAATCATATTTTACATTGGGACCTAGGACAAAACAAAAATATTACACCTGTTTTAGTCTAGATACCTTTGAGTTCCAGAGCCTATTTCTGGTGTTCTTGTTTGCATTGTGATATTCTTTATTGGCATTGTCTTGATGATGAACACAAAATAATCATGATGATGATGAAATAACATTATTTCACAATAATTTTCAATATAACAAGAGAAAACATTATAAAAGAAACCCTAACTCTGTTTGCCTAGTTTTTATCAACATCTATGGTCTTGGAAGACTTGCAATGTAGAAATAAAAAAGTGCTTGAAATCAAATGCAATGCAAAACTAAATCATACACCTGGTAGCCAAGCGCTTGGTGGGATAAAGTTGAGTAATACTTCGATGAGTTTCGTCACGTATATGACTCCAACCGTAGTTAATCATTCAAATCCAGATTTGCGAATGAAAGTACATGCAGAATGAAGGAAGAAGGAGAAGTTAGATGTGATAAATAATTAATAGAATAGAAGAAAAATCATACTAGTTCCTAATCCCAAATTAATATAGTAATATTTTCTCCTATTTCCCTGCATGAATAATGACAATTTACAGTCTTTCACTCAAGCACAATTTTCAAATAAAGACAAATACTACATGAATTTTTTTCATGGAAAATTTTATTATTTCTTATAAAAATTTATGTAACCCCCACTTGGCCAAGAAATACAAGGAAAATATCAAACAAATTTTGTTGTCTCACTTAAACCCTTACCATTTTGAGCTATTTTCTTTAGATAGTTATTCAACTTCAACATCTGAATTGAAACTAGTTGTCCTACACTTATTCATGAGACCAATGAGGCAAACTTAGATTAAATTTCACCAAATATTAAAATTAATTGATTGAAAAAATAATAATAAAAAATACTTGCATGAATTTTGGTTTTTTTCAACCCGCGAGCTCACTGCGCTCTGCAACGAGTGCTTTCTGTTACACGTCGGTTCTCTTGCTGAAACGTCAAGGTGGTGCCGGTATGTGGTGCCTACCCTAGCTAGGTTTTAAAGCCATGGATGAATCTCAAGCCTCTCCCCTTCCTCCCCCCTGAGGTCGAAGCCTTTGTGCAGCTGGTAGCTTCTCAGCTGAAAAAGAAGAAGCAACTCACCTCTAAGTTTTTCAAACGAAGAGACGAGATCCCCTTGGTGGCTCTTCCGCCAGAGGACCCATGAAGGTAGCCCTCTCCCTAGTAGATCATGCTCTGGTCAGGTAGTTTACAGGCTTATGGCCCTCACCGAAAATGACGGAAGCCTGGATCCATAAAAATTAGAGGCATCTCATCACAAACAATGTCACCTCTTACTTCCTAGGACGGGGTTTTTTTCTGTTCGAATTTATCTCCAAAGGAAGACAAGGATTTGATATTCAGGAAAAACCCCTATTTCATGGGGTCTCAAGGTATATATTTAAACAGATGGATGCCAGACTTTGATCCTTCAGAGGACGTCCCAACTGCTGTTCTAGTTTGGGTCAAACTCTCGAATCTACGAGTTCATTGTTGGAACTGGGAATCCATGCAACAAATAGGAAATTATCTAGGGAATTTCCTAGACCAAGCTAATAGCAAGGACCAATATGATTGCCCATGGAGGTTGACCTCAAAGTAGGGTTTCCAGAAGCTATCAATATCATGGTAGGAAGCTGGACCCATCGACAGAAGTTAGATTATGAACAACTTCCATTCAAATTCCGTGGATGCCATGAGTATGGCCATTTTTTTAAGAACTGCCCCAAAAATGCTGGCCCAGAAAAGGAGAAGGAAGAAGGATGGCAGCAAGCCAATAAAACCAAAACCGGCCTCAGATAAGGTGAAAATGGAAAAGGAGTAGGAAAAGGAAAAGGGAACACCTAAAATCCTGGGAGCATAACCAAAACCAAACCCAACCCGAAAGGTAAAGAGAATAGCTTTGCGCCCTTGAACTCAAAAACAAAGGAAATCCAAGAAGTAGATCCCAGGAGTTTTCAGAAGGATCCTCAAGCGCAGGAATCCATCATTCCTCTGAAGAGTGGAGATCCCTCTTGTGAAACCATAAACGAGAAGGAACCTGCTTCAGAGGGTGAAGACCAAGATTTAGAGGAACCAGAGGAGGATGGAGAAATAGGGGATTCGCAAGCCTTGGTCAGAAGATCCACCAGGGGAAGAAAAACCACAAGGGAGAGGAGGGAACAAGAAACCTACAAGGAGAAGCTGTAAGGGAGCCAACCGACTCTGGAGAAGATGTTGGCAAGGAACCCAAAGACAAACATAAATCAAGTCCAGGGCACTAAGGGAGCCCTCTCAACCCAAAAACGCAAGTAATGAAGATAGTCTCTTGGAAATGTAGAGGGATGGGGAGCAAACTAATAGAGGAAGCGATGAAAAGTTTAACCAGATTGGAAAAGCCAGACATTCTTCTCATCCAGGAGACCAAAATAGAGGAAAGAGATTTCCTTCAAAGAGGCAGATAGTTTTGGGGAAAAGGAGGAGGTCTAGCTGTCTCCTCTAGAGGTGCCTTAGGAGGGATGGGAATTATATGGAATGAGACATGCCTAGAGAAAATACAGGAAAAATATAACTCAAATTGGAATTTTGTTCAGTTTCTGCACCAAGACTCCAAAGAGATAGTGAGCCTTTTCAACATCTATACCTCGGTCATCCCGGTGAACAAAAATATCTGCTGCGAGTCCATAAGAGAATTAGCAAACGAGATCCCGGTGGACAATGTCATTCTTCCCGGAGACTTGAACCTCACTTTAAGTCTTGGGGAGAAGCATGGGGGCATCATCGTGAGGGATCCAACCAGGGAATTTGTGGCAGAGCTCATTCAATATTGGTACCTGTTGGACACTAAGCCTGCCAAAGGAAAATACACATGGAATAACAGAAGAATGGGATCGAGCCACATCGCTGCAAGGTTAGACTGATTTCTTATTCAAAGTTCCTTTTTTTTATTAGGTCGAGATGCTAGCTCAGACATCCTCTCTTGGTCGGTCTCCGACCACAAGCCCATTAGGCTTGAGCTGAAATCTCAAAGGAATCTGGGACCCATTCCTTTCTGGTTCAACCCACTTTGGGTGCAACACAACGGCTTCTTGGAAAGGGTCGAGGATGTATGGAGGCTTCCTGTCAATGGCTCCCACTTCTTTGTTTGGAAAGAGAAGATGAGGAGAATGAAGAGGGCCCTCAAGAGTTGGGCTAAATCCACCCCCTCCCTAACTAAGGAAAGGAGGTTTACCCAGGCCAGTATGGAGAGCCACCATATGCAAATGGAAGTAATGGACATTTCAAAGGAAAGCTTAATCATGGAAGAGGATCTTCAGGTTAACTTTCATAAATCCTGCATTCAGGAGGAGTTTTTGAGGCTAAAATCTCATAGCTTGTGGCTCCAAGATGAAGACAGGAACACCTCCTTCTTCCACAAGCAGGATCAAGCAAGAACAAACTTCAACTTGATAGCAGAGATTACCTCAGGAAATCAAAACTTCTTCGATTTTTCCAGCATAAAAAAAGCTGCCCATCATCACTTCAAAAGTCTATATACAAAGGAAAATAATTTGAGGCAGAACTCTAATTTACTTGATCTTGTTCCTTTAAAATTCACTGCCTAGATGAACCAGTTTCTGATCGCTCCTGTCACTATCAAAGAAATTAAGAAGGCCCTAAACGATATGAATATGGACAAGGCGGATGGGCCAGATGGGTTCACTTCTCATTTCATTAAGGCTTGTAATACGATCAAAAGGGACCTACAAAAAATGATCCTAAAATCAAAATTCTGTCATAAGTTCGGGGACAGTACAAACTCGACCTTCTTGGCCCTCATTCCTAAAGAGAAGGGAGTGAGTACCTTCAACAGGTTTAGGCCTATTTCTCTCTGCAACATTGGCTACAAGCTAATTACTAAAGTCATGGGAAAATAGGTTCAAATTCCTTCTCCTTGATCTCATTCCTCACAATTAAAGGGGGATTTTTCAAAGGAAGGCAGCTAATAGACAAATTTTTTCTTGTCTAGGAAGCGATACACTCGAGTATCCAAAGGAGAGAAAAAGGCATGGCTGTCAAGCTGGATCTTGCAAGTGCGTTTGACAGAGCGAGGCATGATTTTCTCTTCAGGATTATGCAAAAGTTTGGAGTTGATAACTGCTTCATAAGCTGGCTCAAGGCCTGCATTACAGAGCCTTGGATTTCCCCTCTTGTAAATGGGTGTGCTGTTGACTTCTTCAAAGCCAATAAGGGCCTCAGGCAGGGATGTCCTCTCTCCCTGCTGCTCTTTGTTATTCAAGACTCTATCCTCAGCTTCATGCTAGAAAAAAGATGTGCTAACCAAGAGCTTATGGTTTAGATGCATAAATCACGCACTATTTGCAGAAGAATCTCTTTTGCTCGATGGTGCTTCCTCCAACACGGCCACCTGCTTCAAAATTGACATCGATTTCTTCTGTGATGAATCAGGAAGCGAGCTTAATGCTGGTAAATGCCATATTTATGCTTGGAACCTCACGTGAATTTATCTAAGCACCATCATCAGAACCTTTGGCTTCAAAGGCTCTACTGATCTGAAAATGCATTGGATAACTTGTTAAGATTTCCAAGAACCTCCCACTCAGTTAAACAAATAAAAGATGTAGCTTATACTTGACATTTGCAGAATTTATTACTTGAAACCGGTGTATGTTTTTTAACTGTTTAAGTGATTTAAGTCCATTTATTTTTTCTAAAATTAAACATGTGTAACAAAAATATAATGCAGCAAATAAACATCCACACATAACAACAAATTTAATCTAGGAGTTCACCCAAATATCGTGGGCTACATCTCCTTTAGCTCTTGTCATCTTGACTTAGCTCTTTGGGATTATGGAAAAATTTCATTTAAAAGTTCCACAATTAACTCCAATGGTTACTTAACTGAACCAATGGGTTTATAATACCATCTATATCCCTTTCATGGCTGTCATCACTTTGAAAACAAATCTAGGCTCCCTTAGACTTGATTCCTTCTATAGGTGCTCTGAGCTACACTGAGCTTCTCTATGGAACTAACTCCTTCAGAATTATTTTTCTATCCCTAAAACCTCACCTAATGTCTCCAGCACATATTAGACACCAACAATAGCTGATCATTTTCTCAAAATGAGCACTGCATCCCCAATATAGGCCTCCCTCCACGGTTGGCACTCGACTGCCCAAAACTTCCCTGTAGCTTCTCAAGCTCTATAAGTCTTCAAATGACTCTGAAAATAAATTCAATGGATTAAGAATGTCAAAAATAGTTAGAATAGACTATTGGTTCGCTGAGATTGGTCTGCGGCTGCTTTGGTTTCGCCTCCAACACCTGGTGGCATCCCCTAGCACTGGGGTCACTGAAAACTTCTATGATGGGTTCTTGACCTTTAGAATCCTCCAAAGATTCTAAAAAATCCTCCAATGGATTAAGAAGTATCAAAATAGTCAGAAATGACTATTTTTTTGCTGCATAAGGCCTCTAGTTGCCCTGGCTAGGCCCCGAAATGCTGCTGGCACTTGCTGGCCCTAGTGGCCCCTGGAACTTCACTGAAGCATATCAGATTTCAATATTCCTCTACAGGATTTGAAAACCACACCATTAATTCTAGAACATCTGAAAAATCCAAAATTGACTATTGAATTTCTGAATAAGGCCTCTAGCTCCCTTGGCTAGGCCTCAAACTGTTGCTGGCCCATGCTGGTCCCTAGAACTTCTGTGAAGAAAAAACCTACACAAAATTCCTCTGGTGGCTTTGTAACCCTCACCAATGAGTCTGGAATGTATGAGATAGTCAAAATTGACTATTGGCACTCCAAAATTGGTTGAATCTAGCTCAAGATAGAGCCAAAACAAGATTTGTCCAGCATCCCCTAGAAATCCTCCACTAAATTTGGAGGAACTGCACATAACTGCAGTTAAGTTTGGGATCTCCGCCATTTTTGGGGCATCCGCAAAAAATACTGCTAATAGAAGCGCTGATTAATTAGCACTATTATGGGTCATTATGGGAGGATAAACCTGCATTAACATTTAAATGCGTTTTAGGCACAAATGATGGGTTATTGTGGTTAAACCACGTTTAACTGTAATTAAAATCCATTAAAAAATTTCCGCCATTTTAGATTGGCACTCGGTCCTGGAATTGTGGTCTCATGGGGAGGGGGTTGGCTCGCGTGGCTGGCCCCCTCCAACCCCCAACCGTTGGTTGACTAAGCTTCAAATAAAATCAGAAAATAGTTATCGTAAGAACCACTTGGCAGAAGAAATAGTAGGGCAGTTGAATAGTGGGTGTGAGGTCGAGGTTCGACCCCACTCCGCCTCATAAATTTTTTCCTGATGTCAACATATTTCCTTCTGCCGATTAAACCAGCTTTTCTAAGTTTATCCTCCTCCAATATTGGTTAGAGGCTTCGCTATAATTGGTTGAACTCCACCCACCGATTTATATGGTTTACAAACTATGTAATATATATATTAAAATAATATATATATATATATATATATATATAAACCATGAACCTTGGTCCAAAAACCCATAATTCGACCATGAAGTTACTATCCAATCCGTCGCTCATGCTTGTCACATTTCAATTGGCCTAGTTGGAATATTCGGGGAATATTCCAAGCAACATTGCAAGAATATTTTTTTTTTTGAACTTTTCCATAACCAGTAAAACTTGGTCAAAGTCCAAAAATTGTAGTTTACTGGACTTTTCAAACTGTGATAACTTCTTCATACAATGTCGGTTTTTTGAACCGTCCGTGGCGCCAGAAATAGGAAGACGAGATCTATCCGGTAGCTTAGGTTCAACACACTTCCAAAAAATTTGAATTTTGAGCTATCACTTAGGTCCATGATCCAGTTTTGATCACACCTCCCCATTGGGAATCTTTTGAACCCCAAAATACTGATATATTGATCTGTACAGTAAATGAGAGTACAACACCCTCTTATTTTTAGCCTCCCTACACTTGCCTTGCATGGATAGTGCCTTTGAACCACATCTCGAAGGTAGTCGACACTTCCCTTCCTGAATGCACTTGTCCTCCTGTTAAGAACTGACTTCCTTGAACTCACTCATAAATTTATGGTGAGAAATTTTAAGAAGGTAGCTAAACATTGCTTCCTTGATCATCCATCCAAGGTGGCTCAAACAAATGTGAGATTACAACAGAAAACATGCATACATAACTAAAATTTGCATATGTACAAATGAGTGTATGTCTTACTATGTTAAGAAGTCAAACCACTTCTCACCAAGCCACTTCCACGGAGACTTTTGCTGTTGAAAATATTCTTCATGTGAATCATTCGTTCTCACATCAATGATGGAATCCTTGGTTCCAATTTCGCCAGTCTTTCTGTCCTCTTGCTTCAAATGCTTGGGACGATTAGTTGGATGCAATGTCCAACAATGGGAAACAACATGTCCCCTCTTCTGGCAATGTGTGCAAGTCTTATGCACCTTATTTGCAATTTTCCTTTGCCTCAACTGTTTCCTGTACACCTTCATCCTCTTCCAACATCTCAAAAAATCATGGTTAAATTACATACCACAATATCCACAACAACTCTTTCTTCCATTCAAGCATGTAGAATTGTCATGCCTTGCAGAAACATAATCAACTTGAATATGGGAAGAATTATACCTCGCATGCTACTTTGCATGTCCGTATTTTTTACCTTCATGAGGAGATGAACTTGTAGAGGCTCCAACTTTCTCTTGAAGACTAACATCAATGTTCATGTCTTGAAAACTGTCTGAACTCTCATGCTCTCCATAAGTTGCATGTCTACAATCTTCTTGCTGGAACATAGGCTTCAAACAATGGAAATCAACTTGAAAACAAACTTGACATGTTTGTGGTTTATAACTTGTAACAAAAGTTCTTCTTGAATTTGCGTTAAATGCCTTCATGGCTTTGTAGTCTTCGCCATAAGATTGAACATAAACAAGACCAAAATTCTTGGGTCTTTCCTCAACCAAAATAGGATTAATCATGCCTTGTGCATGTTTTCCTAAACCCTTGCCTTCATAGCCCATTTTAAACATTAACTAGGACCCTATACCTCTAGTGTGATTTTCAAATGAACCAACACATCTATTTGAAGAGGAAACTGAAGATAAATTAGAGTGAATTACCTTTGCCTCAAGCATGTTCTTGGTCAAAGCCTCTTGGGCTTGATGGAGCTGCATCTCCATCTCATGAATTCTTAGAAGAATTTATTGTTTCTCTTCCTTCATAGCAACCAATTTCTCATGAAGTCTAGTGCTTTCTCTTCTATATTCAAACAGAATTTGCACCATGTCCTTCAGGATGCAGAAGTCACGCTTCATGTCTTCATCGAAGAATATTGTGAAGGAGGAGGATTTGGAAACCTCACTTGAAGAAGTTTTCATTATGAAAATGAACTAAAATAACTTCAACAAAATTCACAAAGCTTTCAAAAATTATTGACAAAGCTTCTGAACAAAATGGCTGTAGAGACAAGCTCTTCTTCAAGCAGCCTTTTGCAAACACCCTTTTGTGCTTCCAGGGTTTCCTTGAGGTCCTTTGGGTAAGGAAGAAGCCTTCAACCTTTCTTCCTTATTTTCCTTTTCTGGACTTAGCTAACAGTAGCTTTCCCTTCACCTCTAGCAAACTCAATCAACAGTCAGTTTGCAAACAATCAAATAGTCAAATTCTTTGCACTGTTTAAACACCTTTCAAATAAAACAAGAAAGCTATTTCTCTGTCAATCAATCAACCAAGTGCTCCGATACCAACCTGATCTGAAAATGGGTTGGATAACTTGTTATGCTTTTCAAGAACCTCCCACTCAGTTAAAGAAATAAAATATCTAGCTTATACTTGACATTTGCGAAATTTGTTACTTGAAACCTGTGTATGTTTTTTAATTGTTTAAGTGATTTAAGTCCATCTGTTTTTGCTAAAATTAAACATGTGTAACAGCAATATAATGCAGCAAATAAACATCCACACATAACAACAAATTTAACCTAGGAGTTCACCTGGATATCGTGGGCTACGTCTCCTTGAGCTCTTGTCATTTTGACTTGGGTCTTTGGGATTATGGAAAATTTTCTTTTACAAGTTCCAAACTTAACTCCAATGGTTACTGAACTGAACAACGGGTTTAGAATACCATCTATATCCCTGTCATGGATGTCATCGCTCTGAAAAAAGGTCTAGGCTCCCTTATAATTGATTCCTTATGTTGGTGCTCCGAGCTGCACTAAGCTTCTCTATGCCCTAAAACCTCACCTACTGTCTCCAGGACATATCAAACACCAACAATAGGCGGATCATTTTCTCAAAATGAGCACTGCATCCCCAATCTAGGCCTCACTCCACGATTCGCACTAGGTTGCCCAAAAATTCCCTATAGCTTCTTGAGCTCTATAAGTTTTCAAATGACTCTGAAAATCCCTTAAATGGATTCATAATGTAAAAAATAGTTAGAATAGACTATTGGTTCACTTAGATTGGCCTCCAGCTGCTCCGGTTTCACCTGCAACACCTGGTGGCACCCCTTGGCACTAGGGTCATTGAAAAATTCTCTGATGGGTTCTTGACCTCTACAAGTCCTCAAAATCTTATGAAAACTCCTCTAATGGATTTAGAAGTATCTAAACAGTCATAAATGACTATTGGTTTGCTGCATAAGGCCTCTAGTTGCCCTGGCTAGGCCCCGAAATGCTACTGGAACTTCACTGAAGCATATCGGCTTTAAAAAATCCTATAAATGCTCTTAGAACCACACCATTAGTTCCAGAACATTTGAAAAATCCAAAATTGACTATTGGATTTCTGAATAAGGCCTCTAGCTCCCATGGTTAGGCCTCAAATTACTGCTAGCCCATGGTGGCCCTAGTGGCCCCTAGAACTTCTCTGAAGAAAACACATGCTCAAAATTCCTTTTATGGATCTGAAAACCTCACCAATGAGTCTGGAATGTCTGAGATAGTCAAAATTGACTATTTGCACTCCAAAATTGGTCGAATATAGCTCAAGATAGAGCTAAAACAAGATTTGTCTAGTGTCCCCTAGAAATCCTCCACTAAATTTGGAGGAACTGCACATAACTGCAGTTAATTTTGGAATCTCCGCCATTTTTGGGGCTCCCGCCAGAAATAACTCAAATATAAGCGCTTATTAATTAGCGCTAATCTGGGTCACTATGGGAGGATAAACCTGCATTAACATTTAAATGTGTTTTAGGCACAAATGACGGGTTATCGTGGTTAAACCATGTTTAACCGTAATTAAACTCCATTAAAAAATTTCCGCCATTTTAGATTAGCACTCAGTCCTGGAGTCATGGTCTCATGGGGAGGGGGTTGGCCCCCTCCAACCCCTAACCGTCGGTTGACTAAGTTTCAAATCAAATTGGCAAATAGTTATGGTACAAACCACTTCGTAGAAGAAACGGTAGGGTGGTCGAATAGTGGGCGTGAGGTCGGGGGTTCGACCCCACTTTGCCTCATAAAATTTTTCCTGACGTCATCATATTTCCTTTCACCAATTAAACCAAATTTTCTAATTTTATGCTCCTCCAATATTGGTTAGAGGCTTCGCTATAATTGGTTGAACTCCGCCGCCGATTTATATGGTTTACAAACTATGTAATATATATATATATATATATAAACCATGGACCTTGGTCCAAAAACCCATTATTTGACCATGAAGTTACTGTCCAATTCGTCTCTCACACTTGTCACATTTCAATTGGCCCAGTTGGAATATTTTGGGGAATATTTCGAGTAATATTTCAGAAATATTCTCTAGAATATTCTTGTTTTTGAATTTTTCCATAACCAGTCAAAATTGGTCAAAGTCCAAAAATTGCAGTTTATTGGTCTTTTCAAACTGTGATAACTTCTTCATACAGTGTCTGTTTTTCGAACCGTTCGTGGCGCCGGAATTAGGAAGATGAGATCTATCCGGTCACTCAGGTTCGACACACTTACAAACACTTTGAATTTTGAGCTATCACTGAGGTCCATGATCTAGTTCTGATTGTCTACAAATTGGGCTTGTTTTAAATACCTCGGTCTACCAATTTCGCAGGGAACCCCGAATGGGAGAGACCGGACTCCTTTGTTGGAAAAATTTAAATAAAAATTGCAATCGTGGGGCACTTCGTGGCTCAATATGGCAGGGAAGGTAATTCTCATTAAATCGGTGTTGAACAGTCTGCCCATTTCCTAGAGTTCTGTCATGCTGGCCTTAGGGGAATTTTGAGGTAAAAAATGGGCCTCCTAAGGAAAATGTCCAATCAAAATTACTTTATGAGAACCGATCACATTTTAAGAGATGACATCATCCCCCATGGTTGAGGTGGCATAGCTTGAGTTAAATGTACTTACTTGTCACATTCTCAATGGTGGATAAAAACTCATAGTTAACCATGGTAGTATTCTAAATACTTTTAAAGTCACAAAGTAAAGTACTAATAATAAATGTCATTTCACACTTTTTAAATAAAATATTATTCTTGTCATTTCATATTTTTTGAAAGAAATAATGTATATCCCTATACAATCTTCATGTCTTTACAGACTTTTCAATAAATATTATGTTTGTATATTTTCATATATTTATTTTTAAATTATATATTCATTTCATTTTATTCAATATTACAATTTCAATTATATGAATTTATATTTATAATTTATTTTAAGTTATTTAAGTACAAAGGACAAATGCATTAATTGTTCAATGATAATGAATTTTTCTTGAAAATCTCATTTTTATTTATAGTCACATCAATACAATTGTTTTATTAATTTTATTTTGGTACAACTTTTCAATTGAATTTAACCATGGTTACATAGATTGTGGTTCAAAATGTGAGTTGTAAATTCATAAATATTATTTTATTGGTTTGGCTATTATTTTATTATTTCCTTAGGAGGCCCATTATAGACCTCAAAATCCCCCTAATGTGCCGATGGGCACTCTTCGTAAGATGGAGCAAATAATTCGATCCTTATTTTGGAAGGGGACGAAGGAAAATGCAAAGAGGATCCCACTGGTAAGTTGGGATAAAGTCATCTTACCACTCATGGAAGGTGGCCTCCATATGAAAGATCTCAGGGATAAAAACATCACCTTGGGAGCCAAGATCCTTTGGCGTCAAGTTGCAAAGAAGTCAAGGTGGGCACAAATTGCCCTTTGGAATAAATACAGCCAGAGGCCTCAACTTCATAGCCTGGATCAAAGCCGCGCAATGCACCATGGCTCTCTGATTCATCTTCTCTGCAAACAAGCTCTCCCTATGCTGTGTGATAATATTTATTAGATATCTGGGAACGGGAAGAGGATCAGAATCTGGGAGGACAAGATTATGGACAAAGAATCGCTTGGGAATGACCTTGATCTGAAATGTTTAATGCGGTGGATGACTGTTGAAGGTTACCATACAATGTGGGATATTTTTTATTGGGCCAGCAATGCTTGGGCCAAGTGGAAAAAGGCAAACTTGCAAACGCATCTGGAGCAAGCTTGGTCAAAGCTCATGTTAGTGCTAGTTGGGAAAGCCCCAATAAATGTAAGTAAAAAATATAGAAGAGGTTGGGGAGACAAGTTGGGTAGCTACACTGTTGCGTAGGGCTATAGACATCTCAAGGCCATCTCCTCCATCCCCAACAACCCTGCGATTTGGAAAGGGATCTGGAAATTTAAATGCATCCCCAAGTGTTGAAGATTGCAACAAGAAACAGTGAAGGAGGCATCCTGAAACATCATCCTTGATCCTAGTTGGAAAATAATCACCTAAACTAGGTGGGGCCCACACAGGTGATTTTTCGTGCAAAGTCTATTTTTAGACATGTCGATCATATTCTATGAGTTGCAGGATGATATTTGTGGATGGTTGGTCAAGTTGGAAAAACAGATGGAATTCTATTTTTAGACATATTGGGTGGAGTCTATTTTTAGACTGCCAGTCTGAAAATAGATATGTCGAATATTATTAGCTCTTAATAATATTTGGACTCTAAACATTATCTTATTCTCTTGGAGCACTTCAGTTAAGTGCACATCATTCAGCACAACAGGTGACGGAAAATTAAGTTATTCCACGAGGGTTCTGAGCTATTGCATGGAAGGACTTGATTTAGAACTCGTAATGAGTTTGGTGGAGTTAGAGAAGTAGTTGAGTGAGTTGTATTTAGTTTAACTCGGTTAGACCTAGTTGAGCTGGTGTATTTAGTCTAACTTATTGATATAGTGAGGTGATGTGATGGTAGTTAATTAATTCACTAAATAATAACTCATTAATCAACTGAAGAATACATCAGTTAACTACAGTGCATGGTAGTTTCAGTGGAGACCAGTGGAGAGATAGGTGAAAGAGAAAGTGTGACTATCAGTTGTGACTATAGTGATGCATTGATTGCATCCAACACTCAGTGGAGATGCCTATGAGGATTGCGTAGTGCAAGCTTGGTGAATTTGAGTTCATTCAGAGCCATTCTTCAGTAGGGATTGTGCAGTAGAGGCAAGTTAGGAGGTGGCAAAGATCGGTGCATGGATTTGCAAGATCGAGCTTGATTAGTGTGTAGCGATTGTATTGTACGGAGAGATTGATATGATCAGCTTTGTACGAGGATTGTTACATGATATCTATGAAATATATTATATACAGATATTTTGGGTTTTCAGCTTCAGGCTTTCCCGTTAAACAACTGTGTTAATGTGTGTGAATTTTTATTGTTTCATGTGTGCATTGCAATCTTGATTTAATTTTCCGCAAATGATTAATGGTGGAATAGATTCTGTATTTTGCATGAAGTTAAAATAGTGTGAGATCAGGAGAATCTTAGACATATAACACATAATTTATATAATTTCTACATGGTATTGAAGCAGTTGATCATTAGAGGAGATTGCAATTATTGAAGCGGTTGAGTTTTGTGCTAGTGGAATTCGAATTTGCTGCAGTGTTTTCTTGGTGTTGAAGTTGAGCATTCATTGAAATGTCTTTCAACAGATTGCGATTGGAGTATTCCCTTGATGGGAGCTCAAATTATATTGCATGGAAGGACAGGATGGAGGCGGTGCTGGAGGATAATGGGCTGAAGGAGTTCATCGATAGCAATGTTCCTAAGCCGGGTTCTAGCGATGTAGCCGCACTTGACGCATGGCAAAAGAAGGTAGCAAAGTGTCGAAGGATTCCGTTGGAAGGTGTGAAGGACCACATTGTGTCCAGCCTTCAAGGTAAAGCCACTCCATTCTTAATTTGGAAGGCTTTGACAGACTTGTTCCAAAGCAGAAGTGACAAGAGGAAGTTGGCGCTTAAAGACAAGCTCAGGAAAATAAAAATGGAGAAGAATGACACTATTCCAGTATATTTGAAAAAGTTTGTCCACTGCAGGGATGAGCTTGGGAGTGTAGGAGTCAGTGTGGATGAAGAAGACTTGGTGAGCTTGGCTCTCCTTGGGCTTCCGAAAAGTTGCATACCTATGAAGACTCTGTCAGTGGACGAGAGAAACTGCCAGGATGGGAGCGAATTTGGTTGGATCTTGTGCAGGAGGAGATAAGGCGGAGTACCAGGGATGGCTCTTCATCAAAGCATGATGATGAAGAGGATTGCACTTTGGTTGCCAAGGCAAAGAAAAAGAAGGGGAAGAAATTACATTCTATATCTGAGGCCGGTGAAGATGGAAAAGAGCGTGACATGTCTAAAGTGAAGTGTTTTCACTGTCACGAACATGGGCATTTCGCCACAAATTGTCCACAGAAGAAGAAGAACAAGCAGGTTGCTAGAGCTACAGCTGGTGAGGCTCTTGCCTCACAATTTGAGCTTGACTTCTCATTGATCACATGCATGGTGTCTAGTTCATTGGGATCGGGGTGGTACTTTGATAGTGGTGCTTCCTTTCACATGACGGGAGATGTGAACCTTTTCAGTGACTTGGTGGAGAAAGATCTCCAGTTGCATGTTGAGTTGGGCGACAATGGACGATACAATGCGACCGACATTGGTACCATTACCTTTCATAGGTGGTCAGGTAAACTCATTCTTTACAAGATGTTGTGCATGTTCTAGGTTTAAAGAAGAATTTAATCTCAGTCGCAATGTTAGAGGATAAAGGCTATGATGTTGTCTTTAGTGAAGGAAAAGTTTTCCTTCGGTACAAAGCAACATGATGAGTCAAGAAGGTTGGGATTCGAGTGAAGAATCTCTACAGACTTGAAGTAGATGGGATTTCTACGGAGCTTCCTACTGTTGGGAAGTGCAAGAAAGACATGCAATTGAAGCTTGAGAGGGAGCTGGATTTGCATGCAGTGAGTGAGCCTCAAGATGTGGATCAGCCACAAGATGAGGATCATAGAGTGGGAGAAACCACTCACATGCAGGGAGAATTTTGTATGGATCTAGGTGAGGTGCAACTATACCACCGGGTGAGAGGTGGGGGCGACATGCATGGAGTAATCCCAAGCGAAGATTCCTTTGTAGGATTCATTGAGATGGTGTGGATCTCATGAATTGAACACAGACCTGAGGTGCCCACAAAGCATCGATCGCATGATCGGTTGGTTGATGCGAAAGGAAGATCAAAGTGGCAGTCTTCGGATGATACTGGAGTGCGGTTCGGAGTTGACAGCAAGTCTGCAGTGCATGGGTGCGAGTTCAACAACGCAGTGGTTCACGAAGACATGTGCGGTGGTACCGATGAGAAGTGCGAAGACTTTGATGATAGATGCATTAGACTGATTGAGTTGTTTGGAGCCTTTCAGTTTTGGAAGTGTTGCAGCAAGAGTTGCAAGGCGAATGCATGGAGTTGCATCTTGCATGTAAAGACAGTCCTTTCTTGTTGAGAGGAGTGTTGAAATTTGCAACAAGAAATAGTGAAGGAGGCATCCTGAAACATCATCCTTGATCCTAGTTGGAAAATAATCACCTAAACTAGGTGGGGCCCACACAGGTGATTTTGGTGCAAAGTCTCTATTTTTAGACATGTCGATCTTATTCTATGAGATGAAGGATGCTATTTGTGGATGGTTGGTCAAGTTGGAAAAATAGATGGACTTCTATTTATAGACATATTGGGCAGTGTCTATTTTTAGATTTCCAGTCTAAAAATAGATATTTCGTATATTATTAGCTCTTAATATTATTTGGACTCTAAACATTATCTTATTCTCTTGGAGCACTTCAGTTAAGTGCACAAATGTGGCACAGCAGCTGACAGAAGGAATTATGCTATTCCTGATGGTTTACTGGAGCTAATGCATGAGGACTTCAGTTAGAACTCATGTGACAGAGTTTGGTGGAGTTATAGAAGTAGTTGGTAGAGCTATATTTAGTTTAACTCGGTTAGACTCAGTTGAGCTAGTTGTATCTAGTCTAACTGATTGATACACTAGTGAGAGTGGTGTGAATTAATTATTTAATTAATTCACTAAATAATAACTCATTAATCAACAGAAGAATACATCAGTTAACTACGGTGCATGGCAGTTTCAGTTGTATTCAATGGAGACCAGTGGAGAGATAGGTGAAAGAGAAAGTGTGACTATCAGTTGTGACTATAGTGATGCATTGATTGCATCCAACACTCAGTGGAGATGCCTATGAGGATTGCGTAGTGCAAGCTTGGTGAATTCGAGTTCATTCAGAGCCATTCTTTAGCAGGGATTGCGTAGTAGAGGCAGGCTAGCAGGTGGAAAATATCGGTGCATGGATTTGCAAGATCGGACTTGATTAGTGTGTAGCGATTGTATTGTACTGAGAGCTTGATATGATCAAATTTGTATGAGGATTGTTACATTATCTCTATGACATATATTATATACAGATAGTTGGGGTTTTCAGCTTCAGGCTTTCCCGTTAAACAATTGTGTTAATGTGTGTGAATTTTTATTGTTTCATGTGTGCATTGCAATCTTGATTTAGTTTTCCGCAAATGATCAATGGTGGAATAGATTCTGTATTTTGCATGAAGTTAAAATAGTGTGAGCTCAGGAGAATCTTGGACATATAACACATAAGCTATATAATTTCTATACCAAGATCAACTTGTTTTCCTGGCTACTGAGTCATAGCATAATTATTACATCAGATAATTTGCAAAGAAGAGGCTTCCATGGTCCCTCTCAGTGTCCTCTTTGCCAACAATAGGTTGAAACCATGAATCACGTCTTCCTCGGGTGACAATATGCTCGGGATATTTGGAAGGAGGTCTTGAATCTTTGGAGCAACAACATCAACCTTCCAGACACTATCATGGCTTTGTTGACAAAGTGGGGATCCTTGTACCCCGCTTCTTACCTCGCAAAAGGTTGGCCAAGAGAGGGGTGGATGATCATGCCAAAGCTCATTTGTTGGAAGATTTGGCTTGAAAGAAAGAGCCGAATATTTCAAGAGAAGTCTCTAAATCCGCAACACATCATGGTGAAAATCAAGAGCCTATTCAAAGAGATTATGCAAGGAAAGGTGAGGCAGAAGCAAGACAATAACTCCAATCAACAAGAAAGGGATTGGTGCTTGCAGCTAGGCCTACATATTTCCATAGGGGTCAATGTGGAGAAGAGCAAGAAAGGTTGGAAAATTAGTTTTGAGGAATAGGACTTTGACAAGTGGAGAAGGAGCACTGATATCCACACTTTGTTATTTGATGATGCTGTAAAGGGAAACTTGGGGAAGGCAAGAGGTGGGGGCATCATTCGAAGCCCAACTGATGGAATCATCTACAACTTCGCTTGGGGGTTGGGACAGACCACTAACACCCAAGATGAAGCCTTATCCCTTCTCAAAAGCTTGAAGCAGCTTCAAAAGCATGGAATTCAAGTCGCTCGAATCATAGGTGATTCTTAAAGCCTCATTGGCTTGATGGTGACAAATTCAGTTCCCAAGGATCTCTGTCTACAGAGGCTGATTGCTTGTATCAATAAGCTATCCGAGTCCTTTTCCACTCTTCAATTCTACCATGTCCTTCGGATAAATAACAAAGAGGTGAACTACGAAGCCAAAATTGTTGCCTCTCTCCGGGTGGGAGCTCTCCTTAGCGAAGAGGGGGAAATGTGGGATCCCTTGCCATAGTTGGGTATGTTTTTCTTATCTCTTTTTGTCACGTTTTATTGTCTTTTGCTCCAACAGTTTTTTTGTATAAGTTTATTTGCAAGAATTTAGGAAATTAATATAATGACTGAAGATAGGAAACTTCCAAAGGTAAGAAGCACCGTAGTTGAACTCTACTTCAATGGAAATACCTTAGATCTCGGGTCTCCAGATTTAATTTCCCTTGGATTTTTGTTTAGAATCAACAAGATGATGAGCTTAGTGAAAAGAGTCGCCTTCACTAAGTGGGCCCGCAAGCTATTTTTGGCGCAAGTCTATTTTTAGACTATGTCTATTTTTAGACATGATGATCATATTTCAGAAGTTGCAGGATGCTATTTGTGGATGGTTGATCAAGTTGGAAAAATAGATAAAATTCTATTTTTAGAATATTGGGCGAAGTCTATTTATAGATCGCTGATCTAAAAATAGATGCATGTCAATTATTATTAGATCTTAATAATAATCAAACACTAGACAACAACTTATTCTCTTGGAGCACTTGAGTTGATTACAAGGTGGTACATAAGCTAATAGAAGGAGTATGCTATTCAAGGGTTTTCTGGAGCTAATGCATGGAGGACTCAGTTAGAACTCAAGTGGCAGAGTTATGACACAGTTGGAAGAAGTAGTTATGGAGTTGTATTTAGTTTAACTCAGTTAGACTCAGTTGAGCTAGTTGTATCTAGTCTAACTGATTGATACACTAGTGAGAGTGGATTGAATTAATTATTTAATTAATTCACAAATAATAACTCATTAATCAACTGAACAATACATCAGTTAACTACAGTGCATGGCAGTTTCAGTGGAGACCAGTGGAGAGATAGGTGAAAGGGCAAGATAGACTATCTGTTGTGACTATGGTGATGCATTGATTGCATCACACACTCACTGGAGATGCCAATGAGGATTGCGTAGTCAAGGATGGAGTAATTTGAATTCATTCAGAGCTATTCTTCAGCAGAGATTGCGCAGTGGAGGCAGGCTAAAGGGTGGCATAGATCGGTGCATGGATTTGCAAGATTGGGCCTGATTAGTGTATGATGATTGTATTGTACTGAGGGCTTGTGATAAGCTTTGTATGTTTGTATGAAATTTTCATATGATCTCCATGTTACATAATATATAGTTTGGGTTTTCAGCTTCAGGCTTTCCCGGTTAAAAACTGTGTTATGTGCGATTGATAATTTTTGTTTATGCTTCACATTTGTGTGCAATTAATTTTTCCGCAAAAGATTAACAAGTGGAATAGATTCAGTATCTTGCATAAAGTTAAATAGTGTGAGATCAGGTGGATATTGGACATATGCATGCTTAGTGCATATAATTTCTACATGGTATTAGAGCATTTTTGATTGAATATTGCAATTGTGAAGTGATCTTGTGCTTGTGGACAATTTGAATTTGCTACAGAAGATTCTTGGTGCAGAAATCAAGTATAAATTGCAATGTTTTTCAATGGGTTGAGATTGGAGTATGCCCTTGATGGGAGCTCGAATTAAATATCCTGGAAGGACAGGATGGAGGCGGTGCTGGAGGATAATGGGCTGAAGGAGTTCATCGATAGCGATGTTCCTAAGCCGGGATCTCGCGATGCTGCATTACTTGATGCATGGAAAAATAAGACTGTAAAGACGAGGAGGATTCTGTTGGAAGGTGTGAAGGACCATATTGTGTCCATCCTTCATAGGAAAGCCACTCCATTCTTAATGTGGAAGGCTTTGACAGATTTTTTCCAAAGCAGAAGTGACCAGAGGAAGTTGGCGCTTAAAGACAAGCTCAGAAAAATAAAAATGGAGAAAGGCGACAGTATTCCAAAATACCTCACAAAGTTTTTCCAATGCAAGGATGAGCTAGCAAGTGTGGGGGTTACTGTTGATGAAGGAGAGTTGGTGAGCTTGGCTCTCCTTGGGCTTCCGAAGAGTTGGCATAGCTACGAAGACTCTGTCAATGGACGGGAGAAACTGCCGGGATGGGAGCCACTTTGGTCGGATCTTGTGCAGGAGGAGATAAGGCGGGGTACCAGGGATGGATCTTCATCGAAGAATGAAGATGAAGATAATTACTCTTTGGATTCCAAAGCAAGGAAAGGGAAGGGGAAGAAAAATCCTTCAAAATCCGGTGCTAAAGGCAAGAAGTAGGATTTTTCCAAAGTGAAGTGTTTTCATTGTCACGAGCATGGGCATTTCACCACTAACTATCCACAGAAGAAGAAGAATAAGCAGGCTACTGGATCTGCAGCTGGAGAGGCCTTAGCCTTGCAATTTGAGTTGGATTTTTCCCTGATCGCATGCTTGGTTTCAAGCTGCATGGGATCAGTGTGGTATCTTGACAGTGGTGCGTCTTTCCATATGACGGGAGAAAAAGAGTTGTTTAGTGACTTGGAGGAGAAGGACCTCCAGATGCATATAGAGATGGGCGATGATGGTCGGTACAGTGCGACAGGCATTGAGACCATTACCTTTGAGAGGGAGTCCGGTAATCCATTTTTGTTGAAGAATGTTATGCATGTTCCAGGTCTGAAGAAGAACCTGGTCTCAGTCACAATGCTGGAAGATAGAGGTTATGATGTTGTTTTCAGTGAGGGAAAAGCCTTCCTTCGACATAAAACAATGGGTCAAACCAAGAAGATAGGGGTTCGAATTAAGAATCTCTACAAGCTAGAGGTAGATGGCTGCGCTGCAATGGTGGGAAAAGCAGAAGAAGGGGTGAGCCGAGATGAGGGTGAATTATGGCATAGGAGATTGGGCCGTCTTCACCATGGCGCTTTGAAGATTTTGCAGCAAATTTCTACTAGAATTCCTAAGGGTACTCTTGCACAGTCAGATCAGTGCAAAGGATGTACAATGGGTAAGTTTGTGAAGACCACCTTTCATGAGAAGGAGAACCATGCTTCGGTGATCTTGGAGAGAATTCACACAGATGTGTGTGGACCATTCTCGGTTGCTTCAACAATAAAACACACGTATTATGTGATATTTGTTGATGATTATTCTCATAGATTCTGGATCTTATTCATGCAGAAGAAGAGTGAAACGTTCTCAAATTTCTGTGAGTTCAAGGCATTGGTGGAGAAGGAGTCGGGGAAGCAGGTGAAAGCTCTACGGAGTGATAATGGTGGTGAATACATCTCTGGCGAATTCAAATACTTCTGTAGCAAATAAGGAATTCGAAGAGAACTCATAGCGCCTCATAACCCACAGCAGAATGGGGTCGCGGAGAGAAAGAACAGAATGATCGTGGGTGCTGCACGAGCGATGCTCCATGACCAGGGCCTACCGATGCACTTGTGGGCGGAAGCATGCACCACTGCGTTTTATGTGAAAAACCGTTGTCCTCATAGAGTACTTGGCATCAGTACACTCGAGGAAGCTTTTACTGGTAAGAAGCCTGATATTTCTCATTTGAAGATTTTTGGCTCACCTGTTTACATTCATGTGACGAAGGATGCCAGGAAGAAGCTGTAGCCGACTGCAGAAGTTGGGAGATATGTGGGGTACACAGAAACACCCCATAACTATCGTGTGTATTTTCCAAACAGTTGGATGACTGTTATGCGATGGGATATAAAATTCAATGAGGTGAAAGCCTTGAAGTTGTCACTTGAGAGGGAGCTACACTTACATGCGGAAGAGGAACTTCTTGTTCCCAAAGATGAGCCTCTGGATGTGGATCAACCACTTGAGGAGATTCATGGAGTGGAGGATTCCACTCATGCAGAACCAAACATCAGACAAGGCAGAAAGCGTACCACAAAAGCTGAGAGACTGAAGCTTGATGCGACACAGAATGTAGGAGTCCCTACATCACGACACAGACAGAGACAGTCACCTGACTGATATACTAGATACATGGCTCTTATGAGAAAGTGTATTGTGACAGAGCCATCTTTTTTTGAAGAAGCAGTGTAGGAGCCCACATGGGTAGATGCCATGGTGGAGGACTATGACTCCATTGTCAGAAACAATGCTTGGGAGATTGTTCCAAGGCCGGTGGGGAAATCAACTGTAGGATCAAGATGGATCTATAAGGTAAAGCAAGCTGCTGATGGGAGCGTTGAGAAGTATAAGGCAAGATTTGTTGCCCGGGGCTTCTCACAAATTGAGGGGATTGACTATGAAGAAACCTTTGCACCTGTCGCATGGTATTCTTCCATACAAACCATCCTTTCTCTCTCAACGCAGATGGGTTGGCACATTCATCAGATGGATGTGAAGACTGTGTTCCTTACTGGGATCATTGAGGAAGAGGTGTACATTGAGCAGCTTGAAGGATTTGAGATCTTCAGCAATGAGTCGCATGTGTGCAGGCTCAAAATAGCGTTGTATGGGATGAAACAAGCACCTCGTGCTTGGTACACTCGGATTGACAACTATTTCATTGGACTTGGCTTCACCAAGAGTGAGGCGGATGCAAACCTGTACCAGATTGTGGTGTAGGGTAAGATTTTAATCATTGTACTTCATATTGATGATTTAATACTAACAGGTGATGAGCAGTTGATACACTCATGCAAGGCAGATCTTGCAAAGGAGTTTGAGATGAAGGATTTGGGCCTCCTTCATTATTTCCTTAGATTGGAAATATGGAAGCGGGAAGGTGAAATGTTTGTGTCTCAAGGAAAGTATGCCCGGGAGATACTGGAGAAGTTTCACATGCAAGGCTGCAAGCCTATCGACACTCCTCTTCCAGGAAATTGGAAGAAAGAGGATGCTACATCGGCGGAGGTAGTGGATGCCACTGTTTATCGATAGTTGGTGGGTTCGTTCATGTATTTAGTTAATACAAGTCCATACATATGCTATGCGGTGAAACAACTTTCATAAGTGATTGTTAAGCCTACCAAGCTCTTTTCGAAGGCGGACAAAAAGGCATCAATTGATATCTCGGGGGCACATCTGAGTATGGTTTATGGTACGGATAGAAGGATAGGGAGTGAGACCATGGCTTCACGACGGATGCATATTAGGCGAAGCCCAAAAAAGCAGAAAGAGCACATCGGGAGAGGGGATTTTCGGTGTCGGATCTCGGCAGTTTCATGGTACACATTGAAGCAAACAAAGATACGCAGCACTCGGTTCAGCGGAAGAAGGAATACATGGCGGTATTTAGGTTGCATGTGAGGCTATACGGATGAGGAAGATTAGCGGATTGGTTTATTCGGTTCACATTTGAATCATGGTAATTCGTGATAATCGAGGTTACATTAATCGAGTTAATCTGTGTTTCATGATAGATCCAAACACATCGACATCAGGTACCATCATATCGGAGATTGTGTTCAGCGGAGAATCATATTTGCTTCAGTACATTCTATGGCTATCGGGATGCGAGATGTTAAACAGAAGGTGCTTACCGGGAGGGAACTGATACCATAGATGCGGGGATCGGGGTGAAGGATAATCTATCTTGTTGAGGAGGAGTGTAGAGATTCAACAAGATGATGAGCTTAGTGAAAAGTAAGCACCTTCACTAAGTGGGCCCTGCAGGCTATTTTTAGGTGTATGTCTATTTTTAGACTATGTATATTTTTAGACATGATGATCACATTTCCAAAGTTACGGGATGCTATTTGTGGATGGTTAATCAAGTTGGAAAAATAGATGAAATTCTATTTTAGAATATTGGGCGAAGTCTATTTATAGATCGTCAATCTAAAAATAGATGCATGTCGTTATTATTAGCCCTTAATAATAATCAGACTCTACACATCAACTTATTCTCTTGGAGCACTTCAGTTCAGTGCACAGATGTGGCACATTAGCTGACAGAAGGAATTACGCTATTCCTAAGGGTTTACTGGAGCTAATGCAAGGAGGACTCGGTTAGAACTCAAGTGGTAGAGTTATGACACAGTTGGAAGAAGTAGTTATGGAGTTGTATTTAGTTTAACTCAGTTAGACTCAGTTGAGCTAGTTGTATCTAGTCTAACTAATTGATACACTAGTGAGAGTGGAGTGAATTAATTAGTTAATTAATTCAAAACTAATAATTCATTAATCAACTGAAAAATACATCAGTTGACTACAGTGCATGGCAGTTTCAGTGGAGACCAATGGAGAGATAGGTGAAAGGGCAAGATAGAATATTTGTTGTGACTATAGTGATGCATTGTTTGCATCACACACTCAGTGGATATGCCAATGAGGATTGCACAGTCAAGGATGGAGTAATTAGAATTCATTCAGAGCAATTCTTCAGCAGAGATTACGCAGTGGAGGCAGGCTAGCAGGTGGCATAGATCGGTGCATGGATTTGCAAGATTGGGCCTGATTAGTGTATGATGATTGTACTGTACTGAGGGCTTGTGATAAGCTTTGTATGTTTGTATGAGATTGTCATATGATCTCCATGTTACATAATATATATTTTGGGTTTTCAGCTTCATGCTTTCCCAGTTAAAAACTGTGTTATGTGCAATTGATAATTTTTGTTTATGCTTCACATGTGTGTGCAATTAATTTTTCCGCAAAAGATTAACAAGTGGAATAGATTCAGTATCTTGCATAAAGTTAAATAGTGTGAGATCAGGTGGATCTTGGACATATGCATGCTTAGTGCATATAATTTCTGCAATTTTGACAACAAGTTTCTTGACTTAATAAAATATAACTGTTTCTGTAAAAAAAATAAAAAATTACTTGCGTGCATGAATACCTAAATGAGGTCCTCTTGCTTTCGAGAATAATTTGTTGGAGTAGTTTAATATTGGAGCAAACCTCCCTCAACTAGATGAAGTAGCAACGAAGTCAACATTGACTTTGTTGTTGCTCTATTGGATTGAGGGTGTTTTTCTCCAGGATTATCCAAATCCTAATTTATTCTCTACTGAACAGGGCCAACCATGTGAAGGTGGAAGCTCTCATGGCCCATCCCCCCTCAAATGACTCTCAATTTCCCAGTACCCAATATATCTAATATATAGGAAATAGTTGAAAGAAACACATTAAAATACATAAAAAACAAATAGAAAGCATTCATTCGTAAATCCACAAAATATTTCATCTCAATAAATTTTATCATAAAAAATATGTTTACATAATATGAAACAATTTCATTTACATAAAGATACATATAACAATTATTCATTAACATATAAAATCCATTCATTCATTCATTAATCATAGACACTTCATCTAAAAGAAATTATCATCAAAAATATGTTTTCATAAGATGGTGCGTGTTGTTTCTAATGATATAACTATTACAATAATTTATTTTTCTTTTTATTTATTTTTTATGGCCTGGTCGTGTACTCATGATGTTGTCGAGGTCACCGCAAGAGGGGCAGATCATCAATTGTAACAAAAAAGAAACGTTAAATTGATATTTTTTGTTATTATTCATTACTAAAAATAACATTAAAGTTTTCTTTACCTCGTGCACTTGTCAACACTTCGATCTCCCTGTAAATGTTTCTGCAATTCACATTTTCAGCTTCCTCTCTATAATAGTCTCTAAGATTCTCTGCTTCCTCTCCATTTCTCGATCCTGTAATAGGTTATCTTACTTATTGAATGAATTATTCACTACCCTATTTCAAATGGTGAAATAGTAGGTTATTAATAGTTATTAGTTAATGTGCATTTGAATCAACATGAACAATTTGAATTGAACACGACTTGTAGGCTTGTAATGAAGGCCAAATTGATTATCTTATGTTTGGAGGCTAGATTTGAAGGATCAATGGTGATACTTTTGGGATAAGGAACCATTTTGGTGGAGGAGATATTTAGACACAAAAAAAATATTCCTTTCCTGACCTTAAGGATCCCAAGAAGGGTGTCTTACAAAAACGACTTTGACTTTGACTCAACAAAAAATTGGCTCCACAATGCCCAAAAGATGTATTTTAAGGCAAACATTTAAGAAATTAGATTTCAGATCCCTACCCCTTGCTCATTAAGTGTTTTCTTTTCTATAATGGATATGCAGTCAAAGGAACCTTTTTTGTTAACAAAATATTTCCATGTAAAACGATCCATTTTCGAGAGTCAATGATAAAAGTTGAAAGAGATGAAAATTATGTTCATTACTCGAGTATCAAATCCTTGGAAATATGTGGAACGATCTGTAAGTCGAACACAACATCCCTTTCAATACATTTGATAAAATTTCTTACTTATGGAAAATTCCAAAAGATTTAATTATTAAGCTTGTAGTCGATTCTATAAAAAAAAAATTAGAATGAACTTAAAGATGAAAAAAAATCTTGGAAAGTTATACAAAAATATAGAGATTTAGATGATGAAAACATGTCTTAGAATGTTATCATGTGGAATTCCTTTGCATTAACGAATGCTTATTGTATTGAATGGAACCACCCTTGGGGTACCATGAATGAAATGTGAAGTAACGATCTCAAAATAGGTATCTGGAACAAACACATGAAACTGGTGACTATGTGACATGATTTCGTTAATTGGCGATTATGTGGCATGCTGGAATATCATAATGATGTGTAAATAGGTATGAATTTAGCTTACATGGCATGTTAATGTATTCACTATTTCTAATCAGTCAAAACTATGAACTTCCAGATTGCGGTACAATCCAATACAAATTTATTCATGAAAATGAATTCCACATGATAACATTTTAAGACATATGTGGTCATCATCTAAATATCTATATTTATTTACAACTTTCCAAGTTTTTGTTTCATCTTTAAGTTCATTTTGATTTTTTTCTATAGCATTGATTACGAGCTTAATAAAGAAATCATTTGGAACATCTCCATAAGTAATAAATGCGATCAAACATCTTGAAAGGGATGTTGTGCTCAACCTATATCTAGTTCCACAAATTTCCATGTAGTTGAAACTTGGGTAACGGACATAATTTCCATCTCTTTCAACTTTTATCATCGACTCTCGAAAATGGATCGTTTTACATGGAAATATTTTGTTAACAAAAAATGTTCCTTTGACTAGATAACTATTATAAACAATAAAACATTGAATGATCAAGGTGAATACGTTTGAAATCTAATTTCTTAAATGTTTGCCTTCAAATATATTTTTTGGGCATTGTGAAGCCAAATTTTTGTTGAGTCAAAGTTGAAGTCATTTTTCTAAGACACCCTTCTTGGGCTCCTTAAGGTTAAGAAAGGAATAATGTTTTTGTGTATAAATATCTCCTCCACCAAATTAGTTCCTTCTCCCAAAAGGATTACCATTTATCCCAACTCAAACTTGGCCTCCAAACAAATGATAATCAATTCGGCCTTAATTACAAGCCTACAAGTCAGGTTAAAGTCAAATTGTTCACGTCTTCTCAAATCCACAATGACCAATAAGTATAAATAAAATAATATTTCACCATTTGAAGGAAAGAAGTGAAGCATTATTTCAAGAAGTAAGAGAAACTATTACAATACTGAGAAATGGAGAGGAATGAGAGAATCTTAGAAGACTATTATAGAGAGGAAGCCGACAATGTGAATTGCATAAACAATTACAGGGAGGCTGAAGTTCCTTGCTGCAAATATGATCACAGAAAGGGTTGTTACTATTGCAGAAGTAAGGAGGAGATTTATGAAGCAGGAAGGCCGATATTTCTGAAGTAGGATGGCTGAGACTATTGCAGAAGGAGGGTACAATTTTTGAAATTGAAACAGAAAGAGCCAAGAACCATGATTTCATAGAAAATTGCAAGAGGAACTTGTCTGGTGGTTGGAGTAAGTCTATTTATTTAGTCAAAGGATCAAGTGTGTCTCAACCTGATTTAATATAATAGAGAAAGACTTGACTTGGTTTTCTCCTTCATAGGGGTTTTTCCCTGGTTGTGTGCTTACATCTTGCATTCTTGTATTTGTGAAGGATTCATCTTGGAATTTACTTGATGAAAGAAACACTAACATAATCAACATGTAATTTTACAAGTAAATGTCAAGATAAGAGAAATCAAATTGAAGAATCTAACTCACCTAATTCCCTAGATTTATTGACAAAGGGGAGGTATTGGACCTAATTTGAGTCACACAAGTAATTTAGTATCTTCAATAAGTATAAGGAAAATTAAAAGCAAGAAATAGGTGAAGGATAACAAGGAAATAAAGAAGGTATATTTTTTTTGGCTTGTGCATGAATTCTTTGTTTAGAAAGCTCACACACATGGGAAGTTATCTTTGTTCATATTTTGAGCTAGAGAAGAGCAACAAACCGAGTTATAGAGAGAAACATTGTTGTTTGGGTGGCTGACGTATCACTTGGTGAGTTTTCTTTATCAAAGTTCTTGGAAGTATTCCTTGAATTTCTATAAGAAGAGAATTTTTTGGGATTTTACCCTGTGGAGGGTTTTGGCCCTGGCCTAGAGCATATTTTTGGTGCCATTGATTTTATTGTGATATTCTTTATTGGCATTTTTTTTATGACGAAGACAAAATAATAATGATGAGGTGAACTAACATTATATCACAATAATTTTCAATATAACAAGAAACCCTAATTCTGTTTCCCTAGTTTTTCTCAACATCTATGGTCTTGGAATATTTGCAATGTAGAAATAAAAAATTTCTTGAAATCAAATGCAACGCAAAACTAAATCATGCACCTGGTATGAGGGGTGAAGGTGGAAGCTCTCATGGCCCCTCAACCCCCTCCCCCCCCACACATCACTCTCAACTCCCTAGTACCCAATCTATCTACTGTATAGGAAATAGTTTAAAGAAAGGCATTTACATGAAAAAACAAATATATCAAACATTCATTCATTCGTAAATCCACAAAATATTTCATTTCAATAAATTTTATCATAAAAAATATATTAAAATAATATGAAACAACGTCATGTACATAAAGATACATATATAAATTATTCATTAACATATAACATTCATTCATTCATTAATCATAGACACAAAATGCTTCATCTAAAAAAAATTATCAGAAAAATTATGTTTTCATAATATGGTATGCGATATTTCTAATGTTATGAAAATAACTCACAAAATAGAATAAAAGACTGATCAACAACTTATAAATTATCCACTTCGAGGGGGAAAACTCCTTTACATTACATAAATGAACAATTCTTGGATGATTCAAATGAAAAACCTCCTTTCTATATATAGGAGTCTAAAGGGCCACAATATAATCAGAGCCAACATAACAATAATAATGTAAGGGCACAATAATGATAATGGTGGGCTTCTATGGGACACAATAATAACACTATGGGGACTACATGGGCACAACAAGAACAATAAGGGGGCTATACTAATAATAATAATAAGGGAATACACTAGTATTATAGGGGCCTAACATGCCCTTCTCCTTCAAAAAAGTGTTGTCCTAAACTCTTGAGTAGTTATGGATGCTTCTGTATAAAATTCTCATCCTCCCATGTGGAATGTTCAGCGGGCAAGTTCTTCCATTTGATGAGATACTCTAAAATTGATCGATTTCGTAATTGTCGTGTTCTTGATCCCGTGACTGCTTCAGGTTCCAATATGATTTTTTCTTCCTTGTCGAGTTCTAGCAATATTGTTTGAACTGGGAGATTTTCACATATTACCTTATTTAAGCATGAAACATGGAAAACTGGGTGCACTTGGGAAGATGCAGGTAGCTCCAATTTGTATGCCTTAGTACCAATATATAAGCGATCTTTGTACCATAATAAATCATTTTTCTAGTTAAATGTTTCAAATGTACTAGGATCTTGCTACAAATTTTGAATGAGTGCCCACACTTCTTTTTCATTCTTCCATTCATCCCTTGGTTTAGTTATCCAATCTGGTTGGATAATAGAAATGGCACAAAGCAATTCTTCCACATCCTCATCCTTTCTTGAGAGTGCATCTACAACAACATTTTTCTTCCCTTTTTTGCAGATGATTTCAAAGTCATAACTTAACATCTTTGTGACTCATTTTTGCTGCTCCTATGAAGATAATATTTGTTCTAAAAATTATTTAATACTATCATGATCCTTTTTTACCTTGAAGTGTCTTCCCATTAGGTAAGGTCACCATTACTTAAGTGCATGTGGTATTTCCAACATTTACTTCTTATAAATATGTTTGTGTAAAAACTTTCCTTCGATTGGATGACTTTCAAAAGAAATGGGTCTTCCTTCTTGCATCAAAACAACACCAAGTCCATTTCGTGAGGCATCTCATTCCACAATAAAGGTTTTTGTGAATCCTGGCGTAGCTAAGACCGGTGCTTGGCACATTGCCTCTTTAAGATGTTCAAATGCCTTAGTTTCTTCTAGAGTCTAAGAAAATGCATATTTGTTAAACATGGTAGTGCTCTAAGTACTTTTAAAGTCAAAGTAAAGTACTCATAATAAATTTCATTTCACACTTTTTGAATAAAATATATTATTTTCATTTCATATTTCTTGAAAGAAACAATGCATATCACATTTATTGTATTATATTATATTATTTTTATGTAGTATATTAATTACATGTTATTATACAATTTAAATAATATAAATTTTAATTAATAGCATACAATATAATTAAAAATTTATAAATTTATATTTATATTTTATTTTAAGTTATTTAAGTACAAAGGACAAATGCATTAGTTGTTCAATGATAATGATTTTTTCTTGAAAAACTCATTCTTATTTATAGTTACATCAATACAATTTTTTTATTAATTTTATTTTGGTACAACTTTTGAATTGAATTTAGCTATGGTTACATGGCTTGTGGTGAAAAAAGTGAATTGCAAATTCATAAATATTATTTTATTGGTTTAGTTATTATTTTATTATTTCCTTAGGAGGCCCATTTTCGACCTCAAAATTCCCCTAATGAAGAAACATTTGGAGGTTTTTGCATATAATTGTTTCTCCTACAATAGTTTGAACACCCTATCAACATGTTGAACATGATCCTTACAAGAATTGTTGTAGATTAGTATATCATAAAAAAATACTAACACAAATTTTCTACGGAAGGGTTTTCCAAATGGAATTCATCAAACCTTGAAATTTAGAAGGTGCATTGGTAAGACCAAAAGGCATGACCAAAAATTCATAATAACCCTCATGAGTTCTAAACGTTGTTTTCGGAATATCTTTATTCTTCATTCTTATTTGATGATATCTTGAATGAAGATCCAACTCGGAGAAGTAAATTTCTCCATATAATTCATCCAATAGTTCGTCAATGACATGAATGGGAAATTTATCTTTAATAGTGAGCTTGTTGAGCTCCCTATAATTCGGACACATGTGCCATGATCCATCCTTCTTGTGCACCAATACTACTAGAGCAGAGAAAGATCTTTGACTAGGTTGAATTAGACCATCCTCTAGCATTTTAGCAACCATACATTCAATTTCACTCTTTTGGGCATAGGGATATCTGTAAGGCATGATGTTTGGTGGAACACTTCTTGGAATCAAATGACTACAATGTTCATGATCAAAAATATGTGGGAGGCCTTTGGGAGTCTCAAATACCTTGGAATGATTGTCTAATACTTTTTGGAGATATGGAGAAATATATGATTTCTATGTTTGAACCTCTAGTGAGCATAATTGTGCAATTACGCCTCGTTTTTGTTTATTTAGAAGATTTGTCATGCCATTAGAGCTGATAATCTTTACTGGTTTCCATGCGATACCCCTTAATTCAACTTCCTTTCCTTCCCATTTTTTTTAAAGAAAAGTTCTTGAAAATTAAAAGATATCATACCCAAATATTGTAACCATTGGAATCCTAGTACAACAACAACACCACCCATTGGTGTGGAAATCATTGGACTATTCAATACATATTATCCCATGGATAGCCTTATATTATGGCACTTTCCATAGGAATTTATAGTTCCTCCATTTGCAACCATCACTTGACACTTTGGTGCTGGATATAGGAAGCAATTCAATTCCTTGGCTATCTTACAATGAATAAAATTATGGGTACTACCTGAATCAATCAACAATATTACATTTTTCTTCTTGATATGTCCTTTTATCTTGAGAGTTTGAGGAGTGATAATTCCTGCCAATGCATTACAAGACATGGTCGGATTCATTTCTTTTTTTTTTGGGGTTGGTTCCTGCTGTCTATCCTATTATATTGACGTTTCTTGTTCCTTTTCTTCCTCTTCTTCACAATCTATGTAAAATAATTTCTTCTCAACACACTTATGACCTTTAGTGTATTTTCTATCACAACTATAAAAAATTTCATTTTCCCTTTTTTCCTCCAATTTTTGTGGTGTGAAACTTGTAGGGTGTGAAATGCTAAGAGCAACGACACTTCCATCTTTATAGTTGTGAGTGGTAGACTTCCTTGTTTCCATAAGTTTTCTTTTAACTTTTCTTGCCACCCTGAATTCCTTCTCCAATGAATCAGGTTCCTAAAGGCAAACCTCATGTTGGCTGTTATCCTATAAGGTCCCTATGAATACATCAATCATATGCTCCTTTGGAATATCATTTACCCTGATACTCAATTTTTGGAAGTCCTCAATGTGCTCTGCCATTAAACCCTTTTGTTTGAGATTTATCAATTGGCTAAATACAATGTTTCTCTTTGTATCATCACGATGTGTTATCATTTCTTTTGTGAAAATTGAACAAGTGACAAGTGGTTTACGAGAACAAAGCCATCGATACCATACAAACTAACTGGGTTATAAATATAAAGTTGCAATGTGTACCTTTTGTGAGTGTTTCGCATCATGGAGATCAAAATATTGCTCCATTTGTAGTATCCATGTTACCAGATCCTTCCCATCAAAATTACTCATATGTATATTTGGAATGTGGTTGATATTAAAGCCAACATTTGAGTTTCTAAAATCACAATTCATTTTCCTTTTTTCCTCATCATGATTTTCATGGATTACCTTATCCCCACAGGGAAGCCATTCTTGCAACAACTTTGTCAAACCTTCCTTCAAACCATACATGTCTGCTTTCAAACCCTCCATATTAGTTTCTATGCCATCCTTCAAACTATCCATCTTAGCTTCCATGCCATCCATATTGGCTTCCATGCCTGCTTTTAAACAATCCATGTAATCTTTGGTTTCTCTTTGTGAGAGCGAAATTTGTTGCACTTGGTCCCGTAATTTTGATATATCATGCTGCAAGTCTTCCTCTTCATGCGTCATAGTAGATTTTTTCTGAGGGCTTAATGGGTGTGGAATTAATTTGTTTGGTAGGAATTTTATAACCCAATACTGATATCTATGCTTTAATATGCCTTTGGAATCACTTCAAACTGATTTTTCAAACAAAATTTATGCAATTAAAAAAACACACACCTTTTTCTTTATTTTAAGAACTCGATCTTGAAACGGTTGTAACTCTGTAATTTTGGATCTCCAAGGTCTGAAATTTGGTCTTGTTGTAGCCCTTTGAATCTACTATCCAACCCCACAAGTCAGACTAAGATTTGATTCTTCAACAAGGATTTATGCCCGATCTTCCATGATTCCTTGATTATAGACTGTTTTGGTAGAGTGAACTTGTACAACGTGCCACATGTCACTGTTTCTACCTTCGGCCTTGAAATTTCCACACAAAAAACTACATTCTGTGTAATTTCTGCTACTTTTAAAAATATTCAAATCTGATGCCTGAAATGAAAGTTATGATGATTTTCCTAGGTCACCTGTTTGAGGCTGAATTTTGGATCCTACAAAAACCTTAACTTCCCCAAATCATATCTCCAAAAATATAGCAAACCAATATCTAAATTTTTTACAAGACGTTTACCAACATTTAGGATCCATGTGGTCGAAATTTTAGCTTCTAAAGCATCGTATAAAATTTTTTATCGATAAAATTCCAAGATGACCTGTTTGAAGAAGCGAAACCCTATAATCCAAAGCGTTGATACCAAATGTTATGCAACCAAATAAAAAAATAGAAGAAAATATAGATCAATGACTTAAAGATTATCCACTTCGAGGGGGAAATCTCCTTTAAATTACATAAATGAACAATTCTTTGATGATTCAAATGAAAAAACCTCCTTTCTATATATAGGATTCTACTGGGTCACAATATAATTAGAGTTGACATAACAATAATAATATATGGGCACAACAATAATAATAGTGGGCTTCTATGGGGCACAATAATAACAATATGGGGACAACATGGGCACACCAAGAACAAAAAGGGGGTTATACTAATAATAAAAATAAGGAGATACACTAGTATTATAGGGACCTAACATCTAATGATATAACTAGTACAATCATTTTTTATTTTTTATTTTTATTTATTTTTGATGGCTTGGTCGTGTATTCATGACATTGTCGAGGTTGCTGCAAGAGGGGTGCATCATCGGCTGTAACAAGAAAGAAATGTTAAATTGATATATTTTTTTAATTATTCATTAATAAAGATAGCATTAGAGTTTTCTTTACACTCATGCCCTATTTGACACTAATGAAATCGATGCCTTTTGCTCCTCTTATGGCTTCCATGTGGTCATGTCTATATGTTGTGGTGTGAACTCTGCCAAAAAAGGCTATATAAGAAAGATTTTTTCTTTTTTCTTTTTTTTCAATTAGGCAATGTAAAAGTTAAAAAACAAAAACTCATACTTGAACTTATGAAATAAAAAAAATCCCTTTGAAATATGGCTATTACCTCATATCTTTGAAGATGTTGGTTGAAAATGTTTATCCTATCTTTAATATTAGGACTTTCATTTCTAATACCAGTCAAGCATGCAATTTCTTCGGTTGTTCTAACCACAAGCTTATTGATTTTTACTTTTGGGTAAGGAGGCATGCACAACTCTATCATCATCAAACCAATAATGATCATTAATCACTTCACTAAGCACTTCTTCAGCAACATTTGTGGGCTGCTCTAAGGATGGTTCCTTCCCCTTATCACCCTGTTTAATTTGTAATTTTATTCCACCATCCTTAGCTATAGACATTCAAATATTTGAATTTGATGAAACATTTTAGATCAATAAAAAAATCCAATTTAGTGATTTAGATATATTAGATTGGGCATCATTTGGCTGGGAACCATGATAAGGTGACTGGACAATGGGATATAATATTTTTGTTAATTGAATTGAATTGGATTAGTTCTATATTAGGAGGCCTAGTTAGTAGTACTAAGTGTTTCAATGATATAGTTAAATGAGAATCCTATCTTTTGTTGATCATTATATTTTCACATGGATAGTTGAGTTAATTATCACCATGAGTTGAAACCATTATGTAATTGAAAAGGGCACATGAAGATGAACAATTTAATCATTGAAACTTATAGGATTAAACCCTTAGCTATTCATTTGGAAGGTTGATTGTGGCATCAAAACTAAGGGATTAGTTCAAGGAGAAGAGAAGAAAGGTATTATTCAAAGAAAGGAAGGCATATACTCTTTTATTAACAAGAACATTAGAAGTATTGTAACACGTATGGTTGCACGAGTAAATGCTCTATCTCATGAGCATGGATAAAAGAAAAAGGATATTATCCTTTGGAAAGATGCATGAAGGCATGGTTCACATATTGAATGGATGAAATCAACACAATATTTCCTCATATGGAATAAGAGGTGGTTGAAAAAATGAAGGAACTATGACTAGAAGTTCCTGGGAACAATATGTGAAGAAAAAGAATTCAACTATAGTCTCATCATATGATGATTTAAAAGAGTTGGACATGAAATCTCCATGAGGAAAGGTATGAATACCTTGATAAAGGAAGAAGACCCTTGACATTGAAAACCTTTGAGATGTGAATGTGCAAGATGTTGATAGTGAAAGAAGCAGATGTCATGATGAAAGGACATCATAAAAGGTAACTTTGAATTTTTTCATTTTGATTTTTTAATAACATCTGGTTGGTTTGATACAGGGCTACCGAAATAGAGTTTTATATGTCACCTACAAACAAGAATGGATGGAAGATCCTAAAAGTAACCTGTATTGGAAAAGGTATTTGGAAAACACATCAATTGAAGAACTTTCTGACTAATGTTTTTTTGATAAATCCGTAAACTTGATAAAGAGAAATGTCCTTTCCTACCACAAGAGAAATACTATTCCCATGGGATTTGATGAGACTTGTCTTATACCAATGACTATTGTGGCTTGGATTTGGAAAATGTAGTGAACCCATTTTGTCTTAGGTTTAGCACCCATTTGTGTTCTCTAGGGTTGTGACAAGGTCAAAGTCAAGGTAATGATGTAAAATCCCATGAAGGGCTCTTGAATTGATGTAAAAGAAATATTTTAAATGTGAAAATGAGATCTAGAAGCTACCAAGTGATGGGTTGACCATCCCATCAAGTCGGCCCCATAAGAGGCCCTTGGACCTCACCAAAATACTACATAAAGGAGAGGTATTCAACCTCATTGGAGATATATAAAAAATTCACAGTCTTCAATAATCCTGAGAAAAATTCAGAGCGAGAAAGAAGAGAAGGATAGCGAGGAAAGGAATAAAAGTATATTTTTTTCTAACTTGGGAATTAATTATTTGTTTGGAAAGCTCACATACTTGGGAAGGAAGCTATCTTTGTTTAGATTTTGAGCCAAAGAAGAGCATCAAATCGAGTTAAAGAAAGAAGCATGTTTGGGCGGTTGGCCTATCACTTGGTGATTTTTCTTGATCAAAGGTCTTATAAGCCTTCCATAAATTTCCAAAAGAAGAGAAGTTTCTGGGTTTTCTGTGTGCAGAGATTTTTCCTCGGCATGGATCCTATTTCTGGTGTTCTTGTTTGCATTGCGATTCTCTTTATTGGTATTTTATTGATAATAAACACATCATAATGATAATGATAATGGAATGACACAACACGATTATAACATTATGTGCAATTATATATAAATAAAAATAACAATATAGCAGAAATAAAAGGAAAATAAGAAGAAAATCATTCACATATAAAGACACTTGTTACAAATTTACACTAGCCATAGAAACATTGAAACCACTAACATATATGAACTGTCATTACTGTAATATCATCAACTTTGTCATGCCAATAATATAATTAGGGTTTGAGGTTTCAGAAATGATAGCATGGGTACCTTTTCTACATGGTGTTATACTACTATGTTGCATACTAAATTATAATGAATAAATCAAACATGGTGCAATACTACTATGTTGCACACATGTCATGCCATGCTAATATCATGTCAATATAATAGACTGTATATATATATATATATATATATATATATATATATATATATATACACGATTACTGCCAATTATACCATGCAATTTGGTCGCATAATAGAGGTGGCATATATACAACAGGGGGTGCCAATATACCACAGTACACTAGTTCCTAGAACAACAACGCCGAAAATGGAGACAAGACTGCATATGAAGAGGAATGATGTGATGCCAAGGTTTTAATGTAAATGTGATGTATGATACCTAGACTATCATATGTTGAGTTTTCTTGAGTGATGGGGTAGCATTGGATGTGTTATAGCTCCCAAAATTTGTGGAGGGACTAGAATACATGAGATCTCCAAGACCCAGAAAAGGATTGGGAAATTTCATCTAGTTTGAGAGATAATTAATTAATTAATAATTTTAATCATGGAGCCTAAGTCTAACTTAGGAAAATTAAATTTTTAAAGGTAATTAATTAAAACATGTGATGAAATTGTCTTAAGTCACACAGATCAAGCTTTATTTTAATCTTAGCCATCGATTCAAGATCTGATCATGGCCATTGGTTTCCCAACGAGGAAAGTATAAAGGAAATGCTTGGGGTTTTTTGGAGGAAACACATAGAGGTAGAGTACTGAAGCTAAGCTGGAATTCTAGGGTGTGGTTTGTTAAGAATTTCTAGAAGTGTTTCAGCTAGAGAGAGGGGTAGTTTTGGAAAGGGGTTGATTTGATCCCGGTGCCTAGAATCAGCAAGAGGCAGAGAGCAGCTTCCAGAGGCAACGCAGAGAAGCAGAGGCAACAACAACAGAGAGGGAAAAAATTGCGTAGCACAGTGGCAGCTTCAACTACGCAGGTGCTACACAGTCCCTTCTAGGGCAACATGGGATCCATCTGGGTTATGCAGAGACCCTCAGGGGCAACATAGGGTCTGCCTCACCCATTCCGGGGTTACACATCCCTCTCCAGGCCAACACAGAGGCATGCAAAGGCTATCTACGTTGACACGGGGGCTTCAGGGGCAGCGTTGGGGTTTCTAGGGCCAAGATCTGACTGAGTCTTGTAAATCCCATTTGAGGGTGTGGATCAATCAACGTTTTGGTATCAAAACAACAAGTAGCTGTAGATATTTATATTATCTGTCAGGTTTGTTAGCCACCTATAAAATTTGTCATATCAAATGGTGGCTAAAATTCTTTTTTAGCCTTCAAGAAACAATTCATGTCCAAAATTGTGAGTTCTTGAAGTCTTGTGATGATCTTTACCCTCTGAGATAATCTTCACTGTTGTTTCCCTCTTTATCCTAAAAAAGCCTGCTATTACCAAGAAGACTGCTTAAAATCCCATTTTTCCCTTCATTTTACCCCTCCTTCCACTCATAAATAAACTCCATTTTCATCCCTTTTTCCTCCATAAAAATCCTCCAAAATAACTTCATTTGGTTTCCAAATCAACCAAATCCCCTTTTAAAACCTTTTATTCCCCTTTACTTGGTTTTAAAATTCCCTCTTTCCTCTACCGGAACCCTCAATTTGCCTCAAAAACTATGTTTTTAAGCCTAAAAATAGTCTTTTTCCATTATAAAGGTTTTTAGCCCCTGAGGGCTTAACTCCCGTAAACCCTCCGCCTCATAAGACCTTAAACCCCACAACCGGGCGCTAAAGGCCTTAAAACTCTTTCTCGAACCTTACTTTCCTTTGTTAGTTCATAAAACCTGACTTTCCTTTCATTTCTTCTGTTCCCCGATGAAAAGGTTTAAATGAATCTGGGCCATCAATCTCTGCATATCAACGACCATCAGCTAATCGCATCGCAAACGTTCATTTGACCCTTTTCTTGGTTCTTTACCTTTTCTCTGATGCGATCCCGCAATCGTTTCTCCGCTGTTGGTCTGATCTACTCCGCCTAGATCCAACGATCCATATCGCTCCATTCTCCAAACCCGCCATTCCACCTTTTCCCTTCATGATTAAATCTCCACCGTCGATCTAGTTTTTAGATTGACATCTCTCGCTCCATTGCAAAATCGGCAATCTAAAAACCCTTATCATGTTCCTTTGACCTCCGCTGATTGCGATGCCCCGATGAAATCTCGGTCGTCGAATCCACAAGAATCGACGGCTCAGATTAAATCACGCTCTGCTCAAAAGTCCTCACCACCGCACCCTCCGACTAAAACTCCATCGTTGATCTCTCTTAGATCTAATGGCCCATGCTCAATCGCATCGACACATTCCATTTTCACCTTGCCTTTTTCTCCCGCCGATTGCGATCCTGCGATCAAATCTCCGTCGTTGATCTTCTCTGATCGGACGGTCCACATTACTTCCAGTCTTCAACCCCTCCCTTTTCATTTCTCCCCCATTAATAGATCTTGACCATATATTCCCATGATCCGACGGTCGGGATCTAAACTGCCATTAACCCCACTCATCTGTTCCGCCCGTGCATCTTGCCCTCCATCATGTGCGATCTGCATTGTTGGATTTGCTGCCCCTCATCCGAAGGCCATAATTGTGTTTCACGTTATTTTTGTGCCTGAAATTTAACACCAAAAAATTACGCGAAAAAAGCGGTATTGGGAGGGACATGTTTTGAATGCTGACCTATATCGTGTTTTTTCGACCAAAATCTAAAACCACTTGAGAGCTGCGCAAAAACCATTCTGGTTTTTTTCCTTACCACTTTTCTCCACAGCATTGACCTTTTGGCTTTTAATCTTGGCCATCGATCTTTTATATTGAATGGCTTACGTTATGTTCTGACCCCAAGTCATTCCCTTCCTCTATCCTCCGAAGATTTCATCGCTTAATATTAACCGTTTGTCATTGTAATCCGACGGCTCTGATTAAACTTCCCCACCAATTGCATTTCCCCCACCATCTGAACTCCCGATCAAAATCCATCGTTCATCCTCCTGATCGAACAGTCCGGACTTAATCTTTCTACCATTCACTCGGCAGCATCCCAATTAACCCCATCTAGCGATCTTGACCATTGGTTTTTTTCATCTAATGGCCATAATTTAATCTCGCACCCCAGATCTCCAAAGCAGCCTTTTAACCTATCTTTCATGAATTTTCTTAATTTTTGTTTGTTTTTGCAGGTTGTTAAGGTTTTATCCGTAGTTTTAAAAAGAAACAAAGGCCAGGGATGACAATCATGAGTCCATCTATTCATGAAGAAAGTGAACCTACAGGGTTCAGATTATGATTCTGCCTTTGCCTCATGAGCATTGATGATCTCATGAGACCTTGCGATACTGCCAAAACAACACGAAGCACGATGAATATCAAGCAGCCAAATGCATTAAATATGAAAGGATGGGATAAGCGAGAAAGAAAGATTAATATTTTAAACAAAGTATAAAGAAGGTTAATGCTCACAAAACTTCAGGTAAATCAATCAAAGGCCTAATCGAGAGATAAAGACGGTATGAAGACGGAAATAAAGATCAAACTGATAGGCCTAAAAATAAAATAAACATGAAAAAGTGTTTCTAGAATAACGAAAAGTGAGTCTATATCAGTCCGAAGGGCCTCCACTGCCACATTAGAGGCTAATTTAATCCTCTCTAGCTACCAAAGTTCCACCTGCATCTCTCCATAAATTAGAAGAAGGCAGAGTTATTGCCTCAGTCAGTGATATTTTGTTTAAAGCAGGCAGAGTTATTGCTAACTCGCCTCAAGAGTTTTTAAGTCAACAAAATCTGACCAACATGCTTAATACTTAATGAAAATCAATTAATACAAAGGAAATATCAGAAAACTTCCCCATTGAGCCCCTCAAAGGCTGAGAAGCATTAACTTGTATTAATTGAACTTAGAGATATTTTCTTTCATCCCACCTCCTCATTTCTTCTATAAATACTTTTGTAGAAGATGAGATAAAGGTTGGTCTCTAGATATCTGTAGCATGTAAATAGTTTTCTAAAGCTTATGAAGCTCTGTTTGTAATTGAAGATACATAAGCTGAGAAGAGAAAGTTTTCTAAGTTGTTGAGACCTTTTGGACTTGAAGATTGTACTGGTTTGAACATCAATATACGAGTCAAATTCTATGGGATCCTGATCTACATTAATGGTGATGTTTTTCTTATTGTAAATTGTATTCCTTAATGTTTTTCGTATTTTCCATTTTCTCTGATAAAGAATAGCAAATATAGAGCTAGGATTTACTATTAAAGGTACCTTGCTCTCACTGATAAGCTTTATCTTTATGTTTTCCTCCTTTGTGTATTTGAGAATGATTTAATACAGTATAAAACAGTTAAGGAATTTTGGTAAGCCCATGTATTACAATCCAAAACTTTAAACATTTTTCTTGAATGAGATCTTCATTACATGCTAAGTAATACTGAACTAGGGAAGTTTATGGTTTGCCCTGTCCTCTAGTTTCTTCTCCAATAGTTTGTCTTGAAAATTTCCCTTAGAGTATGCTGAAGGTAGGTCTATATTTTAATGATATCTTACTTGATCTTAAGTTACTCTTATATTTGTCTTAACTTTTTTCATCCTTTCTGAAAGTAGTCATGTGTATTACTGGATTGTTTGTCTGATAAGTTAGCTTTAATACAAGCTTGTCCAAAGAAGTCTATGGTTAGCCCTGTCCTTTGGCTGGTTTCAAACAGTTGCTTAGAAAGAATTTTCTTGTTTGGAAAGTTGATAAATCCTTGTTGAAATTATTAGCTTCTTCCTTGTAGACTTGATGTTTCAATTAAATCCTCTATGACTCCATAGCCCAATGGATTGAAAATACTTCCCTCCTATCTTATTAGTTGAATCATTCGCCCACTTATTTACACCTTCACCCTTCATATAGACTTCCTTCACCTTTATTTATCTTTGCCCAACCAAAATGAAAAAAACTCTTGTTCTTAATAACTAGCCTAATATCACACCTAAAAGCCTTTAAAGGTAAATCAATAGTTTCACTTATAGATAGATCCCTCTCTGGATTCGGGAGGGCTAGATCCTAGAATCCCAAAGTGGTTCATATGTAGGCTTTGCAATTTGTATTTTCCTATCTTGCAAATTACAGAGACCTAACATTCGAGCTTAGTGGGGAGTGCAGGTAAATTTCATCTTAGACACCCTTAAAACCTCAGAAGACCCATAATATCTTTAGGTTGGTATTCATAATAAACATGGTGGTGGAACCATAAAACATTTTACCTCCTTAAGAGCTAAAAATTTTCCACCTGGCGACTCCACACTCTATAACTCCCAAAAGACCAAATGACTCCAGTGGTAGAAGACCCTGAACTGGTTGAATAGACACAGTGACCTCTTTCTTGATTTACAAACATGATTCCAAGGATACAACGAAGATATGCCCCAATGAGTAGAGATCATATCCCTGGGTTTCCACATAAAATGCCCCAGGTGAATTGGGATGACAACCTGCCTGTTTTTCAAGGTGAAAAATTTGATGACCCTCTATTACATCTCATCAAATTTCACATACATGTATGGAGTTTGAAAGTTGAATGGCATGAAGATTTCCTAATGAAAATTTTAATGTTAACATTAGAAGGAAAAACTAGGGATTGGTATGAATGGTTGAAATCTAGTAGTTTGTTTTCTTTAAAGGACCTTGAATATGTGTTTTATGAGAACTATAAAGGAAACACTACATCATTTTCATGGGGTGGAATACATTATGATCCATCACAAAACATCACCCAACACATTATATACAATGATGAGGATTTGGAAGAAATACATCCTGAAGATCTTTTAATAGCCATTCATGAGTTTAATATCCTATTGAAAAATTACAAGAAAATAGATGAATCAGTTGAGGAAGAAAACATCCAAGAAATAAAGAACATTCCTCAAGATATTCTTGAGAACACAAACAATGATTCATCATCCCTTATAGCTGAGGCTCAAGAAGACATCCTGCCTCAAAATCAATCTTCACAAGAGACAGAGAACTACTGTACTCCTGTTCAAAGGAACATAGAAACATCTTCCCCTTTGACATAAAAAGGAATAGATCAGTCTATTAATAAACAACCAGTCTCTGAATCTTTTTGCAAAACAAATACTCTTGACCATTCACATAGAGAACATTGTTGTATAGATTTAGAAAGTCCTTTTGTAGATCAGAATAAAGAAGGACTTGCTGATAACCCAATATGTTTGATTGGTAGTATTACTTATATTTGTGATTTTCCTAACTTTGATCTATCTAGTGATGATGCTTCCCAAACATAAGTTAACCTTGTAGGACCATCATTTGCAGATTTATGGGATGAAGATCAGTTCTTTCAAAGAAGTAATGAGCCAGTACAGACTATTTATGATACTGATGAAGAAAGTTATGAAATCTTGAAAGTAAGTGAAGATTCATTGGATCTTTACTCTACTCCATCTCAGACCATCAGTAATAATTTCCATGTGATTGGGAATCAGAAACATTTCATCTCAAAGGTCGAGGAGGAAAGAAATGAATAAATTTTTGAGCAGGTTGAAACAAAGGAGTCTTCCCTTGAAAAAGAGGAAGCCAGTGAACATACCCCTGATCAAGAATATAATAACCTCTTCACAGAGTACAGTTCACCAAATCAGAATATCTCAGGACTAAAAGAGGACAACACTGCCATATATGATGAGTCCTCTAGTTCAGATAATAATGAAGATAAGGAAGTTTTTCTTCCTCAAGAGAATATTTATCTCAATCCAATGGAGAAAGAAGAGGTAATCTTGGTTGAAACCTATCTTCAAAAAATTCTCAACCAAGTTAAGGATGATGATTCTTCCAAGCAACATATTGAAGATATAGTCCTCAAAGCTGATGTCTTAGAAGCATATTATCTACCAGACATGGAGGGCCAAAAAGAAGAGATTTCTCATCTTTTCTTTATTGATCCTATGGAAGAGTGTGTGGAGGCCCCAACTGGCTCAAATTATCAAGCATGGATCCTTTGCTAGAGCAAAAGACATAAAATGTTGTCACCTCCTGTGACAACCTTAATTTTAAAGATTAAGATTCACTATGTACTATGGTTACCTCTGACTAGTAGCCAGTTTCTCTATTCCTTTTTGTCACTACTCAAATGGTTACATTGGCACTTTTGTATCATATAAGAATGTAAATACTCCAAGACAGATTAGGTTAAGATAGGAATGTCAATAAAGCTCAACCTTTGAGCATTTAGTTAGTTGTTGATTTTTGCTTTGAAGAAAAATAAAAATAAAAAAACAATAGAAGATAGAAAAGAGGGCAGAGTGAAAACAAGAAAGGTACAACCCCATACCAAAAAAGAGAAACAAAGTCTGAAAGTGTGCAAGCTCAAATTCCACTCCTAAAAACACACTTCTAGTTAGTCATACAGCCTAGTCATGAGTAATTAGTGTTTCAATTTACTGCTAATAGGTTAGTGAATCAGATTTTCCAAACAACTCAATCTTGGCTTATCAGTAAGGTAGATTAGGATAGAAAAACAAAGGTTAAGACAAGCTCAAAATATGAACCTATGAGTTTCAAAAGAAAGAATGGCTCTAATATGTTTAAATATTGAGCCTAAGGTAGACAAAAAACTGGTTCTAATCTGCCCAAAACTTGAACTAGGAAGGAATGAAAGACAACTCAAACAAATGCAAAACAGAGCTGAAGAAACAATGAAGGATGTTTTGACTTTCAGATCTTAAGCCTTCACATTTTTGTTTTCATTTTCTGCAAATTTTAGTCTATGTGCAGCTTGTTTTAATGCCATAGACCAACAAAAAGTTAGACTGCTTAACCCTAGCTTGGCTATTTTTAAATTTCTGTTTTAGAATTTAGAGAATAAAAATCTATCAGACAGTCTAATCCTAACAGATAGTAGTTAGGTAGAGAAGCTTATGAACTCAACTGTTTAATCTGAGTTCATGGAGAAATAAGGGTAGAATTAGATAGTTTATGTTTTCAATAAAAGAATAAAATGTTGATGTTTAAGGTATGCAAGTCCAAATGCACCTTTTTGAAGAAAAAAATGCCAGGAAGTAGGTATGTAGGTAGATATTTGGGGAGGAATTTTTCTGCTGATATGTCTAATATTCTGCTCATCTTTCAAGCAGCTGATAAGAGAAGAAGAAAAGGTTGTCAAGGTACAAAGCCACTGATCTACATCCAGAGAATACTTTTCTAAGGTTCTTGACACCTCCAAGGAGATGCCATCCCAAGTTGGAGCTGCTGTTAGCCACATATAAAATTTGTCATATCAAATGGTGGCTAAAATTCCTTTTTAGCCTTTAAGAAACAATTCATGTCCAAAATTGTGAGTTCTTGAAGTCTTGTGATGATATTTACCCTCTAAGATAATCTTCATTGTTTTTTCCCTCTTTATCCTAAAAAATCTTGTTGTTACCAAGAAGACTGCTTAAAATCCCATTTTCCCTTCATTTTACCCCTCCTTCCACTCATAAATAAACTCCATTTTCATCCCTTTTTCCTCCATAAAAATCCTCCAAAATACCTTCATTTGGTTTCCAAATCAACCAAAACCCCTTTTTAAACCTTTTATTCCCCTTTACTTGGTTTTAAAATTCCCTCTTTCCTCTACCGGAACCCTCAATTTGCCTCAAAAACTCTGTTTTAAAGCCTAAAAACAGTATTTTCGATTATAAATGTTTTTAGCCCCGAGGGCTTAACTCGCGTAAACCCTCCGCCTCATAAAACCTTAAGCCCCGCAATCGGGTGCTAAAGGGCTTAAAACTCTTTCCCGAACCTTACTTTCCTTTGTTATTTCATAAAACCCGACTTTCCTTTCATTTCTTCTGTTCCCCGACGAAAAGGTTTAAATAAATCTAGGCCGCTGATCTTTGCAGATCAACGGCCATCGGCTCATCGCATCACAAACGTTCATTTGACCCTTTTCTTGGTTCTTTTCCTTTTCTTTGATGCGATCCCGCGATCGTTTCTCCGCCGTTGATCTGATCTACTCCGCCCAGATCCAACGGTCCATATCACTCCATTCTCTAAACCCGCCGTTCCGCCTTTTCCCTTCATGATTAAATCTCCACCATCTCCACCGTCGATCTAGTTTTTAGATCGACGGCTCTCGCTCCATCGCAAAATCGGCAATCGCAAAACCATTATACTGTTCCTTTGACCTCCGCCGATTGCGATGCCCCGATGAAATCTCAGTGGTCGAATCCACAAGAACCGACGGCTCAGATTAAATCACGCTCCGCTCAAAAGCCCTCATCACTGCACCCGCCGATTAAAACTCCACCGTTGATCTCTCTTAGATCTAACGGCCCGCGCTCAATCACATCGGCACATTCCATTGTCACCTTGCCTTTTCTTCCCACCGATTACGATCCTGCGATCAAATCTTCGCCATTGACCTTCTCCGACCGGACGGTCCACATTACTTCCACTCTTCAACCCCGCCCTTTTCATTTCTCCTCCATCAATAGATCTCGACTGTCTATTCCCATGATCTGACGGTTAGGATCTAAACCGCCACTGACCCCACTCATTTGTTCTGCCCGTGCATCTTGCCCACCATCGCGTGCGATCCGCACCGTTGGATCTGCTGCCCCTCATCCGAAGGCCAGAATTGTGTTTCGTGTTATTTTTGTGCTTGAATGTTAACACCAAAAAATTACGAGAAAAAAGCGGTATCGGGAGGGACACGTGTCAAATTCTGACCTATATCGCATTTTTTCGACCAAAATCTAAAACCACTTGAGAGCTGTGCGAAAACCATTCTGGTTTTCTGCCTTACCACTTTTCTCCATAGCATTGACCTGTCGGATTTTAATCTTGGCTGTCGATCTTTTAGATCGAACAGCTTACGTTATGTTCTGACCCCAAGTCATTCCCTTCCTCTATCCTCCAAAGATTTCATCACTTAATCTTAACCGTTCGTCATTGTAATCCGAAGGCTCTGATTAAACTTCCCCACCAATTGCATTTCCCCCACCATCTGAACTCTCGATCAAAATGCGCCGTTCATCCTCCTGATTGAATGGTCCGGACTTAATCTTTCTACCATTCAGCCGATAGCCTCCCAATTAACCCCATCAAGTGATCTTGACCGTTGGTTGTTTTCATCTAACGATCACGATTTAATCTCGCACCCGAGATTTCCAAAGAAGCCTTTTAACCTATCTTTCACAGATTTTCTTAATTTTTGTTTGTTTTTGCAGGGTATTAATGTTTTATCCACAGTTTAAAAAGAAACAAAGGCAAGGTATGACAATCCCCAGGCCATATATTCATGAAGAAAGTGAACCTGCAGGGTTCAGATTATGATTCTACCTTTGCCTCATGAGCATTGGTGATCTCATGAGACCTTCTGCGCGCCTGCAAAACAACAGAAACACAGTGAATATCAAACATCCAAAGAGTATCAGTGTCAAAGGATGGGATCAAAGAAGAAATGAATATTAATGATTTTAAACAGAGTATAAAGGGATTAAGGCACAAACTTAGTAAATCAAAGGCCTAATCCAGAGATAAAGACAGTATGAAGACCGGAAATAAAGATCAAAGCCTAATTAGGCCTAAAAAAACAGAGCAAACCAGATTAAAAGTGTTTTAAGAATAAAAAAAGAAATATATTAGTCCGAAAGGCCTCCACTGCCACATCAGAGGCTAATTGAATCCTCCCCAGCTACCAAAGTGCCACCTGCATCTTTCAATAAATCAGAAGAACACAGAGTTATTGTCTTAATCGGTGATATTTTGCCTCAAGACGGCCAGAGTTATTGCTAACTCGCCTCAAGAGTTTTTAAGTCAACAAAATCCGCCCATCATGCTTAAGACTTAATGAAAATCAATTAATACATGGAAAATATCAGAAAACCTCTCCACTGAGCCCCTCAATGGCTGAGAAGCATTAACTTGTATTAATTGAACTTAGAGATATTTTCTTTCATCCCACCTCCTCATTTCTTCTATAAATACTTCTGTAGAAGATGAGATATAGGTTGGTCTCTGGATATATGTAGCATGTAAATAGTTTTCTGAAGCTGCTGAAGCTCTATTTGTAATTGAAGATACATAAGCTGAGAAGAGAAAGTTTTCAGAGTTGTTGAGACCTTTTGGACTTGAATATTGTACTGGTTTGAACATCAATATACGAGTCAAATTCTATGGGATCCTGGTCTACATTAATGGTGATGTTTTTCTTATTGTAAATTGTCTTCCTTCATGTTTTTCATACTATCCACTTTCTCTGATAAAGAACAACAAATATAGAGTTAGGATTTACTGTTAAAGGTACCCTACTCTCACTGATAAGATTTATTTTTATGTTTTCCTCCTTTGTGTATTTGAGAATGATTTAATACAGTATAAAATAGTTAAGGAATGTTGGTGAGCCCATGTCTTACTATCCAAAACTTTAAACATTGTTCTTGAATTAGATCTTCATTACATGCTAAGTAAAGACTGAACTAGGGAAGTTTATGGTTTGCCCTGTCCTCTAGTTTCTTCTCCAACAGTTTGTCTTGAAAATTTCCCTTAGAGTATGCTGAAGGCAGGTCTATATTTTAATGATATCTTACTTGATCTTAAGTTACTCTTATGTTTGTCTTAACTGTTTTCATCCTTTCTAAAAGTAGTCATGTGGATTATTGGATTGTTTGTCTGATAAGGTAGCTTTAATACAAGCTTTTCCAAAGAAGTCTATGGTTAGCCCTGTCCTTTGGTTGGTTTCAAACAGTTGCTTAGAAAGACTTTTCTTTTTTGGAAAGTTGATAAATCCTTGTTGAAATTATTAGCTTCTTCCATCTTCACAACACTTTAATGTTCCATTCCATCATTTAATCTAAGAGATCCTGAGGTGTAGATGACTTGCCCCATGGTAACCTTTGTAGACTTGATGTTTCAATTAAATCCTTTATGACTCCATAGCCCAATGGATTGAAGCTACTTCTTGCCTATATTATTAGCTGAATCAATCCTTCACTTTCATACACCTTCACCCTTCATTTAGACTTCCTTCACCTTCATTTATCTTTGCCCAACCAAAACAAACAAAACCCTTGTTCTTAATAACTAGCCTAATATCACACCTAAAAGCCTTTAAATATAAATCAATCTTTGCACTTATAGAGAGATCCCTCTCTGGATTCAGGGGGGCTAGATCCTAGAATCCCAAAGTGGTTCATATGTAGGCTTTGGAGTTTGTATTTTCCAAACTTGAAAATTACAGAGACCTAACAAGGTTAACAAGTGTGGTGCTCATATTTGTTATATTTAGAAAACTACTTAATAATAAAGACCCTCCAACAACCAGAAGACCGATTTTCCCGCATTGGGTTTTTCGGGGGAGTATTGTCTAGAAAATATTCTGTCACTTTGTCTATTGTGCATGTAATTTTCTGTTTTAGATCTGAATCAATGAAAATATGTTATGTGTTTACTTCGATGTTAATCTGAATATTTTAATATTAATAACTTTCTTAAGTAGGAGAAGTATAACTAGATCTAACAATATATTTATGCATAAGTAACATTCAGAAAATTTCACATGGTATCAGAGCGATTGCAGATCTAGCAGGGTCACCAACAGAAGACTGAAGAATCTTGTTGTAGAAAGCAACATAAAGCCATATATGAAGGGACAATGCAGTTTTAGAGGGAGCAGAGCCATGTAGAGGTCAGGGTGACGCAGTCCTACGTGTCTCCATGCAGGCCCACATACTTACTGCGCAAAGGTAGTGTTGGAACTGTCTTCTCACACAGAGGCCATCTAGGGTGACGCAGATATGAAGCTATCTAATTCAGAAGTGCCGAAAGCAGAGTTGCAGAACTTCAGAAGATTGCTCGTGGGGTTAAATTTCTAAAGATTCATAATTTAGCCTAAGCACTGAGAGACAAAAGAACGGGAGGAGATCAACTTCTCAGAGGGTTTCTAACCAAAGAAATATGTAGATCGATCAGTGGATCAATGAGAGCTATTTCGTTGATTGATTTGGCGGATTTCCAAGAGAGGAAATCAGTTGTCAGAGGGAGCATAGGGTTCCTGTTTCGCCAAGGACCCTAGATCTAGATCTTGAGCATAGAGAGGAGGAGCTCCGACCAGAAAAAGTTTTAAGGATGGAAAATAATCTTGAAGTTTAAAAAATTGGCAAATATCACTAGTCCCTAATATGAAAACTATAATTTTTTTATTGATGTATTTGTAAAATTATTCAAATTTATAATGATTTTATATATACTCTCTATATAATGTTGGCGATTTTTAACGTATAATAATTTTATATTGTAAAATTTAGGCGAATCATTTTTATAAAAAATGGAAATTGGCGAATCTTTTTTTTTGCAAAATCATGGAAAATTAGCCCACCTGCGAATATTAGCCCCTAAAATTTTCCATGGCTCCGACAGATTTACTGGGCAAATGACACCTCATGGACTACGTGATCATGATAGGCTGGATGGCCTGTCCAAATTTTCAGTCTGGAAGGCTAGAATCCTGGTAGTCTTGGAGGCATATCATCTAATAGACCATGCAGAACAGGTCCTGGCCATGCCAACTGATGCAGATCTCCTAAAGAAGTATGAGGAAGTTGTGGCACATGCCAAGCGGCTCATAATGGATGGAGTTAAGGACCATATTATTACACATATAGTTGAGAAGAAAAAAAATAATGAAATGTGGAAGGCCTTAACATCCCTATAAAATGGGAAGTCCATTGACATGAATATGCTTCTGGAGACTCAACTGCGGTCATTCATGATGACCAAGGGGGAAGAAATGGAGTACTTCCTCTTCAGATTACAGATGATCAAAGATCAGTTGACTGCCATGGGAGAAAAGGTGGAGGATGATGTGATGGTAAGGACTGCACTCAATGTGGTCACAGAAGAGTGGGAAACCTTTTTCCAAAGTGTCTTGGGCAGAGAAGACCTTCCCGAATGGGAAAACTTGTGGGAAATCATGCATCAAGAAGAACTCCGCAGATTCATCAAGAAGTAGCACAACACGAGATCCAGTAAGATGAAGATGATGCATCATTGGCATCAAAGAGGCAGCAAGGGAAGAAGAATCATGATATGTCCAAGATTAAGTGTTTCCAGTGCGGCGAACTAGGACATTTCGCCAACAATTGTCCATAGAAAAAGAAGGACAAGGAAGCTTCTACTTCCAAGGTTGTTGTGGCAGACGATGGGTCAGAAGATGATGCAGTCATGAGTGCACATGAACCACAAAAGTGGGGCGACATGCATATTTAGAGAAACTATAGAGGGAAGCGAGATCCTTGAGCAACTCATTTCTTGGATCACATCCGAGCTACAGGAGTCTTAAGATAGTAGCGGGACAAGTGGATTAGTTGGTGCAGAGAATCACAGATGAAGAAAAGGCGGATATAAAGGCTGGAAGGAGCAGCACAGTGCAAATGCAACAACAACATAGGGGTTGATGTGACTTCAGCAATGAAAAGCAGTGCTTCTTACGCAAAGAATAGCTGCAGCAGCATAGAAGGCTTCAGGAGGATAACACAGTGCAACAACAACGTGAGAGATTTCAACATAAGGGGCTGATGTGACTTCATTGATGCAAAGGGAGTCTACTTACGTAGTTCAGAGTTGTAGCTGTGCATCATCCTCTAGATGATAGCACAAATCAACAACTGATGGAGCTTCATTAATGAGGATGCAGCCCAACAAACTTGTCTATCAAAAATTGGGCAGGAGATTCTGTTTTTTCTGTCAGCAACTGATAATGCAGTGCAACAGATGGCAGCACGAATGCAACAGATTGAGATGGAGATGAAATACAGATGTGGCAGTGGCGGTGGCATCACCATGGGTAACAATACATAATATCCACAACAACAGAGTGATGAAGGGAAGCAGGTCCAACATCGGTGTAGAGACCCACACCAGAGATCAGTGCAAAGATTTAGGGTGGATCATGTAGAAATTATACAAACATATGTGTATCAATAGATTCAATCCGATCAAGAAATGTACTAAAGCTAGATACTGAATCCTTCTACAAATCAATTGCGGAAAGTAAACATAATCGCCAATCATGACAAGTAAAGAAAGAATCAAATCAAACCACAACACAGATAATTTTCCTGGGGAAATATTTTTTCTCAAAACCCCATTATCTTCTATTGTATATTCAACATGGAATCATGAAACAATTACAATGCACTCTTCTCACAAGAGTCTCCTGCACTCACAACTGTCTCACACTGTTGTGAATAAAATCGACCAACACTTAGCCAATTCTCAGACTCTAAACAACTTTTGCCTTTCTTACGCAATTCCTGATGAATTCAATCCCTATTATTTTGGAATTTTGGCCTTCCAAAACTGCGCAAGCATCATGGGAAATCCAATGTGTGTTTGGTTGCATGTGTGCAACCCAATAATGCTACAAATGATAGTTAACATCCCTTTAACCTTTGTCTCAAATGGGTCTTCACTGGAACTGACATGCATGCAACTATTAATAGTAAATCATCAGTTGCATGTTAGATCACTGATTGTGAATTAAATAATATTTAATTCACTTCATCTCTCACTAGTGCAACAAACAATTACAACTAGTCCAACTGAATTTAACTCACCTAGATTGAGTTAACTGATTTCTCATGCATTAACTAATGCACCAACTGCAATTCGAACTCCATAACTAATAGAATCACTCTGCATGCCTCACCAACTACCCTCAACTTGAAATTCATGAGCTAACTGAGTGTATCACACTCAGTTAAATTTTACAAGTGATTTTGAGATAAGATTACAATTTATTGCCCAACTTAATTAAGGGAAAATTAATTTAGACACTGCACAAATTTAATTAATTAAATTTGGTTTCACACTAATGTATCACTAGGACGTGTTGGTCCCACACTAGTGTGTGTGTGCTGCAATTTCTTGTTGGACTTCAACACTGCCTCTCAACAAGAACATGATTCTCTACCATCTTGTTCTTGCCTCTATGGTATTTGAATTTTCTCCTGGTGAGCCCATTCATCAGAATATCTGCATCCTGATCCTCCGTGGGAATGTACTGAAGTAACATAATGTGCCTCTAAAAACAATATTTGAGATGGTGGTACCAGATGTCTATGTGCTTGGACCTATCATGGAATATCAGATTAACCGAGATTTTAATGCAACTCTGGTTATCATAATGTATCACCGCCGGATCCATCTGAGAACCAAACAAACCAACAAAGATCTTTCTCATCCATATGGCCTCACATGCAGCTTGACTTGCTGCCATGTATTCTGCCTCAGTTGAACTGAATGCCACATATTGTTGCTTCTTGTTGTACCAAGAAACTGTTGTCGATCCTATGTTGAAGATCCCTCCCAATGTGCTCTTTCTGTCTGATGGACTGCCTGCCCAATCTGCATACGTGAAGCCTTGAAGCTTCACTCCCTCTTTCTATCTGTACCATAATCCATAATTTGTAGTGCCCCTGAGATATCTCAAGACATGCTTCCCCGCCTTCCAAAAGATCTTGGTCGGATTAACCATAACTTGACTCAGCTGGTTAACTGCGTAGCAAATTCCTGGTCTAGTGTTCACCAAATACATTAGTTAACCCACTAGATTCCTATAGACAGTATCTTCCACTACTTCTCTTGAAGTAGCATCCTCTTTCCTCCAATTTCCTGGAAGAGGAGTATCCATAGGTTTACATCTCTCCATGTGAAACTAACCCATAATCTCTTTGGCATAATTTCCTTGAGAAACAAATAGCTCACCATCCTCCTTCCATATTTCCAAACCAAGGAAATAATGAAGGAGTCCCATGTCCTTGCAAGATCCTCTTTGCAAGAATGTATCAGATACTCATCACTTGTCGAAATTATATCATCTACATAAAGTATGATAATCAAGATCTTACCATCAAGCACAATCTGGTACAGGTTTTCATCTACTTCAATTTTGGTGAAGCCCAACCCTGTGAAATAGTTGTCAATCCAAGTGTACCAAGAACAAGGTGCTTGCTTCAGCCCATACTGTGCTCTCTCGAGTCGGCACACATAAGAATCACTATCTAAGATCTCGAAACCTTTTGGATTCTCTGTGTACACTTCTTCCTCAATAACTCCACTGAGAAATATAGTTTTCACATTCATATAATGAATGCGCCACCCCATCTGTGCTGAGAGTGCAAGGATAGATCTAATGGAAGAGTACCTCACAACTGGTGCGAAATTCTCCTCATAGTCAATCCCCTCAACTTGTGAGAATCCCCAGGCCACAAATATGGCCTTGTACTTCTCCACACTCCCATATGCTGCTTGCTTCAACTTATAGATCCATCTAGATCCAACCACTGATTTTTCCGACTGGTCTTGGGACAACTTCCCATGCACTGTTCTTGACGATGGAGTCATACTCTACCATAGTGTCAACCCAAATAGGTTGCTACACTTCTTCCTCCAAGGAATATGGTTTTTTCACAATACACTTGTTCATAAGAGCCATGTATCCAGTAAACTTGTCTGGAGACTGTCTCTGTCTGCACAGTGAAGTAGGTGCTCCTACATTCTCTGCTGCATCAAGTCTCAATCTATCAGCATTCATGGTGCACTTTCTACCATTTCTGGTGGATGGATCTGCATGAGTGTTTTCTGCCACTCCATGATCCTTCGCATGTGGCTTCTCCACATCTTGAGGCTCATCCTTTGGAACCAAGAGTTCCTCCTTTGCATGCAAATTCAACTCCCTCTCAAGGGACAATCACATGGCTTTCTCCTCATCAAATTTTATATCCTGTCTCACAACAATCATCTTATTTTTTCGAAAATACACCCGATAGGTGTGGGGAGTATCAATGTACCCAAAAAATATCCCAATCTCAGTTGTTGGTTAGAGCTTCTTCCTGGCGTCTTTGGTCACATGCACATAAAAATATGAGCCAAAAATCTTAAAATGTGAAACATCAGGTTTCTTACCAGTAAAAGCCTCCTTTGGTGTACTCATGCCAAGTATCTGACGAGGACAACGGTTTTGCACAAATACCATTGTGTTTCATGCCTCCGCCCATAGATGCAATGGTAGGCCATGATCATGCAACATCGCTCGTGCTACACCCACAATTGTTCTATTCTTTCTTTTGGCGACACCATTCTGCTGTGGGTAATGAGGCGCAATCAAATCTCTTTGAATTCCTTCTTTGCTGTAGAATTTATTGAATTCATTGGAGATGTACTCACCACCATTTTCACTCCTAAGAGCCTTCACATGCTTCCTCGTGTCTTTCTCCACCAGTACTTTGAACTCAAGAAATTTTGAGAACGTCTGATCTTTCTTCTGCATGAATTAGATCCAGAACTTTCTAGAAAAATCATCAAAAAATATCACGTAATACTTATGCTTTGTTTTCGAAGTAGTAGAGAATGGTCCACACACATCTGAGTGAACTCTCTCAAGGATTTCCGAAGCTCGGTTCTCCTTCTCATGAAAAGTGGTCTTTTCATACATCCCCATAGTACATCCCTTGAATGTGTCTAACTACGCAAGAGTACCCTTGGGAATACCCGTAGAAATCTGCTACATGACCTTCAAAACTCTGTGGTGTAAATGGCCCAATCTCCTGTTCCATAACTCACCCTCATCCCGACTCACTACTTATCCGCCTTACCCATCAATGCTGCACATCCATCTACATCAATTTTATAGAGATTCTTCACACGAATCCCAATATTCTTGGCTTGTCCTGTTTCTTTGTGTTGAAGGAAATATTTTCCCTCACTGAAAACAACATCATAGCCTCTATCCTCCAACATTGCGACTAAGACAAAAATTTTCTTCAAGCTTGGTACATGCATTACATATTTTAATAGAAAGGGTTTAACTGAATATCTCTAGAAGGTAACTGTACCAATCCTGGTAGCACTGTACTGCCCGTCATCACCCATTTCGATATGCATCTGGAGGTCCTTCTCCTCCAAGCTATTGAAAAGTTATTTGTCTCCCGTCATGTGAAAGGAAGCACCACTATCCAATTACCACACTGATCCCATTTCACTTGACACCATGCATGCAATGAGTGAGAAGTCAAGCTCAAATTACGAGGCCAAAGCCTCAACAGCTGTAGATCCTGAAGCCTTCTTGTTCTTCTTATTTAGTGGACAATTAGTGGCATAATGTCCATGCTCGTGACAGTGAAAACACTTCACTCTGGACATGTCGTGCTTCTTTCCATATTTACCAGACTCAGATTTGGAACGAAATTTCTTTCCTTTCCCCTTCTTCGCCTTGGCAGCCAAAGCACAATCTTATTCATCATCATTCTTATATGAAGATCCATCCCTGGTATTCCGCCTTAATTCTTCTTGCACCAAATCCAACCAAAGTCGTTCCCAATCTGGCAGCTTCTCCCTCCCATTGAAAAAGTCCTGATAACTATGCCAACTCTTGGGAAGTAATAGAAGATCTAGGCTCACCAAGTCATCATTGCAGATAGTAATTCCGACAATCCCAAGCTCATCCCAACATTGGACAAACTTTGTTAAATATTTCAGAATGGTGTCGCCTTTCTCCATTTTGATTTTCCTGAGCTTGTCCTTCAGCGCAAATTTTCTATGATCACTGCTACTCTGAAACAGATCTGTCAAAGCTTTCCACATTGCATATGGTGTCTCTTTTCCATGGAGACTTGAGACAATGTGGTATTGTACTCCCTCCAGTAAGATCCTCCTTAGATTTGCAACCTTCTTTTGCCAAGCATCAAGATTTGCAGCATCTGTTGCAACAAGTTTTGGAATGTCATTGTCGATGAATTTTTTCAACCCATTGTCCTCTAGTACTTCCTCCATTCTATCTTTCCACAAAATATAGTTAGATATTCCCTCGAGTGCATAATCGAATCTCAAGCCATTGAGAGCCATTTCGATCTTGATCCACTTGTCACACCAAGAATACTTTTGAAGATTCGAATTTTATTCAGTCACAAACTCAACCTCTCCTCCACTATAGTGATTTCCCGTGCTCTGATACCATGCAGAAATTATGAAAACATATGTATATCAATAGATTCAATCCGATCAATCAATGTACTAAATCTAGATACTGAATCCTTCTAAAAATCAGTTGCGGAAAATAAACACAATCACCAATCACGACAAGTAAAGAAAGAATCAAATCAAACCACAACATAGATAATTTTCTCAGGGAAAGCTTGCTGCTCAAAACCCCACTATATTCTATTGTATATTCAGCATGGAATCATGAAACAATTACAATGCACTCTTCTCACAAGAGTCTCCTGCACTCTCACAACTGTCTCACACTATCCATGACAAAATCAACCAACACCTAGCCAATTCTCAGCCTCTAAACAGCCTGCCTTGCTTGCGCAATTCCTGATGAATGAAATCCCTATTCTTTTGGAATTTTGGCATTCCAAAACTGCCCAAGAATCATGGGGAATCCAGTGTATGTTTGGTTGCATGTGTGCAACCCAATAATGATACAAATGATAATTAACATCACTTTAACCTTTGTCTCAACTCGGTCTTCATTGGAACTGACATGCATGCAACTATTAAAAGTAAATCATCAGTTGCATATTAGATCACTGATTGTGATTTAAATAATATTTAATTCACTCGATCTCTCACTAGTGCAACAAGCAGTTACAACTAGTTCAACTGACTTTAACTCACCTAGATTGATTTAACTGATTTCTCATGCATTAACTATTGCACCAAATCCAATTCGAACTCCATAAATAATAGAATCACTCTACATGCCTCACCAACTACCCTCAACTCGAAATTCATGAGCTAACTGAGTTTATCACACTCAGTTAACTTTTAAAAGTGATTTTGAGATATTATTACGATTTATTGTCCAACTTAATTAAGGGAAAAATAAATTAGACAGTGCACAAATTTAATTAATTAAATTTGCTTTCACATTAATCTATCGCTAGGACCTATTGGTCCCACACTAGTGTGTGTGCTGCAATTTCTTGTTGGACTTCAACAAAGCAGAGTTTGTACTGGATCACATTCCTCGCTAAGAGGGATTGCTGACTTTTCTTGAGTGATTGGGTAGCATCAGATGTGCTCTAGCTCCCAAAATTTGTGGAGGGACTAGAGTACATGAGATCTCCAAGACCCAGAAAAGGATTTGGGAAATTTCATCCTATTTGAGAGATAATTAATTAATTAATAATTTTAATTATGGACCCTAAGTCTAACTTAGGAAAATTAAATTATTAAAGGTAATTAATTAAAACAAGTGATGAAATTGTCTTAAGTCACATCAATCCAGCTTTCTTTTAATCTTAGCCATCAATTCAAGATCTGATCATGGTCGTTGGTTTCCAAATGAGAATAGTATAAAGGAAAGGGTTGGGGTCTGTTGGAGGACACACATAGAGGCAAAGAACTGAAGCTAAGCTGGAATTCTAGGGCATGGTTTGCTAAGAATTTCCAGAATTGTTTTAGTTGTAGAGAGGGGTAGTTTAGGCAAAGGGTATGATCTGATCCTAGTGTCTAGAATGAGAAAGAGGCATAAATTAGCTTCCAGAGGTAGTGCAGAGAAGCAGAGGCAACAACATCAGAGAGGGCAGCAGCTGCGCAGCGCAGTGGCAGCTTCAGCTACACGGGTGCTACGTAATCTCTTCTAGGGAAGCATTGGGCAGCAGGGGACCCATTTGGGTTATGCAGAGACCCTCAGGGGTAGTGTAGGGTCTGCATCACCTATTCCAGGGTTACAAATCCCTCTCCAGACTAGTGCAGAGGCACAAAAAGGCTATTTAGGCTGACACAGGGGCTTTAGGGGCAACACTGGGGTTTCTAGGGCCAAGATCTGATTGAGTCTTGTAAATCTCATTTAAGGGCGTGGACCGGTCAAATTTTTGGTCTCAGAACATCAGGTTAGCTACAAATCTATTATTTTCTATGTCGGGTTAACTAGTGTGGTGCCCAAATTTGTTGTATTCAGAAAACTACTTAATAATAAACACCCTTTAGTAGCTAGAAGACCGGTTTTCCCGCATTGGGTTTTTCTGGGGGCTATTGTCCAAAAAATATTGTGTCACTTTGTATATTTTTCATGTACTTTTATGTTTTATATCTGAATCGGTGAAATTTTGTTATGTGTTTACTTCGATTTTAATCTGAAGATTTCAACATTAATAACTTGCTTAAGTAGGAGAAGTATAACCATATCTAACAATAGATTTCTGCATAAGTAACATTCATAAATTTTCACATCATATAGATGCAATGCAAGGAACTAAAATTTTATGCGACTGAGACTGTATTTAGTGTGCCAAACCATGCCATCGTGCGGTGCCAAGATCATGCTCTCATGTGATACGAAGATGGTGCCATCATGCGGTGGAAAGAAGATACCCTCATGTGATTCCAAGACGGTGCCATCATGCGGTGGCAAGACCATACCCTCATGCGATGCCAAGATGGTTCCATTGTGTGGTGTCAAGGACTTTCTCCTAGGCCGAGATTCTAGAGAAAGTCAAAATCCAAGTTCTAAGCATAAATACAAGATCCTATCACTATAATAAAAGTGCAGTATTATTAAAAATTAAGCAGAGTTGTATTAAGCCTATTTTCAAGAGACTGAACAATCAATAAATCCATCCTCTCAAGATCGAACTCATTTCTAATTGGATCATAGTTCTAGGCACTATATGTAGCCCTATTCTCAAGTCCAAAACCATAAAATTGCATTCAAAATCATTAAAATTTGGAAGAGAACAATATCAGTATTTGCAAGGGTACGAATAACCATGGTATTCACAAAGCTAAGATGTTGGTTGAGCTTGAACAATGAAGGCATGACGAAGCAAAGAAAAAAAACCAAACCACTTAGAATTACAGTCCAAATTAGCTCGGGGAGGGGATACAACACTAGTATATTGCCTCTTTTTTTTGTAAGTAAGCATGTCTAAATTATATAAAATGAACCAAATTTACAATATGTACATTCATGAGTTTCTTCTCTACCTTAGAGTGAGGAAACCAGAGAGATAAAACAAGATTTCTTTGCCCCTGGAGGAGGAAACCAAATTTAACATTATTTTTCCATAATATAGAACCATAAAAACTACAAGCGAGGCCAAGGTCTCACGGTGTATGGACCGTGGAATGATGAGAAATGGTAGTTTCACATTGAGACATAGCAAAAAGATCCTTAGTCCTAGGATTAGCACACTTAGGCCCAACTAAAAATATGCTATCACATTGGTAATTTATGAAGAAAAATGATCTTATGTAGTAAATTGATCAAAAGCAGAAAAAAAAACCAACCTAGGTCTACTGAAGATGACGTTGGGTGACGCGAGATGATGTGAAGAAAGAAATAAGTTGAGTTGGAGGCAACATGTGCCTGAGAATTTCCATGAGCCTGCATCAGACCAATCTCCTCAAGGATTTCCTCGAGATTGAAGCACCGGTAAGGGCTAGGTCTGGGTGGGGAAGAAGGGGGAGCATTGGGGGCAACTAGAAGCAGGGGAGCTCTGCGTGAAGGAGGGGGGAGGATATTTTAGGAGGGTAGTGTATAGGAAACCTGACCAGAAAGGGGACTATGGGAGGATAATAAATTCCCAGGTCCCTACAGGCTAGCCACATCAACAAGGTAGAAGAGTGGTAGAGGAGTGTAGAGAGCTCAACAATATGCTGAGTGGATTTTTCCTTAATCTTTGCCTATTATTTCAACTATCAGGCTAGAAGGTTGTGTAGATCCTAGAGGGCAGATTTCCAATGGTGCATCTCCTCTTCTTCCATGGCCACGAATTTTCCATGGATACTCTCTGTAATGGTGTTGTTTAACATGGTGGTAATGGAGTGGTCATCCAAGGTGGTGGGGTTCTCCCTCTACCTTGTCCATGTCTAGGATGACGACCATGCACTATTTATCCACTCATGGTTAGAGTACAGGAGTTGGTGGGTGTAGCAGCGAGGTTGGGAAAGGTGGTGTTGGGCAGAAGGGAAAGCATCGAGAGAAGGAACAACATGGAGTGTAGGTCACACAAGTTTAAGAATACTAGAGAAAACAAAAAGTGGTCCTGAGAAAACAAAAAGTGGTCCTCAAAAAATAAATAAATATGGTGCGTGGAATAAATATGTGGGAATGGATCCATGTGACGCTGGACTCCCTCCACGTTCCTAAGCTCATCAGTCAGAAGGGGTGCTCACCATATGGACACTCAAATCCGGGGTAGTATATTGACTCTTTACCCTAACTTTCCTAATGAATTATTGTGGATACCACATATCATCTTTCGGGTACCACGTATGAAATTATTGGTCTCATGTTACCACTGAAGGGTTGCTCAGTTTACCACTTATGGCTACCCATGACTAAATAAGATATTCAAAGATGGATGAATAAGCCATAACTCATGACTAAAGAAAGGACTCAAGAAAGAATGAATAAATTAATTAACTGATAACCATGCTACTAATCTATTATTAATACATACATTGAGAAAATAAGTTTTTATTTTAGGGCGTAAATGGTCTCAATTGTGCCCAGCATTAGGATTATGATAATTTTTTGAAAACCCTAGAATTGTAGGTGTTCAAGAAGGAATGTGGACTTACCATTGATTAAAATTGATGCCTAGATCCTCCAACTACTATGGATTATTAAAGGATTCTACACAGGGAACAAAATTCCAAATCAAATGTAGGGAGGAGCTATTGAGAATCACCTAGGTCGGTCTGCAATAATCAAATGTATGGAGGAGCCACCGATAAATACTCAAGTGAACACCGAATGGAATTTAGGGAGGAACGACTGAGAAAACCTCAGGTTTGCAAGAATTGAATGTAGGGAGGAAACACAAAGAAACAATCAAGGGAACGCCGAATTGAATGTAGGGAGAGGAGCCACTGAGAAACCTTCAGATCTGCTACAAGAATCAAATGTAGGGAGGAGCCACTGAAAAACACTCAATGAAATTCTGAATCAAATGTAGGGAGATAAGCCATTGAAAAAACCTCATATCCATTGCAAGAATCAAATGTGGGGAGCGGAGCCACGGAGAAACATTGAGGTCTAATGCAAGAATTAAATGTGGGGAGCGTAGGCACCAAGAAACCCTTGGGTTTTTTGCAAGAATCAAATGGATACGGGAGTGGAGTCACTGAGAAAACTCATAGTCTATGCGAAAACCATATGCAATGACATGCCAAAAACGTATTAGGGAGCAGAGCCACAGAGAAAAATAAAAGTCTATATGAAAAACATATGCAATGACATGCCAAAAACATATAAGGGAGCGGAGTCACCAAGAAAACTCACAGTCTATGCGAAAACCATATACAATGACATGCCAAAAACATATATACGAGCTAGGAATTAACAATATAATAATTAATATGATATTGTTTTGATTTCATAATATAAAAAATAATATAATATGGTTTTGATTTAATAATATAATAATTAGTATAATTTGTTTTTAATTTAATAATATCATTTATAATGTAATTGTTAATTTCAAAAAAAAAAAAATTATTAGAAAAATAAAATCAACAACTATGTTATAGAAAATAGTGATTAATTTTATTAATTAATAATCGATTTACACTAATGGTTACATTTACACTAATTAACTCATATTTTGTGGACTAGAGGTAGTCCTAATAGGAAACAAGGAAACTACTTTTAAGAAGGACAAGGACCAGACTGTATAGAGGCATTGTAGGCTCATTTGGAAGGTTTTATCCAAAGCAAGTCATCCTAAAGGACCACATTTATCGTAAAAAATTATGAGATTTATACAAGTCTTTCCAAGTAGAAACCTCTCACTCCATCGATTTGTGACACTTTGAAGGAAGATCAATTTCACATCATTTTGGGACTATTGAAATCCCTAAACGGACAAACTTGCAATAGAACACTACAAATATCTCGAGGGGCTAGACCTATTGTTAATGGTAGCAAAAGGAGAAATTATATGTAAGTTTTGAGAAACTAAAAAACTCTGAGCTAAAATCAAGAAGAGGACTAGTCTATCACCTTGAGTAGAGTTGAATCATCAAAAGGCTTATAATACCAGGATAAATATTGAAGACCTATGCTCAAATTCAAAGGTCTTGTAACACATTTCAAAGATTCGAAAATCATAAGGTTTTGTACAATTTTGTGAAGTTGATAAAGTTATTAGTTAAACTCATATTTTGTGGACTAGAGGTAGTCCTAATAGGCAGCAAGGGAACTACTTTAATAAGGGCCACGACCAAACTATATAGATGCATTATAGGCTCATTTGGAAGGTCTGATCCAAATCTCAGTCAACCTAAAGGAACATAATTATCTTAAAAAATTATGAGATTTATACAAGTCTTTCCAAAAAGAAACCTCGCACTCCACCGAGTTGTGACACTTTGAAGGAATATCAAGTTCACATCCTTTTACGACTATTGAAATACCTAAAGAAACAAACTTGCAATAGAATGCTAAACATATCTCAAGGGACTAGACCTATTGTTGAAGGTAGAAAAAGGATAAATTATATGTAAGTGTTGAGCAACTACAAAAATCTGACCTGAACTCAAGAAGAGGTTTGGTCTATCACCTTGAGTAGAGCTTCTTGACTTAACACCTTGGAAGCTTCTATTGTATATAATATTATAGGAATTATCAATATTGTGAAAGAATATATCATTATCATCAGAAGGAAAATAAAAATCCATAGAAAGGCATGTTTGAAAGGCACCTTATGGATATACTGAAGGGACAAGTGCATAGATACAGTTCTATGTGCTAGTTAGAATAAGACACCTAGGAGAGGATCTAGGACAACTTGAACAAAATACCTTATAGGCCTATTCTATAATGACATATTAACCCCAAGCTAATGAGCCTAGCTTGAGGAGACTTGCTACTAGATATTTTGATTGGAATTGAGGAGACCGAAAAAGCTCGTAGGTCATAGCTGAAATCCTTACCTTGGGGATTTTCCTATCAAACTAGGACTACCATCAAATCAGGACTGAATAGCCTCATGACTCGCCATATGATCAAGAAGGACAATTAGTGCCAATAATCCTACAACTAGTAAATAGTAATTAATAATTTCATCTCCTTGGCATTTATATATGTTATAATTTTGTCATTTGATTGTTGAATTTTTTCTGTGAGTCATATTTGAGTCTCAAAACCCTCCCATATCATCAATGCATGCATCTACCATAACCATGTAAAATTTCAATGCATATAAGCACAAACTGAAAAATTTCAACATTGGCCTCATTCTCAAGTCATAGGCAATCATGGGCCAATATTGGTTTCTTTTTGCGGGTGCCCCATGCCAAGTCGAGCCAACCCACTAAATCATCGCACGTGCACCTTGGCGTACCCAACACGTGACGCCCCCATGGGCGCCTCACCTTCATGCGGGCACGTCCAGGGTGCAAGTGTTCGCCATGCTGTGAAAATCAGTGAACACAAATCATTATCTCATCAATTAAAACAAAATATTATCATTTGTTATTTCCATGTTTCATGACCAATATTTAATTTATGTAATTGTCTAAATATCATTATGATACCCCCTTGTGGGAAAATTTTTCATGTGAAATCATGGACCGACATTACTTCTTTTTTGCAGGTGCCCCTTTCCAAGTCGGATCGAACAACCAACTCGTTGCATGGGCACCCAAGTCGGGTGGGCGACTTAGTGTGCCCAATAAGTGACGCCCCCATGGGCGCTCGAGTGTCCCACATTTGTTCGCTTATCAATGAAAACAAAATATTATAATTTGTTAGTACCATGTTGCATAATCAGTCAATTGTAAATTGTATTTTAATAACCAAACATTACTTTAGTGAATTTTCTAAAAATCATTATGAGACCCCTTGGTGGGAACTCTATTCATGGGAAGTCATGGGCCGACCTTACTTCTTTTATGCTAGCGCCTTTTTTCAAGTTGGGCCAACCCACCAACTCATCGCACGGGTGCCCTGGCGTGCCCAACACACGATGCCCCCATGGATGCTGGTCACCTTGGCGTGCCTAGTACATGACACCCCCATGGGTGCCTAAGCACCCTGCCTTCGTGTGGGCACACCCAAGGTGCGGGCTTTCACCATGATTTTCAAATTAGTGAACACAAATCATTAGCTCATAAATGAAAACAAAGTATTATCATTTGTTATTTCCATGTTCTATGATCAATATTCAATTATAAACTAGCTTTTAACACCTAAATATTAATTTACATAATTTCCTAAAAATCATATTTATGAGACCCCCTTGTGGGAACACTATTCACGTGTAGTCATGGGCCGGAATTATTTATTTTGTGCGAGTGCCCCTTGCCAAGTTAGGTTGACCCACCAACTCGTCACATGGGCACCACTACCGGGCGAACTCCTTAATGTGCCCAGCATGTGACACCGACATGGTCGCCCTGCCTTCGTTCGCTCATCAATGAAAAAAAATATATTATAATTTGTTAGTACCATGTTGCATAATAAATCAATTATAAACCAAATTTTAAAGCCAAAACATTATTTTAGTCATTTTTCTAAAAACATTATGATACGTCTTGGTGAGTCATACGTCCTAGCATGCCCAACTCGTGACACCCCTAGGGATGCCCGAGTGTTAAAGAGAAGGATAACACCATCGTCAATGCAGAGGAGACTAGCTTGTTCAAGACACAAACATATGAGACTAGTTTGTTCAAAGTGAGACACTTTCTGAAATATATAATCATGACCATAATAAAGAAATATTGATCTTATTTTTCATTCATCATTGTAATGTCATATTTTTTCATAATATACTTTAAAAACATATTAATAATTCTTTGTAAAAACCCATGATTAACCTCTAAATCCTCCAGGTCCAATATAACCCCCTAAAAAATATACATTAACCCTCTAAACCCTTACCCCATTCCCCTAAGCCCTTAAAACCCTAACCCTTATTACCTTAACCCCTAACCCATAAACCCTTAAACAATAACCCGTTATCCCTAAGCCCATAAATTATTTAACCACTAATTCGACCTAACCCCTTAATCGATCCTAACAAAAATAATCAAATAATATTTATAGTCCACATCAAGACGATAACATAGTTTAAACAGCTCCCAAAATAATATTATAAAATACATTTACAATAGAAATATAATACAATTTACAATACGAATACATACAATGTAAAATACAATATACATATAAACATTTATAAAAATAATCTACAATACAAAGACATATAATAAATAACTTTCAAATGGATGATATTCATGTCCACCTTCAGCGTGTCCATAGTCTCTATAATTCTTTTTAGCTGATGTTATTAGAATTCTCCTTGGCCTCAATCCCTTGCAATTTCTACAAGGGAAATAACATTTTCCATCCTCAAAAGCCCTCGATGTCGATCCCACATATCGTTGGTCTCCTTGAGAAATGTCATGTGGCATTTTTTGTCACCAAAATTTGAGTGATGATTTTGTTAAAAAATTAACCTCAAAATAATCCTACAACCTTTCCAAAAAAATGCAACCAATATATATAGCAATTGTGTCAAATTTATATGATGTTAGGGCCTCTACACACACACATATATTTATTATAATTATAATGATATATTTAATAACTTTATATATATAATTTATATTATAATCATATAATATAATATTAATATTAATATATTATAGATATTATAATCATATAATATAATATTAATATTAATATATTATAGATATTAATATGAATATATATATATATATATATATATATATATATATATATATATATATATATATATATATATATATAATATTATGGTTATATTTATTTTAATTAGTCAAACTGATCAAAAGCAGTATGATATTAGACGTTGTTAGCGCAAAAAGCCATTAATGGTGGAATTGAACGTTATGCAATGATTATTTAGCATTTATAGGAAATTAGACAAGACATTTTAATATTGGATATACCGTTGGATATATGACGGTAAAAGAACTACCGTTAGTTATTCGACAATAAGAGGGATTATAAGAAAACGTTTGATAATCGACAAGATAGGGAATTCCATTGAATATTCTACCGATAAAGAATTGCCATCGTATATTCAATGGTAGTCAGGATTTTAGAAAAAAAAAACAAAAAAAACAAAAAAAAATCGTTTAACTTCTGACACTTTTTCTCGATTTTAGCCATTTCTCTGGATTTCACTGTCAGAATTTCTGCCCAAATGTAGTAGTGATAATTTCAAAATTTATTAATGACATGAATAAATACTAACATTTATTTCTCACTAATTGTATAATTTAGCTTAGCATGAGTAAATTTTTTATTGATGAAATAAATAACATAGGTTCGAAGATTTTCCTTTTGACCTAAAACTACACCTACTGCTACATTATATGTATATCTAGAGATGTGAAATAACAAAACCCAACTTGGAAATTTTAATACCAATGTCGTTGAAAGTTTTTCTTTGAGCGTTTTGAAAGAAATTTGGAAATTATTATTCCAATAAAATCCAACAGCTTTTGTAAGTAATTTAAACAATGGAAAATCTATTTTACTAAATTTTTCTATAAATATTTGATAATAGCCTGCATAACCCACAAAAATTATAATGTCTTGTTGTGTTCATGAAATTGGTAATTTGATAATTACTTCTGTCTTGGATGGATCAATTTTTATCCCTATAATGGATACATGATGAATGAGCACAATTCCCTCGGTTAGTAGCATACATTTTTTTTATTGCAAAGTGCTATATTTTTCTCCAGAAATCCTATTAGAACATTTTCCAAATTAACTAAATCTTCTTTAAAGAATCTTTGGTCACTAAAAAAATCATCCAAGTAGACCTATACACATTCATGTATTAAATTGACAAAAATAACTAGGACTACCCTGTAACAGGTGCATTACAAAATCCAAAGGGTATAAATTTATAGGCATATGTTCCCTAAGGACATGTGAAGGTTGTTTTGACGTATTTCTCTAAAGCTATTTTAATATGACTACAACCACTGCATTCATCGAGGAAAGAAATTAAACAATTTCTTTCTATTAATGTATCTAGGACTTGATCAATGAAAGGTAAATGAAAGTCATACTTTAGAGTTGTTTTGTTTAATTCCCGATAGTCAACACATATTTTCCATTTTACATTCTTTTTAGCAACTAACACCAAAGAAGAAACCCACATTTTGTTTTAGATATGATAGGTAAAGTATAATTTTAATGATTTTTGAAGCTTTTATTTTACGATCTCTTTTAATTTTGGATTCATTCTTCTTTGTGGTTAGGTCTAACATTATCCTCTGTATAAATATGCTGTGTATAGGTATCTGGATGGATACCTTTCATATTTTTATAATTATAGGCGAATGCTTTAGAATATTTTGCAACAATTGAATTAATTGTTCTTTTTAAGAATTTTCTATAATAGAGCTCGGGAATATGACCTCGAGTTTACATAAAATATAGTTTGGAATAAATATTGCAAAGAATTATTGTACAAATTTCTTTAAAACTTTACTCTAGGATATGATCGGTAGAAATTTGTTGAGAAGATTCTAGTTATTCTACATAATATAGATTGGAAATAAAATGATTGAGTAAAATTTCAACATTTTCTTGTTTAAAATTCTATGGTTTGAGTAATGGATAAAAGAGGTTGAACAATTTCTTTGGATTTTGCCTCTTCAAACCATGACATTTGTTTCAATTCATTTAGATATTTGATAGGCGGATAAAGTGTAACTTGGTTTATTTTATTTTATTTTGAAATATTCATGTTTCTAATTACACCAAAGGCATTTCTCTCTTTAGTACTTCTATGTGAAAACACCGTTCACTCCAACGAATCAGTGATCTTAAATTTTGTCTGCCTCAGACCTATTTAAATTTTACATGTGGCTGGTTGGTGGTGGACCTCAAAATACCCATGGGCCGTATCCCTACAATGGCTGTCACAATTCATCATCGTATGTTGACTGTTGAATTTATGGCATAGATATGTGGTGGTTAGTACAGGGTTCGAGTCCTCGTTGCTAGCCCATTATTTTTCGTCGCACGTTTCCAACCCCTTTTCTTGGTGTAGGGTTCGAGTCTCTGTCGTCAGCCCATGCTTTTCATGTTCTCATGAGATATATAATTATCCCGATTCATTCTTGATCGAAAAAAAGTGAAAGCCTACTACCAGTAACTCCAACGATATGAAAGTCACCTTTATTATATTCATATGAAATATAATAGCCTGGAATAAAACACAAAATATCCCAGAATCACATTGATTGTAGTAGTATTTAGTATTAATTTGATCAGATTTTTGAATTCTCTCTACAAACATTCCTCTATTATTGTTCTATTATATTTTATATGAATTTCAAATGGTTTTCTATTATTCTAAATTGTAGAAACTATTTTATTATATTTTCTATGAATTTCAGACAATATTCCCTCCTAGATGATATTCCCTCCTGGAAACCAACATTAGATTTTATCCTTTCTTGGTATAGCTATAGGAGTCATCATTGCCACACAAAATCAACATACCATTACTACTAACAATCACATAACATAAAAAACACAGTGACACATTCTCCATGAATGAACCTCCCCAATTCTAGAATATGCACTGGTGATGAGCACCATTTTCCCTCTCATATTCTCGCAAAAGAAGAGGTGATAAGACCAAAAAATAATCCTCATCAGTGCCATTAGAGGCAACATTGCTGATAGGGAGACTATTTCCATGGGAGGAAATGTCAAATTTAAAATTCACTTTAGCCAATCCATCTTTAAACTCTTTTATTTTTTCATCTGGACACCCTATTATTTTTTCTCCACTAAACATAGAACTATGATAATTTCAACACAATGGAAAAATTTCAAAACAAACACAAATTTTACACAGAATTCCAAAAATTCACAGACCCTTTATAAAAAAAAACCCCAAGGAGGAAATTTCAAGAACAAAATTATAAAATTTTAGTGATAATGAATCTCGAGAGTCCCTGAATCGTCAAAATTCATTTATGCGTCCAAAATCCACTCATCTATTTCCTATTCATTCATGGTCTCTGCAACTTCACCTCCTTCCCATTTCAAAGTAGCATCAACGCCAATGCCTAACAAATAAGGAAATCTCACACATCAATTTGGTGCTTATTATTATTATTATTATTATTATTATTTGTGTTTATTTATTATTTCATTTAAATTAAGATCTACGAAGCACCTCAAAGTGAGTAGGCGTGGTTCTCTTTAACTTCTGATGCTAAATGAGAGTAAGGAAGAGAGATTTTAAGGGAGATAGTAATGGTGGTAGAAATATGTGAAGGATGAGAGGGAGAGGTAAATATATAAATGGGGAGAGAGGGGACAAGGAGATATGGGAAGATAGAGAAAGAGAGAGGGACTGAGGGGGGTGTAGGGGAAGACAAAGGTGGGAAGGGTGTTGAGCGAGGGCAACAGGGCTGAAAGGAGGGAGAGATGAAGGTTGGGGGAGGGTATGTCAGGGGGGATTGTTATGAAATAGGGATTTAGTGAGGGAGGGAGGAAAAGGAAGGAGATGGAGGAAGGTGGAGAGAGAGAAAGAGAGAGAGGAGTGGGGAAGAGTGAGAGAGGGAGGGGGAGAGAAAGAGAGAGAAGGGAGGTAGAGAGATAGACATACAAGGAGAGAGAGATATTGTGTGAGATCAAGAGTGAGAGGGAGGGAGAGTTAGGAGGTAGAGTTCATGCCCTGACTCCTCCCACATATTACAAGAATCTTAGAAGTAGAGTCACAAATGTGTTGATCAAGAAGCAGATTTAGGAGTGCGAGGAGTGGATAAGTATGGTCAAGGAGTGATCTTGTAGATTTGAAAGCTACGCTTTCATAATCTAACAACTAGGTAAAAGTGATATAATCCCATTTTATGAGTATATTGTTTGTATCATATCCATATATAAAATATCTCAATTTCCACCTTAATTTCCACTTTAATCATTAAATCCATATATTTTACTTGATTATTACCTTCCACAGTTCGCACTCCTCCTTTCGGCTTTCCTTTGCACCTCTTGGTAATGAACTCATCAACTGTTGCTAGCCAAGGCATTCCAAGGATTAGGGGATGTCCTCCCAAACTATATTTAGATTGAAGAATTATAGTCTACGAGATATTCCCAAGAATTCAAGGATAAAATGATATCATCTACTATACCTTTAGGTTTTACTCTAGATATGTCTACTAATTCCAATATTGTGGGTTTAGGTCAAATATTGCATATATTAAAATTTTGTACTGTTTCCATTGTCACTACATTAATAGTTGCACTTAAATAAATTAAAGTATTAGGAATATAAATATTGTTGATAAAACTATAACCATTGGTATACCTAGGTCAACATATTTTTGTTGTTGTGATCTTTATTGACGTTAGAATAGTTAATTTCCAACAACTTGCACTATTGGTGGATCTTTTCTTTTCCATCCTTATTTATTAAGGCACAATTCCCTAATTGTATTTGCACAAATTGGAATACGTTTTATAGATTGTAATAAGGGAATTTTTGTATGAATATTCTTTAATTCAAGTGAGAAATAATATTCATGAGGAATCACTAGTTTTTCCAAATCTCTCTAGAAAAGGAGATGATTTGGTTACTTGTGTTTGATATTGTTGAGACTTGTATATGAATTTTGTGCCAATTTTAGTAGGAATCTAATCTTCTTCTTCTATGATTTATGTATATTACTTTTGAAGTATTTTTCCAGAACTTAAGTGAATATCTTGTATAGAAATAATTGAATAAGTAGGAAAAACCATGTTTCAACGTTATAAACATGTTTATCTACTTTGTTATTGGGATTTTCCATTCGATGGGTTATTAATTGGGTATACCCGGGGGTGTTTGGTTATAAGGCAATTGTAACTACTGAGGTTCAATTATTTATTGCTATTGAGGAACATCATACACTGGTTGCATAGGTTGAGAATATTGAGTAAAGGGAAATTTTTAATGTTGAGGATACTATTATTGTTGATATGGTTGAGAGAAGGCTTATCGTTGGAATGGTTGTTGAGGAAAGTGGGCATGATGTTGTGTTCGAGGATCGTAAGGAGGCTAGTTTCCATAAGCAAGTCCTTGTCAAACCTATTGATAAGGTTGGTTTGGGCCTGTTGCAGAGGCCATGCTTACAAAGGCATAGAGTAATTCTAAGTATTTTGTACATGATTTTAATTGAAATACTGATGAATTTTCTTTAAAGTATTTGTACATGTTACTCTAGGTTGTTAAGGCCTTTTAGGCACAACATAGTATATAGATTCCAACGCTTCATTTTCTACTTTGTAATTTGTTTTTAACTATGGTAGTGTTGGAAAATTTTCAATTGAATGCTTTTATACACAGATGCCACAAAGTTGAATTTTATCTAATAGAAAATCTCTTAAAGAATACTTGTTCCTACATTTAGGACAAAATATTGATAATTGTTTAGATTTTTCTTCCTATCTCTTCTTAATTGACAATGATTTCGTTTGTTCTTCCTGGCTCTTCTTTAATTTTAATGTATCTATCTGTGAGCCAAGTGTACCTAAAAGATCAATTTTGAAATTCTCTAATAGATTTCCTAATTATGCTCTTGTCACATTTTCTATAGCTGAATTGGTGATATTGGAAAGTGTGTTTCTCTATCCTATGCCAACTTTAGCTCTTCCCCTGGAATATGCACAAATTATAAATCTAATTACAGGGTAGATAATAAATATCACTAGATCCCATTATATTAATAATATCTATAAATTCTTCTCTAATTCATTTTAAGAAATTTGTATGAATAATAACCACAACCAGTGCACTTTGTTTGGATTTTTATATATTATAATCAAACATTTCTAAATAATCCTCTAAGTATACATCTTCCTATTGAGGCATCCTAAAGATATCTTGTTTGGAGTCTTTGGGTCTACACTAAGGTTGATATTTCCTTAGGAATAATTTACACAATTGTACCAAAATGCTATAATATGCGCACCTAAACCTACAAACCATTTTAAAGTTGCCTCTTTTAAAGTGATTGAAAATAAATGTAGTTTATGAGTGTCATATGTATATTCATAAGTATGACACAACATATTTAATTCAAATAGAAAAACAACAAGGTGTTTATTCGACATAACATAAATTTTTTATGGATAGATAGAGGTTTATTCTTCATTTTACCTATATAGAAAAGATTGTAAGTGTATCACAAATAGGACATACAAAAGTGACTTCATTTTCTGCTTCTTTTCCTCCATATCCTTCTCCTATTTTTTTTTTTTATTTCTCTTGCTAATACAACTTCCATGTTGATTTCTCCTTCGTGTTCTGCAGTCCAATATTCTCATAAAATCTAGAACACTTTAGTCCAATTTTCAAATATATATTATGAATACTGACTAGATGAACTTGTTTGTATTTTTACTTCTCTTTTTATTTCCTCAACCGATAGTTCTTGTATTTTTCATTCTCTTAATGACTAGTCTTGTACCACCTCAGTTATTGGAGTTAAATTATTAATGGGCAGGGAAGGGGAGGGGGTGTTTGCTTCATTGTAATTCCTCTACTAACAAATCAAATTTTACTATTTATATGTCTAATTAGTTTATGTGTATATGAACATTATGAGGGCTTGTGAATGCTCACTAAAGTGAATGCACAAATTATTACCTCTCATTTTACCATCTTCATTCCACCTTGTCCAAAATGTTTATATTAAAACAAAAGAAATATACAAAAAAATGATCAGTCTAAAGTTAATTGTAGTTGCACTTCCCGAAAACAATGCTAAAATGTTAGGCTAAATTAAGACACTAATTATTGACCAAGGTTAGTACACTTATGTAGTAAATCCATTGTATGTGAGGAATTAGTTTTAGTTTAATTAATAGTTCTACTTAACAAATAGTACAAGTTTTTAATAAAGTTAAAAATGTGAATGAAACTCAAATTGAGACTCAAGTTGAATAGAATGTAAATGATATTTATACTTAAACTACTTTAATTTAAAATAATAAAATTTAAAAATAATAACTAGCATTTTCAGTCTAAGGCTACCATGATTTCACTGGTAGAAACTCAAGCTATAATGTATCATTGCATTATAAAGGTCATTGGATCTTATAACAATACTCTGTTAACTCTGACGTTTAATGATTTGAAAATAATATTAATCACTCATTTATCAATGGAAAATTACTTTAATAAATTAAATGAAAAGGTGTTTGATGAAGTTCAATTTGTTCGCTAGCATACATAAAGGTACCTAATGATAAATTAACCATCTACAATGTGTCTTTTTCAACTCTATGGAAGAAAGATTCTTATAGCAATACATTGTAACTAAATCAATCCTTGTTACAAACTCACATTCCAATTAATTAGAAATTAAACTATAACTTAAATAAATAAAATTTTATCACAAAACGAAAACAAATTAATTGAAATAGCCTCTCAGCCTATCAAATGTAATGCAATTGCGAATTTGAAATATTAAAGAGCTAAATTATGAAATAAAACTTAAAAAGAAAAGAAATATTTACCTATGATTATACATATTAGAAATAGAGAGGCATGAAGAACCAAAAAGTACAGGTCATGATTTGGGGACCATACAAACTTTGGCTTGCTCACAGTAAAAACTCATTGAATGGTGGAACTCAATGCTAATATATATGAGACTAAAAATTGGCACAAATTTTACATAAAATTTTCTATAGAGAGGATATATCTTTACTTTATATTCCTTCTAGCTATTTAAATAACTAAAATTTGCAATCAAGTTATAATTTCTATATGGAATAATTACAGATTGATTTGCCTTTTAAGGATAACAAAATCAATCCCTGAGAAGATTGTTTGGGTGTAAAATCATTCTTTTTGGAAAAAACCTGAGTTTTTATTTTGTTAGTATGTGATTATCCATGCTAGTGCCACCGTGACCAACACATTGACCAGGGCCTTCGATTTTGGTTTTTGTGGATCCAAGTGGTTTTTTTACTATGTCGTGAAAACAAGGATAAGCCCATGTCTTCATTTTGCTTGAAAATGTTTGAAATAATTTCATTGAATGATTATTTACCAGATTAATTTCACTCCTGTAAATGCTGATAAAAAAAGAATTTTCAAAATTTTAATTTGTTAATAAATTAAAATTAAGACGAAAAAAAAAAATGCTTCTCAGTGGTTTTATTGATCTTTGTTATGAGAAAATGCTAATATAATATGTAAAAGTAGGTAAAAGGAAGGTGAAAATGGTTGAAATGAGCACAATTTTAGTGTCTTTTTAATGACAAAAAATAGTACCAACATAGTTGAGTCCTTCTCATAATCCAAAGTATAAATCTTCAATTTTTTTGAATGAGCTCATCTCAAAGTCAAGGTTGGATTAACATGTTTGGTTACTCCTTTGAAAGAACAAAGTCTTCATTTATCTCCAAAGATTTTATTCTTGTACGGTGACACAAAATTTCTATTAAGTCATTTTCAATCTATTATCACAAAATTGCACCTGATATGCTACTAATCAGACAATCTCATGTAACTATTTCAAAATAATATTTTGACTGAGACTTAGCCTCCTCAGTCTGAGAGGGCTCTCTCATGGGTTGATGATATTGAATAAAGATGTAGATGGCTAACTCTATTTAGGAAAAACTTGTTTATGATGAGTATAGGTTGAAAATAATATCAATAAGTAAACATTGGGCTTATGGAGTCACCATTTCAATGATTCAGTGAGTTCACTTGACATGGAAGCTGAGGCAGGTATGAGTTTTTAGTAGTAGGACACACACACATGAAACATGAAACTACACAGTCAATTCATATATAAAGGAATTCAAAGCATTTCAATAATGAATTCTGAGTATTATAAATGAAAACCACTGCAAATGAAATACATAAAAGGTATAGATAAGATAGGAAAGCACTAAAAAAATCATTCAAAATCTCAAGTTGGTCAAGTAACAGATCTTTGTATTGCTGAAACAGTCAATTTACAATAAGCTGCAATTTTGCCCAAAATCTCCAACCTTTGACAAATTCGACCAAATGGCCTTTAATAGACTTGTTACATCATGAGATGATTTGCATCCTGTCTAGATTCATCGAATTTTTTCCTAATGACACCTTGCATAACCATAAAACATCAACTTAATGAAAAACAAACACCTAACCTACTTGACAGTCCTATTCCTAATAGGACTCAAACTACTCCTTATTTTCCTTTAACAACCTTATCTATTAAACAATTACATTCTTTGACAGGTATGCTATCATATGTTCGAATTTAGATGATGGGATTCATTACTTTATGACCATTTAACTGACCTCCTCAAAACTAGGAAACAAAAACCCTGTTTTTTAGGCAAATAGTCTTCTTTTTCCACAAATTCCTTAGTTGTCAGTTTATCTTCAATTCGTGGTCCTTGAGTGCTGATTAATTTATTTTCATGGTATTTAATCCTTCAAAAATCTCCAGATGTCCAAAGATGCTCCAAAACCTGCTAAAAGGTCTGAAATACAACACACTATGAAAGTAAGGTAGTTTCGTAGCGTACTTTCGTAGTGTTGCAAAACATGCCTTTAACCTCAAAATTCTTGATTCTTTCCTTTGGCATAGTGTTCATCATATTCAAACACATCTCCCACAACAATTACACCTCTTGATTTCATCAAAAATTGGTTCAAAAAGTCAAAAGAGAAGCTACAGTGGTTTCGTAGCATTTTGCTGCCCTTCAAGCCTAGGCATGTTACGAAACCACTGAACAATGTTGAAAATGCAGTTTTTTTTTGTGTAATTTTGAAAATTGAAGTCTGTAAGTGCCAAAATATTGTCTCTAATCATGTCATTAACCTTAAACAACAATAAACCAACTCATCTTGTACTCCTTGAGGCATTTCTTCCTCATTTACAATTGGTTGAGCTAGTGGCTCTTCAATTACAGTCATTTTAAGCCCTTTTTTCTCTAACTCTTCATGAATCAGTTCAAGTTGCTCTTGAAGTTCTTTAACCTATTATTTCAATCTTCTATTGGTGGCTTTCAACTGTGTGTTCATCCTCCTGACATGTTTGGCCTCTATCCTTGCTGGAATTGTCCATTTGATGAGCTGCTGTGTGTTGTCCAAAGTCTTAGAGACAGTGTCAACCTGTTCTTCCCAAATTTCCTTCTTATTTTCAAATTCAGTCTTCTCTACACTGTGTTTCCTTGGTTCCCTTTTCATAACAACAATTTCATGATTTTCCACTTTCAATTTTTCTTCAAGGAGTTGCAACTCTATTTTATTCATCACCTTCTCTTTTCCCTTCTTTGATTTGCTGATTGTATCCTTCTCTAGAGGTGATGATAAGTCAATAACCTCTTGAGGTGGCTGAGCTGTGTGAGTGAGTGGTTGAAATTCTTTAATCCTCTCTAATAGCTTCCTAGCATGCCTTCTCATAGGATTTCTTGCTTGAAACATCAAACCTTCATCTTCTCCCTCAAACTCTAATTTCTTTGGAGATTTATCCTTCTTTAACTTCTGCCCACCTTCCTCTATAAACTCAGCTTGAACAATAGGAGTTTCCTCTATGTCAATGGCATGTAAAATATCCTCTAGATTTCCCTTAGCTTCTTCTCTGTCTTCTACAGCCACTGTCTTCTCTTCCAAAACTAGTGTTTGACTTCTAGTCGTCCTTTTGGTTCCTTGTTTACTAACAGTTTGTTTCTATTTTGCAGGTATGACAACCTTTAAATTCTGTTTTGCAAGTGTGACACTTGGTGTATCAAGAATCTGTATTTGCTCTGGATCCTTCATAATTTTTTTACTTGTTTCTTCTCTTGCAGGTTCATTTGGCTCTGCTACCAATGATTCCCTCTGTTCTGCTGCTAATGGTGATGTAATTCTCCTAGGCTTAGGAGTTCTTGAAGGAGTAAGAGAATCTAGCTCAAAACCACTAACAAACAATAATGAAGACCAATCTCTACCTAACCTTTGAAGTTCATCTAAGACCAATAATATCATTAAACCATGATTAAATAAAGAAATCTCACTCCCTTCAGACTTTGCTTGGACCTTGTCTGCCATATTTGACAAACTTCTATGAAAATAGAAAAGGCAGATCGATGGAAGTCTTACCAGTAAAGTGCAAGAAGTAATTTGAAATGATATGAATAGACTTTGTGGTACCTCCCTTCACAAGTAAAGTACTTTTGGATGATGAGCAACAATTTTGAATAGTTATATTTTAAGTAACTTCTTGGAATTGCATTGGTGAGGTCCCTTTCAATATGGTCAAGCTTCATGAACTCTTTGCACTGCTCCATGTTAAACTTGAATCATTTGAACCAGTTCTCCTGACCTCTTGGAATTTATGTAGCAACAGAAATAACCTCTGGTGTGATGGAAAAATTGAGCATTCCCACTTTAGTGGTTGTTCCAGTGAAATTCAAAGCAAGCTCCTTGGACACCTGTGTATGCCAGCCCTGTAATCCTTACAAAACTGTATGCAACTTGCTCTTGTGAAAGCTTCTACTATTGCTGGGTCTTCATTGATCAAATTCATGTATGCAAGTTCATATCTCAGGCATTGGCCACCCTTGTTGGTCCTTCTTTTCTCTGCCATGGTTTCTCAAAGATTTGAACAACCTCACTTGATGATGTTCAACCTCGCTTGATGATGTTCAAAGTAAACCTTTGAAAAGAACCAACCACAACTTTGGCTTAGTATTATAGCTCTCCAGAGCTCAAATATTACACAAGGAGGAATGAGAAATGAGAATGAATGAATTAGGAAAGAATTTGAAGTTTTGATGTCTTCTCATGACTCATACTTACCTAAACTGGTCATGATGACTGCAAACTTGGGCATGTACCTTGGATTAATCCCTCCATGACTCGAATGGCATCTAACATACTCATTCCCAACAATTTTATGACACCTAACAGCTTGACTGATAATACAAACAAAAAACCCTATTTTCGTAGCATTTTTAGTGTTAATTTAACTGTTTTCGCTACAAAATATCAATATAGTTTCGTAGCGAAAAGTGACTTTTTACAGTGTATTTCGCTACGAAACTGTGGTTTCTTGGCTAATTTGACACTTTCGGTACAAAAAACCTTGGAAATTGAAATAAGTCAGAAAATGATGAATGATGTGACATGAGCGAGTTTAAAATGAGTGGGTTTAGACCTTAGGGTAACCTAAAACAAGAAAAAATTAATATTTCCCTTGACCAAGCATAAAAAATTAATCCTACAACCTAATTTTTGACACATGAACCTAATTAACCTTGTCAAATGATGCTTCATTTTTTTGGGTGATAACAGTGGCTCCACTTGGGATGGTGTGCCCCAGTGGTACACCAAAGAACCAGTAGTTCCAGTGCTGTTATCCATCTTCTTGAAAAACAGAAAAACTTTGAAACTGCCAAGCTTTTTCTTCAAATTCTAATGGCCTTCACCTCAGGCTCAAGATTGATGATTAAACTTGTCATTATTAGCAGAAAAACACATAAAATGGAATATATACAATGGTATGAATGATCAACAGATTGTTAAGAAGAGTAGTGCTTCAAAAACCTGCCATTGAATGCAGCTACTTTGAATGGACCCTTCCATATATTCTCAAACTTACCATGTTTTCCCTTCTCTTCAATCCTGGCTTCCCACGTCAAAACCACATCTTGGATTTGAAAATTCTCTTCCTTGACCTTCTTTTGAAATGTCTTCTTGATTCTGTTTTGAGATTGCTGATTACTATTATATATTTCCTCCCTCTTCCCTTTCAAATCTATCAACTGATTGATTCTTCTCTAAATTGCATTTGACTCCTCCTCCAATCCTTGAAGCAACTTCATGACAGGCATCCCTAAATATGTAGGAAAAATAGCCCCAACCCCATATACTAGCTCATAAGGTGAAGTTCCAATTGACCTTTTTGTGCACACTCTATCAGCCCACAGAGCATACTTCAACTTTAAATGCCATGACCTCTTATTTTCCTGCAACACCTTCTTTATAATCCTCACAAATCTCTTGTTAGAATATTCAACAAGACCATTCCCTTGTGGATAATATGTAGTAGAATGCCCAAGATAAATATGATATTGATGACAGAAATTAATCAACTTCTTAGACTTAAATTCCTAAGCATTATCAGTGATAATCTTCATAGGACAACCAAATCTAGAAAAAATATTATTTTCCAAAAAATAAATGATAGTAGAATCATTTGCTTGCCTAGTTGGGATTGCTTCTATACATTTGGTGAAATAGTTAGTTGCTGTCAAAATCCAGTGATGTTGACTTGATGATTATGGATGAATCTCACCAATAAAATCTATACCCCACTGCTTAAATGGTGCCTCAACATAGATAGGCATCAAAGGTAAAGGTACAAGCTTCTTCTTACCATAAAAAATCTGGCATTCATGGCAAGGAGCAATATTTTTGTAAACATCTTTAAACATTGTAGGCCAATAGTACCCTGCTCTAAGAATCTTGTTTAATGTAGCCTTCCAATAATGATGACCTCTGCAATCTCCTTTGTGGAACTCCTCAATTACTTTATCAGCCTCCTCTTCCAGCAAATAATTCAACAAAATACCATCGGTATCCTTCCAATACAGATTTTTGTCAATGATGCAATACCTCAAGGATTTTAGCTTCACAAATATTGCCAAGGACTTTTTCAGCTCAATAGGTGCTCTATGATGATGTAGGACAAAAAAAATATCCTTATACCACTCTGAAATAATATACTTTTCTTCAATGGGGATCAATTCTTCCTCTTCATCTAAAATTTCTGATATTTTTGCAATTAAATTCATGTCAAGACAATCAAATTTTGACTGTGCCATCAGCTTTGCTAGACCTTGTCCTTTGACCATTTTTGTTGGCTTGACCTCTAATATGTCATATTCCAGCAAGTTTGCAATCCATTTCCCCCTCTTACCATCAAGGTCAGCTTGAGTTAGGATGTCTTTCACAACAAAATTAGGAACAAAAGCTATAATATGAGGATGCATAATGTAAATTCTGAAATATTTGATGGCCTTAACCAAGCCATAAGCTTGCTTCTTTAAGATGTTGTACTTCAGCTCTGAGTTAGCTAATGTCCTACTAAAAAATGAAATGGGTTGCTCCGTACCTTGCTGTCCTTTTTGCAACAAAACTCCAGCTATTGTATTTTCTAATGCAAAAGTAAAAACCAGAAATTCTTTTGAGAAACCCGAGTTGATCAACACTAGTGCTTGGGTGAGTAATTTTTTAATCTCCTCAAAAGAGTGCTTTGCCTCTTCTGTCCACTTGACGTCAACTCCTTTCTTCATCATCCTTGTTATGACCTTTACAATTTCAGCAAAATTAGGAATAAACCTCCTCACAAAATTTACCTTTCCAACGAAAGACTGAATCTCCTTTCTGCTCCTAGGAAAATCCACTTTTTGGATTGCATTGACCCTGTTTGGATCAATCTTAATCCCATATTTAGAAATAATATGTCCAAGTAATTTACCTGGAGTTAAAGCAAAAATACTTTTGATGGGATTGAGAGAAATGCCAAACCTTTTACACTTCAGCAAAAAAATTTCTAGGTGCTTCAAGTGATCTTCTTCCCTCCTTGAGAAGACTGTTATGTCATCAAGATAAACAACCACCACCTTGTCCTTCTCTTCAGCAAAATCAATATCCATTGCCCTCTGAAAGGTAGCTCCTGAATTCATGAGACCAAAAGGCATCTTGGCATACATGAATGTGCCCCATGGTGTAGTAAAGGCTGTTTTTTCTTGATCCTCTAGATGCAAAAGTATTTGATTATAACCTAAAAAACCATCAAGCATTTACATCCTTTGTGAACCAACTATGTTATGAAAAATTTGGTCCATCTTTGGGAGAGGGTATTTGTCCTTCAGAGAGGCTTTGTTCAAGTTTTCAAAGTCAATGCATATTCTGATTTCTCCACTCTTTTTTCTGACCGGAACCAAGTTTGCGAGCCACTTTGAGAATCTGATTGGAACAATGATTTTGGCATCAAAGATCTTCTTGATTTCCTTCTCAATCAGAGACATGAGAAGTGGATTAATTCTCCTTAACTTCTGCTTGAAATGCTTTTCATTTTCTTTAATTGGAATAGTATGATGAATAATGGTAGGGTCATACTTCTTCAAATGAGCATAACTCCAAGCAAAAACATCTATGAACCTTTTCATCATCTCAATATATTTATGCTTCATATCAATTGAAAGAAACTTTGAAATTTTAATCATTTTTGGCATAGCTATTGTACCAATGTTACAACTCTCTACATCTTCATCATCAACTTGTATCCTATGATATTTGAACACATCATTCTGATAAAAAAGCTTCTCAAGGGGTATGAGGCCTTTGGGTATAGAGTTATTTTTCAGCTGTAATACTTCAGAATTTCCCTTAGATTCAACAAGAATGTTTTGCTGATCTACTTGTATATTTTCAAACTCCTCTTTCACTTCAATAAAGTTCTTAACTTGTTGTTCATCCTCAAATACTTGCAAATGGATAATGTTATCAGGGATAGCAGGTCTATGGAAAACCTCAACCTCATATTTTTAGGTGGAATGTATGGTAATGATGAAAAGACTTGCAGAGACAGCTAGGGAGTCAATAATGGAGTTTTAATCCCTAGTCTTAACAATGAATGAATGTTCTTGGAAATTTTCCACCATGTCCATGAATAATTTTCTGTATGCCTTCATTATTACATCCTTTGTTTGATACACACCTTCAACTTGTTTAATGACTAATTTAGAATCTCCACAAATAGGGATCTTTTGAGCACCCATTCTTTTTAAAACTTCTAAGCCCAAAATCAGGGATTCATACTCAGCCATGTTATTTGTGCAATCAAAATTAAATTTATAGGAAAAGAAATTACTTTTATCATTTGGACTTGTGATCCAAATCCCTGCTCCTGCCCCCTCTCTTCTTGCTGATCCATCAAAGTGCAACAACCACCAAACTTCCGCCTTCTCATCACTGATTTGTTGATCTTTTGCTTGCTGATTTTCTGTCTGCTGAATTGCAGATTGCTGATTTTCTTCCTCCTTCTCATCTTCCGCTTTGTTATTCAACTCATGGAAAAGAATAACAGATCCAAGTTCAGTATCAAGAGCATAAATTGGAAAGTTTTGTTTATCTTTACTACTCACCATGTAAGTCATTCTTGTCTCTCTTATATATAGCGTCCTTTGCTGACCAAAAACAGGGATGGTGGCATAAGTAAGGTCCATCTGCATTGTACCTTTGATTTTTTTGCCCATGACCTTGATAATAGCATGCCAAAATTTGGTGGAATGTCTGCTACCACAATTTCCATAACCATTAGCTTGGCAGGGACTTGTGTAAGACCAACAAAAACGTCTTTAATTAAACCAATGCACTGAACTCTTTTTGAATCAAAAGAAAACAAGTCCTTATATGGCCTAGTAATTTCTAATCCCATTCTCTCCATGATTACTTTGGGCATAAGATTGTGAGAGGCCCTTGAATCCAACATGGAATTATGCAATGTCATATCATGAATTCTAAGGCTAACATAAAAATGAGGCACCTCCTCATTCTGTTCATCTTCTAATCTTGGACCCAAGTATATAGTTGGATGATCCTCTTGAATATTTAAGATATCAACAGCTCCTGGTTGTGAATTCAATATTTTCATAATATTGCTTCTATATTCATTTACCTTAAGAATCTCTCCAAAAGGTACTGGTATCTTGATCTTAGAAATTTCACTCTCCAAACTGAAAACATAAACATATTTTTCAACTTCTTTGATAGGAGGAGGAGGTGGTGTATCTTTCTTACCTTCAACAGCCTTGGGGGTATCTTTATTAGCTTCAAAAAATTTAGGAGTATCTTTCTTAGGCTGTGTTTTGTTTGCAATGATTGGCACATTTCTATTTCTGAGATTGTATTGTTTCTGCATCTCAAAAATTGCATGTTGATACCCTTTAAAATAATCAGATGGTTCTTCTTCATGATTACTTTGGTCTGACTCATCATGTTCCTCCTTAGTCAAGAAAATTCCAAACATGTCTTCATCATGAAAATGAATGGACTCTTCTGGAATTTTAGGTTCATCATCTTCATCAACTAAGTTCTGCTGAAAAGGAGGTCTCACTGGAGGGTCAGGTTGTTGAATTTTGTTTTCCCTTGGCCATTGTTGGTTTTGAGGTCTTCTAAATTGAGGATTTCTAAACTGAGGCTCATTTTTTGTAGGAGGAGTAGAGGTATTCCCAAGGGCCAGCCTATCCATCAACTTTTCCATTGTCTTCATCATGGAATCAAATTTTTCATCAGAGGTAGAAGGCTTATCTTCTTCTTTCAACTTAGTTTTACCCATCTTGGATTTTTTTGCTGCTATCATATTAACCTCCACCTTCACTGAAACATTTTTCATTTCAGAAAATGAAGGGGATTGTCTCTCTCTTAACAGTATAGAAAAGTCATAATCAAAAGCTTCAACATATCTCATCTTAGCTAAGGCTTGTGGAGGTTTTAAATGGGCAAGAATAGAGTCATAAACTTTGTTAAATCTTTTTGAAAAGTTCTAGATAGTGTCATCAACAACTCTTCTCAAACTATTGTACTTAGTGAGGTCTTGTACAGGATTGGTTCTATTTCCCCACTTCCTCAAAAAACTATCTTCAAATTCATTCCAATTATGAATGCTTCTAGGAGTAAGGGCTTTTAACCAATTCCTAACTTCACCAGTAAAGCTCTGAGCAAACAATCTCAACTTGACTTCATCATGGTCAACCTCCTCCTTGTCTATGAAATTATTAAATTGGTCCACATGTTCTTCTGCTGTAATCTCTTCATCACTTCCCAAAGTTTTGATTATAGCAGAGTATTTGCTAGGAAGGGCATGTAGGATAGATTGAAGAACAAGAGGGGCATATATAGCAGGTGCAGCAGGTGGAGGAGGTACATTTCTGGCCGTGGTGAATGGGACTGTGGTAGTTTTAGGGACAACAACAATGGAGGAAGAGGAACTATTAGGAGGAGGATTGTTTTGTCTTTGTTGTCCACTGAAAATTGAACTCCAATCAGGAAGAGGAAAACCATTTTTAGTTCTCAATAAGATTTCAAAAGGGTCAAGCTCCTTCAACCTATCTAAAGACTCTCTTTCCAACAACGACTCAGAAGTGACTACTTTCCAAAACTCTTCTTTATCTTTATGTGTCACTAAGGCTGAGGTATCAATACCTCTCCTATGTAGGTCTAAGAAAATTTTAGTTAATTCTTTTTCAATTTTAGACCTAAACAAGACTTCCTAAATTTTATCATAAAATATTTTATCTTTAGGACTTCTTAAAACTTTAGAGGACAATGATTTTGTATGTAATGGAGTACCTAATATTTCAGAAATTCCTTGACTGCCTTTGGAGATGGTGTTTGGATTGTCCACGATGTTAGGTGGATCTGGGTCATGATTACTCCTCGTGTATCTCCTTCTCGAAGCATATGAATTTTGAATGGAGTCACCAAGGTATATGCAGCCTCGATCAACTTCTGAGCTCCTGCTACCTTCAAAAGTTCAACTTCAAAATTTCGGGAAAATATAATCTTCAGGCTCCTGGCAGACGCACCAAAATGTTATCACAAAATTGCACCTAATAGGATTATAATCAGACAATCTCATGTAACGGTTTCAAACCAATCTTTTGACTGAGGCTTAGCTTCCTCAGTTTGAGAGGGCTCTCTCAAGGGTTAATGATATTGAATAAAGATGTAGATGGCTAACTCTATTTAGGAAAAATCTTGTTTATGATGTGTATAGGTTGAAAATAATATCAGTAAGTAAACATTGGGCTTATGGAGTCAACATTTCAGTGATTCAGTGAGTTCACTTGACATGGAAGCTGAGGCAGGTATGAGTTTTTAGTAGTAGGACACACACACATGAAACAGGAAACTACACAGTCAATTCATATATAAAGGAAGTCAGAGCATAGCAATAATGAATTCTTAGTATTATAAATGAAAACCACTACAAATGAAATACATAAAAGGTATATATAAGATAGGAAAGCACTAAAAAACTCATTCTAAATCTCAGGTTGGTCAAGTAACAGATCTTTGTATTTCTGAAATAGTCAATTTACAATAAGCTACAATTTTTCCCAAAATCTCCAACCTTTGACAAATTCGACCCAATGGCCTTTAATAGACTTGTTACATCATGAGATGATCTGCCTCCTGGCTATATTCATCGAATTTTTTCCTAATGACACCTTGCATAACCATAAAACATCAACTTAATGACAAACAAACACCTAACCTACTTGACAGTCCTATTCCTAATAGGACTAAAACTACTCCTTATTTTCCTTTAACAACCTTATCTACTAAAAAATTACATTATTTGATAGGTATGCTGTCACATGTTCGAATTTAGATGATGGGATTCATCACTTTATGACCATTTAAATGACCTCCTCAAAACTAGGAAACAAAAACCCTGTTTTTTAGGCAAATAGTCTTCTTCTTCCATGAATTCCTTCGTTGTCAGTTTATCTTCAATTCGTGGTACTTGAGTGTTGATTATGCTTGTCATGGTATTTAATCCTTCAAAAATCTCTAGATTTCCAAAGATGCTCCAAAACCTGCTAAAATTTCTGAAATACAACATGCTACGAAAGTAAGGAAGTTTCGTAGCATACTTTCGTAGCGCTGCAAAACATTCCTTTAACCTAAAAATTCTTGATTTTTTCCTTTGGCACAGTGTTCTTCATCTTCAAACTCATCTCCCATAGCAATTCCACCTCTTTATTTCATCAAAAACTAGTTCAAAAATTCAAAAGAGCAACTACAGTGGTTTCGTAGTGTTTTGCTGCCCTTCAAGCCTAGGCACACTACGAAACTGCTGAAAATGCAATTTTGTTTTGTGTAATTTTGAAAATTGAAGTCTGAAAGTGCCAAAATATTGTCTCTAATCATGTCATTAACCTTAAAAAACCATAAACCAACTCACCTTATACTCCTTGAGGCATTTCTTCCTCATTTACAATTGGTTGAGCTAGTGGCTCTTCAATCACAGTCATTTTAAGCCATTTTTTCTCTAACTCTTCATGAATCAGTTCAAGTTGCTCTTGAAGGTCTTTAACCTGGTCTTTCAATCTTCTATTGGTGGCTTTCAACTATGTGTTCATCCTCCTGACATGTTTGGCCTCTTTCCTTGCTGGAATTGTCCATTTGATGAGCTGTTGTGTGTTGTCCAAAGACTTAGAGACAATGTCAACCTGTTCTTCCCAAACTGCCTTCATCTTTTCAAATTGAGTCTTCTCTACACTATGTTTCCTTGCATTAGGGAAATTTTCAGGTCTAAAATGGGCCTCCTAAGGAAATTATAAAATAATAGTGGAAATAATAAAATAAGATTAGATTACATCATCAAAGTTTAGAGGGAAAAAATAAAAAACTAATTTTTCAACTCGTATTTTCAACTTATCTACCTATGGGTTTACTCAAATTTCAAGCAGAAACACTCGTTGGATGCATAATTTTATTCCTTATCCAAGGAGTACCCATGTTTCATACTTTTGATGGACCCAACTATGCAAAAAATGAGAAATACATGAAAAACGTGATTGCAATCATGTTTTTTCATGTATTTCTCATTTTTCATGTAGCAGGGTGCATCAAAAGTATGCAACATGGGTACTCCTTGGATGAGGAATTAAATTTTTCATCCAAAGAGTACTCCCACTTGAAATTTGAGTAAAAAATTAGGGAGATAAGTTGGAAATACGAGTTGAAAAAGTAGTTTTATTATTTTATTATTTTTTAATAATTTTACTTTTTTACTCCAAAAATGGTGAATCATCCCCCATGGTTGACATATTCATCTTGAATCCTATTGGTTCTTATAAATTTCATTTTGGTTGTACATTTTTCTTAGGAGGCCCATTTTAGACCTCAAAATTCCCCTAATGCTTCCATTTTCATAACAATAATTTCATGATTTTCCACTTTCAATTTTTCTTCAAGGAACTGCAACTCTGTTTTATCCATCACCTTCTCTTTTCCCTTCTTTGATTTGCTAATTGTATCCTTCTCTGGAGGTCAATAACCTCTTGAGGTGGCTAAGCTGTGTCAGTGAGTGGTTGAAATTATTTAATGCTCTCTAATAGCTTCCTAGCATGCCTTTTCATAAGCTTTCTTGCTTGAAACATGAAACCTGCATCTTCTCCCTCAAATTCTAATTTCTTTGCAAATTTAGCCTTCTTTAACTTCTACCCACCTTCCTCTATAAACTCAACTTGAACAATAGGAGTTTCCTCTATGTCAATGGGATGTAAAATATCCTCTAGATTTCCCTTAGCTTCTGCTCTGTCTTCTATAGTCACTTTCTTCTCTTCCAAAACTAGTGTTTGACTTCTAGTCATCCTTTTGGTTCCTTGCTTACTAACAGTTTGTTTCTGTTTTACAGGTATGACAACCTTTGACTTCTGTTTTGCAGGTGTGATACTTGGTGTATCAAGACTCTATATTTTCTCTGGCTCCTTCATAATTTGGTTACTTGTTTATGCTCTTGCAGGTTCATTTGGCTCTGCTACCAATGATTCCCTCTGTTCTACTGCTAATGGTGATGAAATTCTCCTAGGCTTAGGAGTTCTTGAAGGAGTAAGAGCGTCTAGCTCAAAACCACTAACAAACAAGAATGAAGACCAATCTCTACCTAACCTTTGAAGTTCATCTAATATCAACAATTTCATTAAACCATGATGAAATAAAGAAGTCTCACTCCCTTCAGACTTTGCTTGGACCTTATCTGCCATTTTTGACAAACTTCTATGCAAATAGAAAGGCAGATCAATGGAAGTCTTACCAGTAAAGTGCAGAAGTAATTTGAAATGATATGAATAGACTTTGTGGTACCTCCCTTCACAAGTAAAGTACTTTTGGATGATGAGAATTTTTTTGAATAGTTATCTTTTATGTAACTTCTTGGAATTTCATTGGTGAGTTCCCTTTCAATATGCTCAGTCTTCATGAACTCTTTACACTACTCCATGTTAAACTTGAAGCCTTTGAACCAGTTCTCCTGACCTCTTGAAATTTCTATAGCAGCAGTAATAACCTCTGGTGTGATGGAAAAATTGAGCATTCCCACTTTAGTGGTTGTTCCACTGAAATTCAAAGCAAAATCATTGGACACCTGTGTATGCCAGCCCAATAATTTCTCACAAAACTGTATGCAACCTGCTCTTCTAAAAGCTTCTAGTTTTGCTGGGTCTTCATTGATCAAATTCATGTCTGTAGGTTCATATATTAGGCATTGGCCACCCTTGTTGTTCCTTCTTTTCTCTGCCATGGTTTCTCTAAGATTTGCACAACCTTGCTTGATGATGTGCAACCTCGCTTGATGAATTTGTAGCCTCGCTTGATGATGTTCAAAGTAAACCTTTGAAAAGAACCAACCACAACTTTGGCTTAGTATTATAGCTCTCAAGGGCTCAAATATTATGTAAGGAGGAATGAGAAATGAGGATGACTAAATTAGGAAATAATTTGAAGTTTTGATTTCTTCTCATGACTCAATGATGACTCATACTTACCTAAACTAATCATGATGACTGCAAACCTGGGCATGTACCTTGGATTAATCCCTCCATGACTCGAACGAAATCTAACCTACTCATTCCCAATGATTTTCTGACACCTAACAACTTGAATGACAAGACAGAGAGAAAACCGCCCTTTCATAGTGTTTTTAATGTTAATTTAACTGTTTTCGCTACGAAACTATCAGCAGTTTCGTAGCGAAAAGTGAATTTTTACAGTGTATTTCGCTACAAAAATGTGGTTTCTTGGCTAATTTGACACTTTCAATACAAAAAACTTTAGAAATTGAAATAAGTCAGAAAATGATGAATGATGTGACATGAGGGAGTTTAAAATGAGTGGGTTCAGACCTTAGGGTAACCTAAAACAAGAAAAATTTAATATTTCCCTTGACCAAGCATAAAAAATGAATCCTACAACCTAATTTTTGACACATGAAACTAATTAACCTTGTCAAATGATGCTTCATTTTTTTGGGTGATAACACAATCCACCCTTGCAACTCCAAATTTTCATGTTATGAATAGAAAATGACTCATTGGGATTGGCATGAAATATATTATGCCTTGGACATCCAACATATTCTTGGATATTTGAATCATATCTCTCCAAATTGTATTATAAAGTTCCTTACATTTGATGTAAACCCTTCATTATCCGCAAATTTCCATGGATATTCCACTAGACAATTCATCATAAAATATCTACTAAAATGTATATGAAAAATATCAAATCTATAGTATGAGGATTAATATTTCCTTAGATTTCCGGATTCATTAATTACTATATTATGCATATGCCTGAAATAGATAAAATATGGAAAATAGATAATAGTAAAATGAAACTCACACCATAATGGACACGATATATGATTTGGGAAACCCTTAGGGAGAAAACCCATCCAGAAGGTGAGGCTACTTTTCCCTATATTTCTCTAAATGGAAATGGATACAAGTAAAAAGAAGTGAGATTTGTGGGTCGTGGGATACTACTGTACACTAACCATCTCTATTTGTTCTTTCTCTATGTTGGGTCCCACTTTTGTACCATTTTCCACATCTTATCCCACTGTATTTACTATCATTATGATCCTATTTTACCCATTTTTATCACACTAAAACCACTCCACATCAGCTAAACCATATTACTTTATAGTGGAGGTAAGATTTATTAATAAGTATTGATCTTTTATGTCTTTTTTATGTTTAGGTAGATGTTAAACAAATTCATAACTCTTGATTCAATTTGACTAATCTATAGAAGGACTCTTGAATATACGTAGACATTTGAAGTGTGTGGAAAAGTCATGAATGGTCTAACACCCAATCCAACAACGCATCAAGCAATTATTTTTGGAGCAGCCATTTTGTACTCGGTTTTGCACTTCAGTCAGTATTGAGTTTTGCACTTAAATTTATACTATACTCAGCATCGGGAAACAAGTTAACCATCGAAATCCAAAAATATTACTTCTTGTTCTTGAACATGGAATTAGTTTCTTTGGTTCAAGCATAGTGCCATGGATAATTCAGTTACAATCTGGGTGAAATAATATTGAAGATTTCACTAGCTTCACTTAGTTTAGATCCCATATATTTTTACTCTTCTTAGTTAATCAGTTGTAACTATTCATGAAATCTTTAAAATTCCCAATGTTTTGAATGTAAAGTTACACAAATATATGCACACTGAGATACATGCTTAGACTGAGCTGGTGATTGTGGAAGAACATTATTTGACTTTGTTCTAAACTTTTAGACTGATGTTTTACCGAAGTTTTTAATATAATTATTGTCCCATATTTTACTCTTATTTAAGCATTTATGTCTCTTAATCTACAAGTATTGAATTATATTAGGCTTGCTTGAGGTTGTGGCAAGGGCCCACCATGAACCCCTGATCAATTCCTGTAACCATTTTAGTATGGAGGAAGTGTGTTTTGATTCAATAGGTAAATCTGTACTTAAATTCTCATTTATTTCATTAGTGACTTTCATAATTTCTGCACTTAATTTATTTCTTAAATTTCCTTTAATTTTTTCATAGATATGTGTTAAGGATAACGAGTGTAATGTTATTAAGTATTCAAAATCCTGTGGAATATTGTTATGATCATACTCTGTATATGGTAACTATGTGATTACTCTTCTAAATTCGTGAATGCTGGAAAAAAAAGTCGATTTAAAATGAGTTTCTGAAGGATTAAATATTCATGTTTTCAACTTAATTTCTAGTATTGAATGGAAGTTTTTCATTTCTTGTGAATCTATATATTTGTGGCATGAGATTCTTATATCTTATGCCTAGTTTGAATATCAAAATTGATAAGAAACAAAGTGATTTCTTAGGATAGATCATGTGTTAATACTTAAAGAATTGCATGTAATATTCCTAATGGAAATATACAATGTTAAACAAAGAAAACATAGCAAGGGAACAAATGAAATTTACATGCAAGTCGAACACCATGAAATAAACCAAAAATTGTGTTGCTGATCCATTTTATTTCTAAATAAGTGAGCACAATATGGTGCTGGAAAGAGTGCACCTGGGCTTGCACAAGGCAAGCTAGCAAATCCCAAGTGAAATATATGAAACCCCTCTCTGATCTGTTGTTGCTCTCTACTGAATATTGCGCTGAAACTGCCTAGAAATACACTATTGTCCATAAGGAACTGCTGCTACTACCTCCTTTGATCCTCAGAAAATTCCAGGAAATTAACCCTGGGCTCTCCACTAATAACCCACAAAACCCCACGAAGGGATTGGCCAAAACGATTGACCTTGGAATTTCGACCCAATTTTCCCTGGATCCTCTAGTTATTGGCTGAGTTGGGATCCCTATTTGGCCCCTCAATTCCAACCCAAAAATTCTGCCAAATTAATCTTGGCTTCTCCTCAATAAACCCAGAAAACCCAGAAAGGGTTTGCCCAAATCTTGACCCCAGAAGTTGGCACTCTTGGGCATGGCTCTCTAAAATATTGAGAAATTCGGATCTCCTGATAAAACTGCTGTTGGATGACACTGAAATGCATGGAAATTACCTATTAGAAGGCTTCAATCCTTCCCTACAAATACTTTACGAAAACTCCACTCACTCCTTGGCTCTCAGAGTGAATCCCTTAAGGGACTACACAGCCTCTGCGCAGTTGGGAGTGTCTCTGCACTGATGGTGAAGTAAATGCATTGTAGATGAGGCTCTATGCTACTAGACTGCTCAAATCTATGGTGAAGCACCTTCCTTAGGCTGGTACTCGAAGTCTACCGAAGCGAAGGTTGGGATCTTCACTCGAAGACACCCGTGTTTTGAACAACACATGCAGACTTGGCTCACTGCTCAAGTGTGCTCTTGTCAAAGATAATTTTGAAATAGATGATTCAATGAAAGAGAGAAATGAGCCTCATGCTTCCTTTTTATCCAAGGTTTCCCAATGTTCCCTTGGGCCCCACCTCGTGCCTCTAGCCTCTAACACGCACCAATGACCGCGCTTCCTTCATGTGGGTCGCGGTTCATCCTCATTGGGCCCCATCCTGCACTATTGCCGCAATAATTTTCCTTAGCCTAATGTTTTGAGGTGTATAGCCACATAATTTTATTTGTGGGTCCCCAAATCCAAATTGCCTAAGTCAAAACTATGATATTATAAAAATTGGCCAAAATTAATATTCCGGTTAGCAGAGTTGCTTAATAGGAATATTACTGTCCACCCCGAAAATAATTGCTTTTCCTCATTAATCGTCTGAAAAATAATCCTCTCTAGCTAACGCTCTCCACTGTCACTGCAAAAATGTGTCAGGGTCCCAGATTCACCACTGAATCGTCCCTGACCTCTGCAATGTCCAGACATGAAAGAGTCCCTCAATACCAAGATCCCAAGCCATCCTAAACTCCCCTGTCCAACCTGAAACTCCCCTCGCTCCACTCACTATTATTCCTAGTATAAGTACCAGTAGTCCCTTCTATACCACCAGTGAGTACGGGAGCATGATAATGTGGCACTATACCTAACTCCTCGTGAAGGTTTCCTACCAAGTAGGCCATCCCATGTACTCCAAGAGTATACTCTCAAAGATACCACCTATTCCATGTAGAGATAGCATCTCGCTCACGTGAGCTCCTCCTGATATCCTCTTGCTGCCCCCCCTGTCATGCTAATGAAGTCCCCCACTCCATCGGTAACTCACTAAATCCCAATGGAAGATATGCATGAAGAGCGGTGATGATCAGGTCCCCTGGTAATCTTAGAGTGGTACCACCATGATGAAATTGCGCTACTATGATTATGACATACTCCCCATCGTGTGAAGCCTGTATCCCCCTCTCCTAGGGCCTAGTGGAGAAAATATGTGAAGTCCAAGCTCATCCTGCCCGGGCATCTCCATGATGCCAATGCCAACCCCTCCATTGCCAATCTCGACTCTGAGCAACAATAGGATAAGTCTTTCTTGCCATGCAATGGAGGTCTCAGTGCTCTCCCATGTGTCAAACTGAAGGTGGACTGTATCACCCTCTACCATGACCATGGTCATCACAAAGTGGAGTGATCCACCTGCCAACCAGATCCCTTGATTCCACAACCATACTGGGAGCTTGCAACTCTCACTCCTCACGAGATGTCATTGCGTAGCACTAATACCTGCTATAACCCATATGGACCTCATCTCTGACCCTTGTATGTATCCCCTGGGTGGATCCCAAGTATCAGGAGTCTGTCCCACGCATACGAAACTTCCCTGCTCCTGCCAGACCATGTAGTGAAATCCGCTATCCCCACTCCTTATGATACACCTGGACACTGCTCGGATTCTGGGTGCCCTCCTGTAGAAAAAGTATACCATCCACCATCCCTCAAGTGTGAGCCTAGGGGTGGAACATATCCTACCTCAACAAACAACCATGCCATCCCTTGCTTGCATCCGTCAAGTTGTGCACCTACCAAGTTTCTTAACTGGAGAGTTTCCTCTCGGCTCATGACATGTGGTGTCTCAGCCAACTGCCTAGGGTGAGCCTCCCATGCCTTGCTTCCTGAAGGGAGAGTGTCAAGGGGATACAACCAAGAACTTTGTGACTGTAAGAAACTTTGGAGGATGATGGGTGGCTATGTCCCAAAGGGTATGATCAATATTCTGCCGGAATGCTCAAGAGTAATCCTCCAGACAAAACTCTCTCCACCTTGGATTTTCTGATAACCCCCTTGTAGCTTTGTCTCTTCTAAACGTGGTGTCCCCAGATGCTCAACAATGTACTCATTGATCATAGGTGAGCTGCATCCCATGGTACACCTAATTCCCCTATCCTAATTCCAAGAGCCCGCTGCGCATACCACCAAGTATCACTGCAGCCCTCGACATGCCACTATATGTCGCAAGTTGTCCCTATAGACCGATTGATACCCCTGTCTACGGCTATACCATCATGTACTGTCATGTGTCCCACCTGTGTCACTCCACCCGTCACTGCCCATATGTACTCAATGTGATGTGAGTTAATCCTGCTCCACAACGCAGTACGACATACTACGAGACACCCCCATGCATCTCCATGCCCATATGCAAACCACTACTCAATGCTAGATACTCCTACATGTCCTTGGATGCAATGGCTGAAATTTGTGTCCATATGCATCAGAACACACCCGAATGGTACCATCACCTCCATCGTCACATCACCATACTCTCCAATGAATGGATATCCCCTCCAAATCCTCCCTAAGGAACCCAATAAATGAATCTCCCTATGTGTCAGTATTGAAGCCACAAATGTTCTACTCCTCCGTAACCCCTGTGCCCCACACAAAGGTGAATAATCCCTAGCCCCATACAAGGCACTATCTGGTGGCCTGCCAATGCCACCTCCTCTGACAAACTCCTGCCAAAGTATGTTGATCACCCCGTGACCTTGTGTACAAATGTCATACCAAGATAACCCAAGAGGTTTTTCCATAAATTCGTTCGCCACTGGTTTTGACCAAAACTCCCCGAGCAAATGTGCACGCTCAAATTCTAGGTCAACTGTACCATCTAGGTCATAGTCAACCGACATACCTGGAAAGTAATAGGTAGTACCACCCATATCCTAATGCAAGTGTGGGCTTCTGGTATCCCTAGTGCCTAGAAGCTCCTACTGAGATACACTTGGTTCCACCACCATCTTCATAGCCCACTCCACTGGGTACCATCTCAGAGTCTCTCGTCATCCAACCCCAAGAGGGGGATCGAATGCACGAACTCCCGCGCATATAACAACCTCAAAATGTGGATGTTTCACCTTGTGCAAATCAGGTCGTCTCATCCTGTTATCTAGGTAAACGCATGAGATTTGATTAGGTACCTAAGTATCTATCTCTCAAATGGAAAAAGGTAAACCAACAGTCCTGCTAGCCCCATCTATGTATGCCTGAAGAGGGCTACTCCGACTCTCCAATGTACCCTCTAACTGTACCATTAGGGAATCCAACAATTCCCCAATGTGAGCTAGCTTGGTCGATGACTCGACACAAACCACTCTCATGCCCTCTAGCTCCTCGTTTTGCCGCAGAATAGCCTCTCGTGATTGACATGGCCTTCCTTTTTAATGCTAGAATGACGACGTTAAAATGATGACACTGTTGTGTGTGACCATTGTCTAATACCTTTGTATCTCTTGGTGCCTCATCAAGGGTGTATACGTCTCCTGGCACCACATCCATATGTTGTTTTCTTCTATCACCCAAAAACTTAGACACAACCCTGGTTACCACCTCGACGAATGGCACTACTAGGGTATGCTCCACTCTCTCCACTAAGATGTCAATCGACACGGTCAAGGGAGTCTCCAACACAGGTGACCCAACTATAAGGAAAATACCCTCTAGTAGATGCTTTTGAGGAAGCTCTTATAAAAATAACCCAGATATCTGTTTGTAGCGGAGGTTAGTAGAGGAGGTTGGTGGGTGGAAAATTTTGCGGATGTTTTTTTTGCGGTGTGTTTCTAATAATAACATGCACCGGTGCATTTTATGAAAAGCGTACTGGTGCGTACTATCAAATGGCACACCAAGACACTGTGCTCTTCGTACAAACTGGCCCGGTGAGTCTCAGTACTCTAGCACACTGGTGTGTACTATCAAATGGCACAGTGAGTCACTTTGCTCTCCATAAAAATCGGCCCAGTGCGTCTCAGTAATCCAACACACCGTAACGAAGTGCAGTGCACCATTGATAAAACCGCCCGGTGCATCTCATAATCGAGCGCATTGAAAAAGGGTTAATTTAAAAAAAATTACCGGCCATAAAAAACCTCATTTTTACTTGTTGAGTGCTCTAGAGCTCTCAAGCACCGGTGTGAGTTTGTCTTCTCTGAGGCGCCCTTCCATCGGTGCTCCCATTGCACACATTGTTACCGTCCATTGCTCACTGTGTGGAGTTTGAATTTTCGAAAACGATGGGCAAATTTGTTTTTTAATATTCCTCAGCAAAGATGCCTCCTTGATGCACAAATGTGCAGGTAATCTACTTGTTTCTCAATAACTTTTTAGCAGATTAATTTCTCAAATTTACTTAAAATTTACCGTTTAAAAAAAAAAAATTTGTGCGGTGCGTTCGAGCCATTCGACTCGCACTGTTCGCAGCGTTGCCTGTAAATTTACAAGTTGCACCATGAACGGTGTTAACGGAAACCTGGTGCGGTACCGAGAAAGCGTGCACTGCTGTAACACTAAAATAGTGTGGTGTGCGTCAGTTTCCGGCTGCACCGACCATATAAAATTGTTAAAAATAACACACTATGTACGGCTATATGGTGGTGCAGTCATTTTCTGGACCACACCGGTAATTATGTACTGTTGTTGGGCGGTGTGCTAGCCAAACTAACTGCCTCGGGTTGGATAGTTTGGTAAATGCACCACACAAGAAATATTTTCTATTTGCATGGTGTGCGAACTTTTTTTATGCACACTGTGGGCAGTGTGTTATAAAACAATTACGCACTGGTAGCAATGCGTGACTACTTTTTTGGGTGCACCAAGTTTTTTTTTTCAATAAAATTATATATATATATATATATATATATATATATATATATATATATATATATATATATATATATATATATATATATATTTCTCATTTAATAAAAATAATGTATTTAATATGTGAATCATTCAGTGACGTCAATGGAGAGAACAAAGGGAACAACAAGAGCATGTGGAGGACCGTTATTACATGATTCAACAATGGGAGGCATGGGAGAGGGAGAGACTTTTGTACGCTCTCCCTATTATGACACCCACCAAGTTGCTCTTAAGGGAGGTAGGCCTCCTCAAGTTATATGAGGAGGATACATCCCTGAAGGGCACAGTGGGTTATTGGGACATCTGATCTATAGGTTGGATGCCCACCAACATGCTTTCCGGGTCGGTACTGGCCAGTGGTACGAGTCCACTGAGGAGGAAATATATTTTATTACTGGCCTATCTAGGAGAGGGCAGGCTTTTCCCTAGCTCCTGTTGTGCATATCAGCCCCCCTATTTAAATTTTGGCCACCAGTTCCCTTTGGGTCTGATTAAAACATCTTTCGCGGCCAAAGACCTCCATGTTCGGTCTACCGTTACCCTTTCCACCCGAAAAATACACTGTACAAAGGTTGAAATCCACGTTTATAAAACATATCGGGCCTAGCCCACACAGCCGCAGCACCTTTTGCTTGAATTCCCATATGACTTGAGTTGAAGAACCGCGTGCCTGACCGAGAAAGAGCTTGTCGCCTAAATCATAGCCGTCCGATCCAATTGCAAATCTACGGCCCGCAATCAGCGCAATAATAGTGGTCCCCGCGCCCGAAAACCAGCGGTTAATTCCGCACCACCTCCACCGAGCCGACGGTTTTTAACCAAATGCCAGCGATTCCACAAATCGCGTGACGCGTGTCCCTGAGTACGGCGTCCAAAACCACCATTTCACGCGCTATCGTTCCGTCAATCACCGCGCAGCGGAATTCATATAAGCCGTTAGATCCACAAGCCCCCATCCGATGGCTATCATCCTCAAAAGTCGCTCGAACTTTAGTCTCCGCGTAAAATGCCCCGGGCCCGCCATCCCATTGTCCTCTAGTCATGTCTTAGCCGTCGATGTGGTGCAATAATCGTATGGCCCAGGATTATTTTCACGTTGTTGACCAAGTCCTCCTGCATCTCCACGTCATAGCATCCACGTGTCCACATCGTCTTGCCTCCTCCCGCCACATATTTCATTCACCCACTATACATTTAAGCGTTTTATGTTTAAAACCCCCATTTGTCCGTTCTTCACAGTTCCTTTGCGTTTTCATCACCACCCTGTGAACCGCCACCCTTGTTGCCACCACGTTTTGTCCCACGATCATTCTCATTGTATGTCTATTCCTGAGTCTGGTGTCTGTTGATGAGTTTGTGGACTTTTGTAGGTGTTCGTTGTTGAAGAACCATCGTATCTCACGGTTTACATTACAGAGGTTGAATGCATATCAGAGGTACATTCAGCAGGTGCAGAACGATGGAGCAGTGATCCGAGAGTCATTGTGATGTGACCACCATTAAAGAAAGCAAGGTTTTGAATCTATAGAACCCTCCAGAGAAAATCAAAAGGTAGATTTGGGTAGATGAAGAATTAATGTGCAGCCTACGAAAATCAGTGGAGGACAGAGAAATGCAGCACCCTGCATTAAAAATATGGGATTTTAATTCAAAGTTAAAGGGTCGAGAGTGCTATGCATAAAAACAAACAATCTCAAGGTCTTACGGCAGCAGATTTTTCCCTCGGCGAATGGCAGAACATTGTATATTTTATTATTTGTGTCTTGTTCATGAGGAGATTTTCATCCTCAGCATTTATTTCTGGAGGTAAATTGTAAAGTACAGTCATTTATATTTAGTCATTCACAGTGTGGGCGCGAATGTTTTCCGCCATTTTGTTCAAATCAAGTCATTAAAGGTGCTCCATCTACCTCCTTCTCTAGAATTCTCTGTCTCTTCTATAAAAACCTAGAAATAAGACATTAGAAGGGTTCCAGATTTCTATCATCAAAATGTGCAGTGAAAAGGCTTTTGTATACATTTTGTAATATTTCGGTATGAAGGCTCAGAGCCCGTAGGGTCTCAGTGAGGAGGAGTTATAACTGTAATGAGGATTCTGGTCTTTGGTATCTCACAATATGTAATTTTCTCATATGTGTTAATACAATATCTCATTTCATGCTATTTATCTTCTTGTATCATGCTCTAGAATGCAAGTGGCTCATTAATCTTGAGTAAGGATTCATCCTAGTTGATGCCCATACTGGGGTTAGTCAAGCACTTTAAATAGGCCTAGTCATGATATACTGTTCCATGTTCATCTTATCCATATTTTCTGCTATATTAGTTACTTGAGGAGGGTGCTTTTAAAATGCCATTGTCATGTATGGATTCTTACTTGGATAAGCCCATATGTGATTATGTTGTGTATCTGGGTATCAGTCTCATGTTAACTAATATCTTCTTCATGTTTCTTCACTGCATCCACTTTCTGATATTAGATTTCTGTGGTATATTATTTGAACTGGCCCTCTTTACAGTAAGCTGTCTCTTAACTATCTGATGCCTTTGTATTGGAGTTTTGCATGATGTTCCTACACTATTCTTATCTTTGTATCAGCTTCTGAGAGAGATTGGTCCCATTTAAACTAATTTCCTTGTTCAACAAGAGATAATAAGAGAGCTTTTGGATTGACAACCCAAGCTATATGATGAACTCCTTGCTATATTAAGATGTCCTAGGCACTGGTCTATGGCAAATCTAGACTGTCTCTAGGGGTGACAAAATTGTCCACAACATCTTTCTAGCGCCGTTGCCGGGGATCGAATTTGAGAATATCAGTTTCCCTGGGCCTCGACAAATTGTATTGACTCTCTAATCAGGTGAGCACGGAGAGTTGAAGAGTTGCGTATATCTCACCTTGGCGACTCCACTGTTCTTTGTTTGATAAATTTATTGGCAGTCCTAGTTCCTCGTAAGCCACATTTGAGGTCAGATACATCTCAGTCAAAGACACCTTACGTGTCTGACCCAGAGAAGATCATTCATAAAAGAGTTTGGAAGGAGAAAAAATCAGTTCGTGCTGAAAACCCTGAATATTCTGTTGAAGATTATCCGCCCTCTTCTTCTCAAGAAATCAGAACAGAAAATCCCGAGTTTTACTCAGAAACTCCACGTAGAGGAAGTGCCTGGATTGAAGAGGATTTCCATCCTACTCCCGAGGCTGAGGAAATTAAAGAAGTTACAGAAGTAGCTGCTGTTAACCGTGAATTATTCCCAGCTACGCCTCAGGCTTCCATACAATATATTCCCATTGTTGTTCATACCCCACTTCCTCCTACTCCCCTTCCTTCATCTATAGCTCAGACTGTTGCACAACCCCCACCTCCTCCAATGGCTAATGTTCCTTCTTTTCTATTGAACAAATATGCTCCACTGGCCTTACCCCAAGTGCTGAATGATATGCCACAGGATTATTTGAAGATTCTGCCAAGATTTAATGGTGAAAATGAAATTGATGCTCAGAAACATCTTGAGACTTTCTGCTCTTTTGCAGAAAACTTAAATGTGGAGCATTTGGATGTGGTCTTAAGATTATTTGTTCAATCTTTGGAGGGTGAAGCCAGAAAATGGTTTAAGACATTGGGAAATCGTTCTGTGACCACCTGGGACGAGATGGAGAACACTGTCCTCAGGAAGTGGGGAGAAAAGAAAGATTATGGTCAGTGTTTTACTGAATTTAATACTTTGAAGAAGAAGCATAATGAAGGAGTATCAAAGTTTATTAAAAGGTTCAACAAGTTATATTTGAGCCCGCCCCCTGAAATGAAGCCTCATGAAACAGCTGCCAAGATAGTTTTTATAGCAGCCTTTGATTTTGACTTTGGATTCTCATTGAGAGAAAGAAAACCTGCCACTTTAGATGATGCTCAATCAGATGCTTTGGAGCTGGAAGTAAACTTTGCCTCCATTGGGAAACTGAAGGGAAAAATTGAACAAGATACTAGGAGGAGAGGAAAAGAAGAGGTTTCCACCTCTAATCAAGATAAAGATTCAGACAAAATGGATGAAATAAGAAAAATGATAAAGAAGATGGTCAAGCTTGAACTGGAGGCTAAAAATGCAGCTCCCAAGAATTTCTATAATGCTCCAAACAGAGGATACAATCCCCAGTATAAAAGACCACCATTTCAGATATTGCCAAGAGAAGCAAAGGAGCAACCAGACCAAGTACCACATCCATTGTACTTGGAAGGTCCAGCAGATGACTCCACTGAAGATGCCACTTATCAATTAGAAGATTCAAATCTGGCTTTTTCAAATAATGATGATATAGAATGCCCATTGCAAGATGAAGAAGAAGAATCAGAGATTGACCATTATTGTAAACAATTTGCTGATTTCATGCAAGCACAATTCAATGTAAAGTATGATCTCAGATCTTCAAGGAAGAGGACCCGAACTCAAGATCAAGAAGAGGAGCCACCTCAGAAAGAAGCACCTGCTCAGAAGGAATCAGCAACAAAGAAAAACATAGAAAAAGGTAAGAGTCCTCTAAATGCTCTCTTGCAGCCCAACGATCAGATTCCTTCTTCTTAAAAAATAGTCAGTCCTCCTAATGCTGAGTCGGTGTCAAAAGAAATTAAATCTTCAGCTGAAAATAAAGAGTTTAAAGATGCCTTAATAGAAAAGCCCTCTCCTGCTTTTAATTTACAAAAATAACTTGAGAAAATTAAGATTCCAATTCCCCTGACCGAACTATTAAAACAGCCTGTATATCAGTCTCAATTTACTTCCTTCATGCTCCCTCCTGGAGTACCAATCGTGCCTGATAGTTTAAACCTTCAAGAATAAAGACCCTTGGTAGTCTTTGGCCCACATGTCGAGGAGATAGACCCTTCTACTCCTCCTTTTTATGTGTCCCTAGTTATTCATGACCTGCTGTTACACAATTGTATGTTAGATTCTGGGGCTTCCCATAATCTTATGCCTCTGTCTGTCATGGAACAACTAGGGCTGCAAATTACAAGACCATATAAAGACCTATATTCATTTGATTCCAAAAGGGTTAAATGCTTGGGAATGATTAAAGACTTAGTGGTCAATTTGGCCCAAATTCCAGCAAAGAGTGTGGTCATGGACATTGTGGTTGCTGACATCCCAGCTCGCTTTGGCATGTTGCTGTCAAGGTCCTGGGGTACAAAAATTGGTGGGTCAATCAAATTGGATTTGACATATGCCACTGTCCCAGTCTTTGGAGGCCAGGAGAGGAGGTTATACAGGGAGACTATATTTGTTAAAATGGTAACTAAGGCTGATTGCTCAGAGAATTCCCCATTGTACAACAAAGAGGGAGACTTCTCATGTTTGATGTTAGAATAAAATCTAAATTATGCCCATGAGCCCCTTTTTGGTCAAATCCAAACTGAGCAGCCTAAAGAAGATCAGAAATCAGAGATTTGGACCTTGCATTTTGATGGAGAAAATTCAAGAGAAGGCAATGGAGCTGGGGTGTTATTAATCTCTCCTACAGGAAAATGGGTCCCATTGTCCTTTAAATTGGAATACGAGGCTACAAATAATGTAGCTGAATATGAAGCACTTTTATTGGGACTGCAGACAACTAGAAACATGGGCATCCAAAGTCTAAAAGTCATGGGAGACTCTGAGCTGGTGGTAAGGTAGATCAGAAATCAATGCCAAACCAAGCATCCTCGGCTGAGAGCTTACAGAAACGAAGTATGGGACATGGTGGAGAACTTCTTCTCAGCATTTAACATACAGTTCATGCCCCGGGAGCAGAACAAAATAGAAGATTCTCTTGCTGTAGCTGCCAGTACATTCCGTCCTCCTCAGAATCCACTTTTAAGATATGAAGTGGAGGTACGTTACAGGCCATCTATCCCAGATAATATTAAGCACTGGCAGGTATTTGAAGATGATGAACAGATGAATAGATTCATGGAGACAGTGGGAGAATTCTCTAAAATGGAGATTGATGATAATGAAGAAGAGGAAACTGAAAATATTGTAGAAAACAGATGGGAAGAGAAGATAGCAGGTAATAAAGTGCTGCAGCTGAAAGGAAATGTTATACCTAGAGGACTGGTGCCTCTAGAAATATTATTTAACAAAGATGATATTCCATTGCAGCCAAACAAAGTGATAGAAGAGGATCAAGTGGAAGATTTAAATCTGGGTACATATGCTGATCCCAAAATTGTAAAACTGTCTAAAAGGGTCCCAGAAGAATACAAAGAAAAATATTTGAAGTTGTTTCAATCTTATAAGGAGGTATTTGCTTGGTCCTATCAGGACCTAAAAACTTTTGATGTTAATATAATTCAACATAAAATTCCTTTGAGGGAAGGCGCGAAGCCTTATAAACAGAAGCTCAGACAGATAAATCCTCTGCTGCTTCCCTCTATTGAAAAAGAAATCAAGAAGCTACTGAAGGCCAAAATAATTGTGCCATTGAGATACTCAGAATGGGTAGCAAACCTTGTTCCTGTTCGAAAGAAAAACGGAGAAATAAGGTTGTGTGTGGATTTCAGGAATTTAAATAGAGCATCTCTAAAGGATAATTATCCACTGCCTAAAATGGACCACATCCTGCAGAAAGTGGTGGGAGCATCCAGAATGTCAATGATGGATGGTTTTTCTGGCTATAATCAGGTAGCTGTGTTTCCAGAAGATCAGAAGAAAATTTCATTCACTACACCATGGGGAACATTTATGTATGCCAGGATGCCATTTGGATTAATTAATGCAGGAGCTACTTTTCAGAGGGCAATGGACATAGCCTTTGTTGGAGAGCAGGACAAGTTTCTGGTGGTATATCTGGATGATATCATAGTGTTTCCAAAGAGTGATGATGAGCACATTGAGCATTTAAGAAGAACTTTTGAAAAATGCAGAAGGTATGGCCTTTCTCTCAATCCTCAAAAATCTTTATTTGCATTAGATGAGGGAAAACTCTTAGGGCACATTGTAACTAAATATGGTGTGAAAATAGACCCTAAGAGAGTTGAGGTAATAAACAGTATTCCTTTACCTAGGAATAAGAAGGAAGTGCAGGTGTTTTTAGGCCGAATTAATTTTTTGAGAAGGTTTATTCCTAACTATGCTGAAATAGTTAGGCATATAACTGATATGTTGAAAAAGGATAATGAAGTAAGATGGTCCCAGGAGTCCAGAGATGCATTCACCAGGATAAAACAGGCATTTGCTAAAGCTCATGTGCTAGCTGGGCCAGATTATGCAAAGCCATTTATGATATTCTCATTTGCTTCGCCTCATACAATTGCTGGAGTATTGTTGTAGAGAAATGAAGATGGATATGAGCAGCCTATAGCTTTCTTCAGTCAAGTGCTGCATGATGCTGAATTAAACTATAATATATTGGAGAAGCAGGCATATGCCCTGGTAAAGTCCCTCAAAGCTTTTAGAACCTATGTTTTGCAATCTCACATTACTGCATATGTTCCCACAGCAGCTGTCAAAGACATTCTTGTTCAGGGGGATAGCGAAGGTAAAAGAGGAATATGGATTGCAAAAATACAGGAGTATGATTTGGACATAAGGCCTACTAAGCTTATTAAAGGACAGGGACTTGCTAAAATGTTATCTAAATCAAATCATCAAGACTTGGGCATTAATTTATCCATGATAGCAAATGAAGAATCTGAGAAAGGAGAAGAACAGCAAAGACTAGAGATGTCCACTCAAAAGGTACACATGAAATATCTCACTAGTCCTTGGTATAAAGAAATAGTTGAATATATTTTAACACTTATCTGTCCCCCAAGTTGTGATAAGATAAAATACAGAGCTGTAAGAATGAAATCCCAGAAATACATAATTGCTAATGGACAGCTATATTGGAGAGACCCTTCAGGTATATTACTGTTATGCCTCACAGAAAATGAAGTGGAGAACATAATGACAGAATTTCACGAGGGAATATGTGGAGGACATTACAGCTGGAGGGCTACAGCTCATAAGATCCTGAAGGTTGGTTTCTACTGGCCAAAATTATTTACAGATGCTTTTGTTTGGGTCAGAGCATGTGACAAGTGTCAAAGATTTGCAGAAAGGCAGAAACTAGCAGTTTTTCCCTTGACTCCTATCCATGTCAATGAACCTTTTCAAAAATGGGGATTAGATTTCATAGGAGAAATACATCCCCCATCAAGTGGCCAATATAAATGGATACTAACAGCCACATATTATTTCACAAAATGGGTGGAAGCCACACCTACAAGAAATGCTACAGATACTATAATAATCAAGTTGATGGAGGAAAATATCATATCTAGGTTTGGCTGTCCTGCTAAGATTGTAACTGATAATGCACAGGATTTCAAGTCTGCCAGATTTGTAAATTTCTGCCAACAGTATAACATCATATTGACTCACTCCACAGCTTACTATCCATAGGGAAATGGCTTAGCAGAGTCTTCTAATAAAACCCTGGTGAGGGCCTTGAAGAAAACAATAAATGAGAATCAGAAGAATTGGGACTCCCAATTAAAATTTGCTCTATGGGCGAATAGGATATCCAGCAAGAGAGCAACAGGGAAATATCCCTATGAGTTGGTGTATGGGCGAGCAGTTGTGTTTCCTGTGCAATTGGCGTTGCCAGTAGCACTTTTTATGCAGGAAAGCCAGGAAGAATCAGATGACATGGTCAGAAGGATTAATCAATTAGTCGAATTAGAGGAAACACGGAACCAGGTGAATCAGAGATTGATAGAATATCAGGAGAAAATGAAGAATGTATTTGATCAGAATGCGAGAGATAGGAAATTTCAAATTGGAGACCTGGTTCTCAGATGGGACGTTCGAAGAGCAGAGAAAGGCAAGCATGCTAAATTTGATCCGTTGTGGTTTGGCCCATTCAAAATTGTGAATCAAGGAGGAAACAATACTTTCATGTTAGAAAACCTACAGGGTGATCTACTGGACGCCCCTGTGAATGGCCAATTCCTTAAGCCATACTTTCAATTCTGATCCAGGCTGGGAATGCCTGTTGTATTATATTGTATATAAGTTCTTTTAGCTTTTATTTTTATAAAGAAAGGATGTTGGCAAATTATCAGAAGAAGCGCAGAGGAATTGAAAGATAGAATGTACATACAGAAATGTTCAGTGGTCTGCGTGTTCTCGACATGTCCAAGGATGAACATGTCGTCCCCAGATGGAGCCGATGTTGTGCATATCAGCCCCCCTATTTAAATTTTGGCCACCAGTTCCCTTTGGGTCTGTTTAAAACATCTTTCGCGGCCAGAGACCTCCATGTTCGGTCTATCGTTACCCTTTCCACCCGAAAAATACACTGTACAAAGGTTGAAATCCACATTTATAAAACATATCGGGCCTAGCCCACACAGCCGCAGCACCTTTTGCTTGAATTCCCATATGACTTGAGTGGAAGAACCGCGTGCCTGACCGAGAAAGAGCTTGTCGCCTAAATCATAGCCGTCCGATCCAATTGAAAATCTATGGCCCGCAATCAGCGCAATAATAGTGGTCCCCGCGCCCGAAAACCAGCGGTTAATTCCACACCACCTCCACCGAGCCGACGGTTTTTAACCAAATGCCAGCGATTCCACAAATCGTGTGACGCGTGTCCCTGAGTACGGCGTCCAAAACCACCATTTCGCGCGCTATCGTTCCGTCAATCACCGCGCAGCGAAATTCATATAAGCCGTTAGATCGAAAAGCCCCCATCCGATGGCTATCATCCTCCAAAGTCTCTCGAACTTTAGTCTCCGCGTAAAATGCCCCAAGCCCGCCATCCCATTGTCCTCTAGTCATGTCTTAGCCGTCGATGTGGTGCAATAATCGTATGGCCCAGGATTATTTTCACGCTGTTGACCAAGTCCTCCTACATCTCCACGTCATAGCGTCCACGTGTCCACATCGTCTTGCCTCCTCCCGCCACATATTTCATTCACCCACTATACATTTAAGCGTTTTATGTTTAAAACCCCCATTTGTCCGTTCTTCACAGTTCCTTTGCGTTTTCATCACCACCCTGTGAACCGCCACCCTTGTTGCCACCACGTTTTGTCCCACGATCATTCTCATTGTATGTCTATTCCTGAGTCTGGTGTCTGTTGATGAGTTTGTGGACTTTTGCAGGTGTTCGTTGTTGAAGAACCATCGAATCTCGCGGTTTACATTACAGAGGTTGAATGCATATCAGAGGTACATTCAGCAGGTGCAGAATGATGGAGCAGTGATCCGGGAGTCACTGTGATGTGACCACCATTAAAGAAAGCAAGGTTTTGAATCTATAGAACCCTCCAGAGAAAATCAAAAGGTAGATTCGGGTAGATGAAGAATTAATGTGGCAGCCTACGAAAATCAGTGGAGGACAGAGAAATGCAACACCCTACATTAAAAATCTGGGATTTTAATTCAAAGTTAAAGGGTCGAGAGTGCTATGCATAAAAACAAACAATCTCAAGGTCTTACGGCAGCAGATTTTTCCCTCAGCGAATGGCAGAAAATTGTATATTTTATTATTTGTGTCTTGTTCATGAGGAGATTTTCATCCTCAGTATTTATTTCTGGAGGTAAATTGTAAAGTACAGTCATTTATATTTAGTCATTCACAGTGTGGGCGTGAATTTTTTCCGCCATTTTTTTCAAATCAAGTCATTAAATGTGCTCCATCTACCTCCTTCTCTAGAATTCTCTGTCTCTTCTATAAAAACCCAGAAATAAGACATTAGAAGGGTTCCAGATTTCTATCAGCAAACTGTGCAGTGAAAAGGCTTTTGTATACATTTTGTAATATTTCGGTATGAAGGCTCAAAGCCGGTAGGGTCTAAGTGAGGAGGAGTTATAACTGTAATGAGGATTCTGGTCTTTGGTATCTCACAGTATGTAATTTTCTCATATGTGTTAATACAATATCTCATTTCATGCTATTTATCTTCTTGTATCATGCTCTAGAATGCGAGTGGCTCACTAATCTTGAGTAAGGATTCATCCTAGTTGATGCCCATACTGGGGTTAGTCAAGCACTTTAATTAGGCCTAGACATGATATACTGTTCCATGTTCATCTTATCCATATTTTCTGCTATATTAGTTACTTGAGGAGGGTGCTTTTAAAACGCCATTGTCATGTATGGATTCTTAGTTGGATAAGCTCATATGTGATTATGTTGTGTATCTGGGTATCAGTCTCATGTTAACTAATATCTTCTTCATGTTTCATCACTGCATCCACTTTCTGATATTTGATTTATGTGGTATATTATTTGAACTGGCCCTCTTTACAGTAAGTTGTCTCTTAACTGTCTGATGCCTTTGTATTGGAGTTTTGCATGATGTTCCTACACTATCTTATCTTTGTATAAGAATAGTGTAGAACATCATAAAACTCAATACAAGGCATCAAATAGTTAAGGATGGCTTCTTTGTAAGAGGGCCAGTTCAAATAATATACCACAGAAATCTAATATCAGAAAGTGGATGCAGTGAAGAAACATGAAGAAGATATTAGTTAACATGAGATTGATACCCAGATACACAACAGAATCACATATGGGCTTATCCAACTAAGAATCCATACATGACAATGGCGTTTTAAAAGCACCCTCCTCAAGTAACTAATATAGCAGAAAAATATGGATGAGATGAATATGGAACAGTATATCATGACTAGCCCTATTTAAAGCGCTTGACTAACCCCAGTATGGGCATCAACTAGGATGAATCCTTACTCAATATTAGTGAGCCACTCGCATTCTAGAGCATGATACAAGAAGATAAATAGCATGAAATGAGATATTGTATTAACACATATGAGAAAATTACATACTGTGAGATACCAAAGACCAGAATCCTCATTACAGTTATAAATCCTCTTCACTTAGACCCTACGGGCTCTGAGCCTTCATACCGAAATATTACAAAATGTATACAAAAGCCTTTTCACTGCACAGTTTGCTGATAGAAATCTGGAACCCTTCTAATGTCTTATTTCTGGGTTTTTATAGAAGAGACAGAGAATTCTAGAGAAGGAGGTAGATGGAGCACCTTTAATGACTTGATTTGAACAAAATGGCGGAAAACGTTCGCGCCCACACTATGAATGACTAAATATAAATGACTGTACTTTACAATTTACCTCCAGAAATAAATGCTGAGGATGAAAATCTCCTCATGAACAAGACACAAATAATAAAATATACAATGTTCTGCCATTCGCTGACGAAAAAATCTGCTGCCGTAAGACCTTGAGATTGTTTGTTTTTATGCATAGCACTCTCGACCCTTTAACTTTGAATTAAAATCCCAGATTTTTAATGCAGGGTGCTACATTTCTCTGTCCTCCATTGATTTTCATAGGCTTCCACATTAATTCTTCATCTACCCGAATCTACCTTTTGATTTTCTCTGGAGGGTTCTACAGATTCAAAACCTTGCTTTATTTAATGGTGGTCACATCACAGTGACTCCCGGATCACTGCTCCATCATTCTGCACTTGCTGAATGTACCTCTGATATGCATTCAACCTCTGTAATGTAAATCGCGAGATACGATGGTTCTTCAACAACGAACACCTGCAAAAGTCCACAAACTCATCAACAGACACCAGACTCAGGAATAGACATACAATGAGAATGATCATGGGACAAAACGTGGTGGCAAAAAGGGTGGCGGTTCATAGGGTGGTGATGAAAATGCAAAGGAACTGTGAAGAACGGACAAATGGGGGTTTTAAACATAAAATTCTTAAATGTATAGTGGGTGAATGAAATATGTGGCGGGAGGAGGCAAGACGATGTGGACACGTGGACGCTATGACGTGGAGATGCAGGAGGACTTGGTCAACAGCGTGAAAATAATCTTGGGCCATACGATTATTGCACCACATCGACGACTAAGACATGACTAGAGGACAATGGGATGGCGGGCCCGGGGCATTTTACGCGGAGACTAAAGTTCGAGCGACTTTGGAGGATGATAGCCATCGGATGGGGGCTTGTGGATCTAACGGCTTATATGAATTCCGCTGCGCGGTGATTGACGGAACGATAGCGCGCGAAATGGTGGTTTTGGATGCCGTACTCAGGGACACGCGTCACGCGATTTGTGGAATCGCTGGCATTTGGTTAAAAACCGCCGGCTCGGTGGAGGTGGTGCGGAATTAACCGCTGGTTTTCGGGCGCGGGGACCACTATTATTGCGCTGATTGCGGGCCGTAGATTTGCAATTGGATCGGACGGCTATGATTTAGGCGACAAGCTCTTTCTCGGTCAGGCACGCGGTTCTTCCACTCAAGTCATATGGGAATTCAAGCAAAAGGTGCTGCGGCTGTGTGGGCTAGGCCCGATATGTTTTATAAACGTGGATTTCAACCTTTGTACAGTGTATTTTTCGGGCGGAAAGGGTAACGGTAGACCGAAAATGGAGGTCTTTGGCCGCGAAAGATGTTTTAAACAGACCCAAAGGGAACTGGTGGCCAAAATTTAAATAGGGGGGTTGATATGCACAACAGCTCCCATATGTCCCCATCAGTTATGAAACAGGGAGTCAGTTGGTGTACTCCTAGAGATACATTCAGGACGATATACTTTCTCCTGCAGATTATCAAGTGTCCAGTGGCCAATTACGCATTGCTTGATTTGGTCCAGATAAGGTGAGGTGCCTCTCACTACTACTGACGACCATTGCACACTATACTAGTGACATGCAGTGCATTAGTTGCCTACTTTTATTTTATGTTGATTCCTTATTCCGGACGCCACGACTTGTGACATGGTCTGTCATTTTTTGCGGCAGTTTTGTATAGAATTAGATAGATGTCGTTCTCAGGCACATGGAAGGTTGACCTTCCCTTTTGCATCAGAGTTATTTTGTTTATTTTTTGAGTGGTTTCTACAGACGAGGCCTACTTTTTTTTGGCAGCCTCGTAGGCCGATGTTTCATGTACGGATGCAGATGTGGGGCCAGATGATGCCCAAGAGGGGCCTGTACTACTATACGGCCAGAATATCTAGTGATTCACTCGAGCTGCTAGCCAATGTTGATGATCACTCATTCATGATGGTGCCATGTCCATACGCGGGTTTGGATTGGCGAGGGTGTACCAACATCCTCTTCACACATGATGAGCCACCATATGCTAGAGGTAATATTAGTGTTTTATTTAAATTAATATAATTTTATTTTATCATCTTAATTAATTAGAATAAAATTTATTCTAACACGTTCTTTAACTTGTTTTATTAATTTTTTTAATGAAATTGTCTAATTATAGCTGTGGGTTATATATTTTGTAGATATTTTCACATTCGTTGGGGACATGATTCCATCCCCACCAGATGATCCAGTAGGTCACTACGAGGAGATGTCGGAGGTGAAAGATCAAGGTGACAGACCTGATCCTTGGGTGTATATACCCACGGGATGCGGCGTAGGGCAGACATTCGATTTAGGATGGATTTGGGCGATTGATTGTGTCGACTCCTCGTTGATGAGGGAGTCCACCCTGTTACAATTAGAGAGATCCAGGCTGATGGTAGGCTCATAGAACTCTAGAGAGACATGCCTCGTGATATGATGACCCTCATGCGTCATATCGTTGGAGCTTCTAGGGTACTAGCAGCTAGGAGGGATAGGCATCATGGAGATGCACGACAGAGCAACTCATTGGAGATCATGATCAATAGGGGAGTGAGCATCATTCTAGTACTGCACCTCCTCCTCCTTCATCTCGCGCTGGAGATGAGAAGCCAACATCGAGTCCTGATCAACAAGAAAATTTTGAGCAGTCACCATCGACTCAGCAGACACCTAGTCCTGAGCAGACACAACCATCGACTGAGCAGGAAGGTCCATCAGAGCATGCACCATCCACTAAGGAGGTTGCACCATCGACTCATCAGCAGGCACCTCCTGATCAAACTGCACCATTTGATTAGCAGGAACCTCCTGAGCAGAATACACGATCTGATCAGCAGGCACCTCCGGAGTAGGCACATCATCCATCTGAGCATGAGGCTGCACCATCGACTGAGTAGGTCTCAACTAGTACTAGTTATAGTATTGATGTAGTACCACTAGATATTTGACATTTATATGTAGTTATATTACAGTTGTATATTTTTGACATTATATATATATATATATGGTGCATGTATTTTATGTTCATGTTGATGTACTTAATTTACATGTTGGTGTTCATCATGATGTGTATATTATTAGGTCATATTAGATATGTTCATTTAATGTGCTTGCAGATATATGTATATGTGATAACATTTATTTTACATGAGATGTATATTTGATGTTTGTGTTGTGATGATGTTATACAATGCTTGTGCTTTGTTAGATGATCATGATCACGATGATTAGATTATGTTAGCGAATTTGAAGGTGTATTTTAGAATATGATGTTTATACGATGGTTATCATGACTGTGATGTTTATTTTTAATATTAAATCATGATATTTAATAAATTTTATGTATTGGTAATTGTAAAATTGTGTAGCTGTAATTGTAATTGTATGTATTGTGATTGTAATTGTAATTATATGTAAAATTGTAAAATTGTAATTGTAATTGTATGTAAAATATTTGTAAAATTGTAATTGTATTGTGAAATGATTGTAAGTGTAATTTTAATTGTAATTCTAGGTAAAATTGTAAAATTGTAATTGTAATTCTAGTTGTAATTGTATGTAAAATATTTGTAAAATTGTAATTGTAATTGTATGTATTGTCATGATTCAATTTTATTAAAATTGTAAAATTTGTAAAATTGTAAATTAATTGTCAATTTTGAACCATAACTACCGCAAGTAAAATGTATATTGTACATATTGCTAAATTACCATAATTGTAAAATTGTAAATTTGTATGAATATAAATAATTGTAAAATAATAAATCTAGAATAATATGATTTTTTGTAACATAATAAAGTTTAGAAAATAGTGCAAATAAATTCAAGTTTAGAATTATCATTATTTTACTACACACACACACATATAGGGTGCATTTATTTAAGTAATGATATAATGAAAAACCATTTAAAGCATTCAAGCAGTTGTATTATGTTAGGAATTGACATAAAAAAAAGGAACTAGATACAATGCATTGTTTTTCAGATCAAAATAATTTCAAATTATGAAGTGAAATGATTTTAACATTAACACAATGCAAACCAATTTATTCAAAATGCATATTATAATGTTTCGAAAAAGAGAGTCTTAGTTATAAGGTTAAGTCCTTTTCTTTATTAAAACCCATCTTAAATAATATAAATGATGAAATAACACATGTACCATATCACCCTCTGTTCTCATGATCACCCTCATTATCTTCCAACTCTCTTGGCATGATAACACTATTGTTCTCAAAAAAGGAGTTATTGTTATCGGTGCTAATGTACTGTTAACCTCATCGGTGCGGTTTTATAACCGGACGCACCAGTGTTGTTAGTTAACAAACACACCGAATATCGGGAAAAAAAAAAACGCAACTTTATTTTTTTGAAGTGAAAAAAATGGTAAATTGAAAAATGAGCGGCAAATGATTTTTAGAAATCTGATTTAATAAAAAATTTCTTTAAATAGAAAAAACTATTCATTATTTCATTATATTTGCAAAAACTTTCAGGGAGGGATATGCGCAAGAGACATACCTAGAGAAAGAGAGCACGAGAGCACTGTGGAGCAACAAAATACTTTCGAACAACAACACTATTCAGAGAATCAAAATTTGAAACATCTAGTGATCTTCACACAAAAACCCTGTAGTATAGTAAAATTGTTAAATTTTACTGTAATAATATTTTTTTTTTACAGTTTTTGTTAGATTGAATACATGCATAGTAAAAATTTTAAATTTTACTGTGCATTGTACTAATAAAATCATTTACAATATCTATTCCTATTTATATTTAATTAAAATTTAGAAAAAAAAAAAAAAAATTCCATTCTTACGTTGAACCCTTGCTTCTTCTTGTTTATGTGACTTCACAATTAGGGCTTTTCAATTGAGATTTATAGGGTTTGTATTACTATATATATAGGCATATGAAATCTAACCCGTGAGACTACTTACATAGTCGGATCCCAATCCTGTTGGCCCTTGCACTATTTTTTAAGAAACAACTTTTGTTAATCAATGCACATTGTTTAAAATAACGCACTGGTATGTGATTGTAGTATAGCACACCAGACGCGTATTGACAAAAAACATTGTTTGATAAATTTTTTTTTTTACTAATTTATGTTTATATTAATCGGTGCTCTTGTATTAATATAATGCACTGGTTCTCCTTGTTGACAAAGAGCACCATACAATGTTTCTACTATATTGGTGGTGCATTTATAAGAACCTACTGCACCGCTTTCGGTGTGTAAGTTGCGAAATTCACACCATTGCCTTGATTTTTTTTTTACCTGAAATGTATGTGATTTATTTATAAAATATATTATTGAATGGTACAGGTTTCATATTGATAGATAAATGGCTCACATGAATTCAAGTAACAAAAATACTGGTAGCACATCCAGAAAAGCAAAAAAGGCAAGTTTTTTGTAAATTCTTTACAAGAATTATTATTTTTGAACTATATGTAAGTTTAACAAATATGTATTGTTTAGTGTGCATCACACATATCCATAAAAAGACGAAGCTCGATAAGATTGTTTCTAAGCTAAGACCAAAAGAGCATAAAAACTTGATGGAAAAATTGTAGAAGGATGAATCAGGTGAATGAAAAAATAGTATTGATCCAATATGAGTTCATTTTTTGAATTTTCATTAATAATATACTTAAAAATATTAGATAACATGTTTCAAACAATCTATTAATTCATATATGTTTAATTTTCTACAGGGACCAACAACAAAGAAAAGGAATTTTGTTCTAAGAAAAGAAGAAAAATAGAACATGCAAATGAAAATGAATTTCTCCTTAGCTCATCTGGAGTGGTACTGGAGGTTAACGAAAGGGGGGAAAACTTTTCCAAAACTTTGAGGGATCTAGTGGAATTAATGTGTAGACGTTATTTCCACTTACAACACAAAAATAAATCCAATGATTCCAAGAACCAAATTTTATTTAAACTAAAGGAAGTGTTTCCAGAGAATTGGTCAATGAGACATGTCAGACTTTTAATAGAAAAAACGTACAACAACAAAAAAGAAGGATTGAAAAAGTAATATTCCTTAATTTTTTTTCTAGAATTATATGTATATATTACTACAAAGCAATCATTTATAAATATCAATTTTGTTATATTTAGTTTCATATATCAATATAAAAATTAAATAGTTTATTGTCATGTTACATTTTTAAGAAGATTATGAAATCTCAAAGGATGAACGAGCTGATATCAAAACTATGCCTGTAGGAATTTCCAAAAAGGTGTACAAGGAGATGGTCAAAGAAATGTACATAATTTCATCACACAATGAGACATCTCAACAACAACGTGCTTCAAATGTAATATGTAATCATTTAATTTTTCGATTAGGTACAATAAATAAATAATTTAGCATTAAATATTAATTTTCAAGTATTTTCTTCTAGAAAAGAAAAGAAAATAAAACCCATTCAGCACATAAAACAGGATGACAAGGAAGAAAAGGGTTGATATCTATGTTTGTGAGTAATTGTTACTTCGTTATAATGTTATGAAACCAACTCCAAAAATAGAAGAAAAGAGAGATCAACGCCTTAGAATTCAACCACTTCGAGGGGGAAACCTCCTTTACATTACATAAATGAACAATTATTGGATGATACAAATGAAAAAAACTCCTTCTATATATAGGAGTCCATGGGGTCACAATATAATCCTAGCCGACCTAACAATAATAATGTAAGGGCACAATAATAAAAATATTGGGGTTACAGGGGTACAAGAATAACAATAAGGGGGTTACACTAACAACAATAAGGGACTACACTAGTAATATAGGGACCTAACATGCCCCTCTCCTTCAAAAAAGTGTTGTCCTCAATGTTTGAGTAGCTCTCGATGCTTCTGTATAAAATTTTCATCCTCCCATGTAGAATCTTCAGTGGGTAAGTTCTTCCACTTAATGAGATACTCTGAAATTGATCGATTCCGTAGCTGTCGAGTTCTTGTTTCCGTGACTGCTTCAGGTTCCATTATGATTTTTCCTTCCTCATCAAATTCTGGAAATGTTGTTTGAACTGGAATTTTTTCACTTATAACCTTCTTTAAGTATGAAACAAGGAAAACTGGATGCACTCACGAAGAAGCAGGAAGCTCCAATTTGTATGCCATAGTACCAATATTTTGCAACACCTTGTAAGGACCATATTACTTTGGCGATAATTTATTATAATTCTTAGCTTTCTTGAGGGATATTTGTTTGATGGTTGTAACCGTAAAAATATCCAGTCTTCTACATCAAAACTTCTCTCACTACGATGTTGATTTTCCTGTTGTTTCATTCGATTTTGTCCCAAATTTAGGTTATCCTTTAAGAGTTGGAGAACTTCTTGTTGATGCTCGATGTGATCTTCTGCTTGAGCCTTATAATTTTCTCTTAAAGATGATGTGGTGGACGGTGGATGATATTCATAAAGTTCCATAAATGGGGTAATTTTTGTTGCAGTATGGAAGGAAGTGTTATACCACCATTCAGCAAGAGGTAAAAACTTGACCCATTGTTTTTTCTTATCAGATACAAAACAACGAAGATATCCTTCCAAGAATTTATTCACTATTTCAATTTGACCATCGGATTGAGGATGATAAGATGAGCTATGAGCTAGTTGAGTACCCAAACAAGAAAATAATTCCATCCAAAAATTTCAAGTAAAAATGGGATCTCTGTCATTTACAATAATATTTGGGTTTCCATGTAGCTTTTGAATTGTTTCCATAAATTCAGTAGCATCTATACTTGCTTTAAATGGACAAGATAATGCACAAAAGTGTGCATACTTGGTAAGTCTATCAACTACCACCATGATGACACTCTTTCCTTTGGACTTAGCTAAAACTATGATAAAATCCATTGAAATATCCTCTCAACATTGACCTGGAATGGATAAAGGTTGTAGAAGACCCGGGGTCTTAATTTTCTCAACTTTATTTTGCTGGCAAACCAAACATTCCTCCACAAATTTTTGAATATCAGATTTAAGGCCATCCCAAAAAAAAATATTTCTTCATCCTGTGGTAAGTTTTTAAAAATCTTGAGTGTCCTCCTAAAGGAGAAGTGTGCAATTCCAAAAGAATATTTTGTTTTAGTTGGGAATTCATACAAATATATAAGCGATATTTGTACCATAAGGAATCAATTTTCCAACTAAATGTATCAGATGTACTAGGATCTTGCTGCAACTTTTGAATGGTTGTCCACACTTCTTCGTCCTTCTTCCATTCATCCCTTGCTTTGGTTATCCAATCTAGTTGGATGATAGAAATGGCACAAAGAAATGCTTCAACCTCTTAATCCTTTCTTGAGAGTGCATCTGCAACAACATTTAGCTTCCATTTTTTGTAGATGATTTCAAAGTCATAACCCGACATCTTTATGACCCCTTTTTTCTGCTCTTCTGAAGATAGTCTTTGTTCCAAAAAGTGTTTAAGACTATCATGATCAGTTTTTACCTTGAAGTGTCTTCCCATTAGGTAAGGTCGCCATTTCTTTAGTGCATATAGGATTTCCAACATTTCCTTCTCATAAATAGCTTTATGTAAATACTTTTCTTTGATCTGATGACTTTAAAAATAAATGGGTCTTCCTTCTTGCATTAAAACAACAACAATTCCATCTTCTGAGACATCACATTCCACAATAAAGGTTTTTGTGAAGTTTGGCATAGCTAAGACCGGTGCTAGGCACATTTCCTCTTTAAGATGTTCAAAGGCCTTAATTGCTTCAGGAGTCCATGAAAATGCATCTTTCTTCAATAATGTTGTTAGAGGTGCTGCTATTCTCCCATAATTCTTAACAAAATTTCGATAATACCTTGTTAACTCGAGAAATCACCGCAACTGCTTTATGGTTGTGGGGACTTTCCATTCCTTAATGGATTTAATTTTTATAGGGTCTACCTTAACACCCTCGTGAGATAAAATATGACCCATATATTCCACCTCTTGTACTCCAAAGAAACATTTGGATGTTTTTTCATATAATTGTTTATCCTCCAATAGTTTGAGCATCATGTCAACATGTTGAACATGATCCTTCCAAGACTGGTTGTAGATTAGTATATCATCAAAAAATTCTAGCACAATTTTTCTAAGGAAGGGTTTGAAAATGGAATTCATCAACCCTTGAAATGTAGAAGGTGCATTGGTAAGGCCAAAAGACATGACCAAAAATTCATAATGACCCTCATGAGTTCGAAATGTTGTTTTCAGAATATCTTCAGTCTTCATTCTAATTTGATGATATCCTAAACGAAGATCCAACTTGGTAAAATAATTTGCCCCATGTAATTCATCCAATAATTCATCAATCACAGGAATGGGAAATTTATCTTTAATAGTGAGCTTATTGAGCTCCCTATAATCCAGATACATGCGTCATGATCCATCCTTCTTGTGCACCAATACTACTAGAGCAGAGAAAGAACTTTGATTAGGTTGAATTATACCTGCCTCTAAGATTTCTGCAATCATACGTTCAATTTTGCTCTTTTAGACATAATAATATCTGTAAATCCTGATGTTTGGAGGGACACTTCCTGGAATAAAATGAATAGCATGATCATGCTCACCAATAGGTGGGAGTCCTTTGGGAGTTTCAAACACCTTGGAATGATTGTCCAAGAATTTTTGGAGATCTAGAGGAATAGATGATTTTGATTTTGGAACACTTAGTGATCATAGTTGTGCAATTACGCCTCATTGTTCTTTCTTCAGAAGCTTTGTCATGACATTAGAGCTTATTATCTTTCCTGGCTTCCCTATGATACCCCATAATTTGATTTCATTTCCTTCCGAACAAAAATTTCAAGAAAAGTTCTTGAAAATTAATAGCTACCATCCCCAAAGATTATAACCATTGTACTCCTATTACAACATCAGCACCTCCCATTGGAATATTCAATACATATTTCCCCATGGTTAGCTTGATATTATGGCATTTTCCAGAGCAATTTATAGTTCCTCCATTTGGAACCATCACTTGACATTCCAGTGTTGGGTATATGAAACAATTCAATTCCTTGGCGACCTTACAATGTATAAAATTATGGGTACTACCCGAATCAATCAACACTATTACCTTTTTATTCTTGATATGTCCTTCTATATTCAAATTTTGAGGAGTGGTAATTCCTGCTAATTCATTACACGATATGGTCGGACTCATTTCTTCTTCTTCTAGGGTTGTTTCCTGGTGTATATCCTCTTCTTTTGAAGCTTCTTGTTCATTTTCTTCCTCCTCTTCACACTTATCACCTTTAATGTATTTGCTATAAAAACTGTAGCAAAGCCCTTTTCCTCTTTTTTCTTCCAATTGTTGTGGTGTCAAACTTGTAGGTTTTGGAAGTATAGGAGTAGCAACACTTCCATATCTATAGATGTGAGTGGTAGGCTTCCTTGTCGCCATAATTTTACATTCAATTTTTCTTGCCAACATGAATGCCTTCTCAAATGAATCAGGTTCCCAAATGTGAACCTCATGTTGGATGTTATTCTTTAAAGTCCCTATGAAGACATCAATCATGTGTCCCTTTGGAATATCAGTTACCCTTATATTCAATTTTTGGAAGTCCTTAATGTGCTCCACCATTGAACCCTTTTGTTTGAGATTTATCAATTGGTTAAAGAATGTGTTGCTCTTTGTATCCTCATTATGTGCTATCATTTCCTCTGTAAAAATTGACCAAGTGACAATTCTTTTACGGGAGAAAATCCATATATACCATACAAATGCATTTTGTTCTAAATGTAAAGTTGCAATGCATACCTTTTGTGTGTTTTGCGTATCATTGAGATCAAAATATTTCTCCATCTGTAGTATCCATTTTACGGGATCCTTACCATCAACCTTCCTCATATACATCATTGAAATATGGTGGTTCTTCCATCCAACATTAGAGTTTACGAAAACATGATTAACATTTATTTTTTTCTCATCATGAATTTCCTCTACTATCTTTTCACCATTAGGAAACATTTCGTGTATCAACTTTGTCAAACCTTCCATGTATGCTTTTATATCATTCTTCATGTTTTTCATGTTGTCTTTCATTTTTTCATTTATCTTAGATTCCATTTCATCCATCTTAGCTTCCACGATAGCTTCCATGCCATCCATCTTAGCTTCCATGTCTTTCTTCAAACCATCTATCTTAGCTTCCACACCTTTCTTCAAAACTTCCATTTCATTTTTGTTGCTCTTTGCGAGAACGAAATTTCGTGCACTTGCTCTTGTAATTTTGATATGTCATGTTACACTTATTCGTCTTCATGAGTCATAGTAGAGCCTTTTGAAGGCTTAACTAGTGTTGAAAACTTTTTAGGGGGGCATTTTAGAACCCAATACAGATATCCATTCTACAATATGCCCATGAAATCAATTCAAACAAGACTTATGCAATTCGAAAAAAAATACACACGTTTTTCTTTCTTTTGAGGAGCTCGATATTGAAACTGAATTATCTCTGTGATTTCGAATATTCAATATATAAAATTCGGTCCTGTAGTAGCCCTCTAAATATTCTTTCAAATGCCATAGGTCTGACCTGATTTGGAATTTTCAAGGAAAAGTTATGCCCAATCTCCCACAATGACCTAATTATGGACTATTTCAGTAGAGGGAACTTGTATGGTGTGCCACGAGTCACTGTTTCCTCCTTCAGCTTTGAAATTGATAAACAGGAAACTGCAGTCCATGTCCTTGCGGTCACTTCTTACAGAATTAAAATTCGATGCTTAGAGAGAGAGCTATGACAATTTTCCCATGGTCACCTCTTTGAGATGAAATTCGGGAGCCTGAAAAAACCTTAACTTCCACAGATCATATCTTCGAAAATTTTGCGAACCAAGATCTGCTATTTTTACACGAATTTCCTAAGGATTTCAAATTCATGTGATAAAAATTTCAGATTTTGAACCTTCGTATAAAAATAGTTATAGAAAAAATGCCACGATAGAGTCCAAAGCTCAGATATCAAATGTTATGAAACCAGCTCCAAAAATAGAATAAAAGAGAGATCAACGCCTTAGAATTTAGCCACTTCGAGGGGGCAACCTCCTTTATATTACATAAATGAAAAATTATTGGATGATGCAAATGACCAAACCTCCTTCTATGTATAGGAGTCCATGGGGTCATAATATAATCCTAGCCGACCTAACAATAATAATGTAAGGGCACTATAATAACAATATTGGGGTTACAGGGGTACAACAATAACAATAAGGGGGTTACACTAACAACAATAAGGGACTACACTAGTAATATAAGGACCTAACATATAACAACTTAACTAGATTTCATTTTTGTATATTTTAAGTTGTTTTACATCAATCATTATTGAATGTCTTCAAACAGGTGTCAACATACAAAGAAGAACCATCGGAAGAATTGATTGACATGGGGTTAAATATGGGTTGTTTGTACATGTTGGCATATTAGAAATTAATTGTGGAATTTGTAAGCATCTATCTTGTTTTACTTAGCTCCGTCTATAATTAATTAAAAAAATATATATATTTTATATTAAATCTATGATTTGTTATGGGGTAAAAAAGTTACAGGAAACAAAGTATGAAACTGCGCCAACAAATGAATTGTTGAGAGATGTAATGAAATTTTGTTTTGAAAGAATGTGTATAGTTCACGAGTCAATTCTTGTTATGGTACATTTCTTTTCGATTTACATTGATGTATATTATTTAATATTTCAATTTTCATTATTCTCACCAATGTATAGACTCATTACACTTTATTTTTATGTTTGTAGATGGAACTCGAAGAAGAAGAAAACAATCAACACAATGAACAAAAAATTTCTCCAAATAACCCAAGTCATGGAAGTAGCTCGAGTAGTGACAACAGTTCCAGTGAAGAATGATGATCAATATGTTTGGATATCAAATCAAGGCATTGTATTTTTTGAAATATTTTTGTGTGAAATCAGACATTTTGTTTGATGTAATGGACATAGTGTCCCAATTGAAAGACAAAGGGATACTAATAACTGTCCCATTTTGTATGATAAAGAGTGTCTTATATATATATATATATATATATATATATATATATATATATATATATATATATATATATATATATATATATATATATAATAAAATACGTTTTAATTTATTTTATTGTTTTCTCCATTATCGTTGTGAAATGTTACACCACTGATTAAATATTATAATGAAGAGATGCAAAATCTGATGATACGATATAACAAATTCATCCAAACATCACATTCAAATGCACTAATAAAAATTTAATTAATATGAATACTATTATAAGATATGTGTCGACTTTTGATGAATAATGAATTTTAAAAAATCACAATAATTGCACTATCACAGGTCGATGTTTCTAAAAAGTAGAAAATGAACACTGGTGCATGTTAGTTATTGCGCACTGGTGTGTTTGTATGCTACTGTGCACCGGTGCATTTCTACGACCTATGGGAACCGCACCAAATACCAATACCAATTAGAACGCACGGTGCGCTTTATCGATGATTACCACCCGGGCAGGCGGATAAGCATTGCATGCACCGTTATGGTTTGCATTTAACGCGTCAGTTCATGTTTATAACTTAACTGCCCGATGCATGCACCTTCTATTTTCCCAATGCATCTTTATCATGGGTGACACACACCGGGATGTTGCTAAACGCCCTCGGGCTTCTGAAATTTGTTTTCCATCCCAATGCTTGGTATATTTATAGTACCAGTGCGTACAGGGTAGAACACATCGGTGCGTTCACACATGATGCCCACACCAATGAGAAAAACATCTGTAAAAACCTTCGGCTGCCCAGTTTTTTATTTGTGTTGAAGTTCCATTATAAGCTCTGTCAAAACCTACGTTACCAAAAACAGATGTTGTATCAAATGTTTTTTTAACAATTTTGGCCAACTTTATAACACTAAAAACCTCCTTTATAACCTCCGCTAGACGGTCTTTTCCTTGTAGTGCCCCTATATCACACTCGGTGTATCTACTTACTCCCCAAAATCCTGTGTAGATGGATGCACCCCCACAGCCTGTGCATCTCTAGTGTCTCTTCTGTAAGGAAGAGGATGGATCTGGTCTGACACCTTCATCAATTGGGTCAAGAAGTCACACTAATTAAATCCTCCTTGTGCCATGGGTTGTCTATGGTTTATCCCGTCCCTGTGTACACATGCAAAAATCTTCCCTGATCTAATTGGCTACCCCATAGTTGGCCAAGATCATGGCTATGATACCATTGTAATATTCCTAATGGAAATATACAATGTTAAACAAGGTAAACATAGCAAGGACACATGAAATTTACACACAATTCAGACACCATGAAATAAACCAAAAACTACATTGTTGAGCTATTTTATTTATAAATATGTGAGTACAATATGGTACTGGAAAGAGTGCACCTAGGCTTTCACAAGGCAAGGTAGCAAAGCCCAAGTTAAATATATGAAACTCCTCTTTGATTTGATGTTTCTCTCTACTCAATAATGCATTGAAACTGCTGAGAAATATGTTGCTCGCTACAAGGAACTGTTGTTATGGCTTCCTCTGATGGTCATAAAATTATAGGAAAATAACCCCAGGATCTCCACCAATATCCCACAAAAACCCACGAAGGGATTGGCCAAATGTTGACCTTAGAATTTCGGCCCAATTTTCCATGGCTCCTCTAGTTGCCGGCTGAGTTGGGATTCCTGTTTGGCCCCTCAATTCCACCCAGAAAACTCTGCCAAATTAATCTTGTCTTCTCCTCAATAAACCCAGGAAAATCTATTGAGGATTCACCCAAATATTGACCCCAGAAGTTATCCATCTTGGGCTAAGCTCTCTAAATTGTTGGGCAATTCAGACCTATTGATAAAAATTCTGTTGAATTCCATCGAAATTCCTGGAAATTTCATGTTAGAAGGTTCCAAGCCTTCTCTCCAAATACTCTACGAAAAATCTACTCACTCCTTGGCTCCCAGAGTGAATCCCTCAAGGGAACGCGCAGCCTCTGTGCAACTGGGAACATATTTGTGCTACAAGTGAAGTAATTGCATTCTAGATGAGGCTCTCTGCTGCTAGACTAATAAAATATATGGTGAGGCACCTTCCTTGGTCTGGCACTCGAATCCACCAAAGCAAAGGCTGGGATCTCCACTCGAAGACAACCATGTGTTGAACAACACATGTAGACTTGACTCATTGCTCAAGCATGCTCTTGTCAAAGGAAATTTTGAAATAGATGATTGGATGAATGAGAAAAATGAACCTCATGCTTCTTTTTTATCCAAGGCTTCCCAAAATTCCCTTGGGCCCCACCTCATGCCTCTAGCCTATAAAACACACCAATGATTGTGTTTCCTTTATGTGGGTCATAGTTCATCCTCATTAGGTCCCATCTTCCACTATTACCACAATAATTCGCCTTAGCCTAATGTTTTGAGGCCTATAGTTGTCTAATTTTATTTTTGGGTCCCCAAATCCACATTTCCTAAGTCAAAACTATGATATTATCAAAATTAGCCAAAATTATTATTCTGGTTAGCAGAGTTGCTAAATAGGAATATTACATTGCATGTCATTTGCAGTGTAGTTATTCGATTTCCCGTGTGAAGATTTGTTTGAATTATAGTGAAATAATCATTTGAACAAATAACTCGTCATTTACTTGATTTTGTAGTAAGCTCTAATTAGATTTATGCATGTTCATCATGAGATAAATTGAAGTTGTATATGTTGATTCAGATTGGCTCTAAGTTAGAAATCGTAAGTTCTGAGTTTTAGATGTTGATTTTCCTTTGAATTAAGTTTGATTTGGATTATTATTGAGTTTACGTTTGATTCATAGTACCCTGGGGAATAGCTTTGTGTCAAGAATAGAGTTAAAGTTAAATTGGTTTGAAAACATGGTTTTTGTTAGTTGTTCATATTATCTCTGAATGGATTTTGAGTCAAGTGTGCATAGTTAAGAATGGAACAATGATTTGAGTTTTGAATATAAAATATATCTCGTTAACAGTACTTTAGATTGTAATGAAATAGGTTTCTTCACTTCAACATTTCTTGGTGTGATTGTTAAGAATAGAGTTTGAACATTTCATACTTAATTTTGAACTAGAACTGTATAGGGTAGGTTTGAATCTGAACCGGAATGAAATGCAACTCAAAGTTTACGAATTTTGGTTGACAATTTAATTTAGGGAATCCAACGACATATAAAATCCCTAAAAATTTTAGCATCGTTTTTAGGGAGCTGCAAACGATTGAGGTAATATTTTTAGACCTTTATGTGTGGTAAGGATTTTGCAGGGAAATCCGAGGGTGAAGAGTGTACAGTAAGACGTGAGTGAAGAGCCATGCGTCCACTATAGCGTGGTTGCTCCAAATTTTGATTGTCTTTATTAAATTTCTGTAGTGTTTTATTTTTGTTATGTGAAAAAGTAAAGGTAGGCATAGAGATAGTAAGGGTAGATCTATTCAAAGTACAAAATCATTTTCAGAATTATTTGGTCCCACAAAAACACCCCCAACTAATCTCGTTGATCGTTACGCAAGTTTCAGAGAGGAGGAAGGAATATCCACCACCAAGGTGGAAAAAAAAGAAACATCACATCACAAAGAAGCAGAACAACCTCAATGTATACCACAACAAGAAAAAATTGTTTTGGGAGTTGCTGTGGGTATAGAATTGGTGGTAGTTTCAGAAGTGGACTCAGAAGCAAGAGGACCATGAAGGGATTTGTGATCTGGTTACATTAGAACCAATCCAGTCGAATCTTCTTCTAACCGGAACATTATACCAAATCTTACTTCTGAACCTATAGTAAATATGGACAAAAGAGGAGGAGCAAAGGAAAACCTAAATAATGGGGAAAACCACATTGGATATAATGACAGAATCCATACTTTACTCTGAGGGAATAATGACCGAAGAGAAGGGCCAAGAGGGGGACATAAGGATCATGGCGAAGATGCAAAAACTACCTTCGTATTTCCTATTCTGAACATCACCAGAAATATCAATATGAAGAACATACCCTTGGCATATCTTCCACTTTTCCACGGTGTGTCCTCTGAATACCATGACTCGTTTATGTTTGAACTTGAAATTCATTGTAGAAGTTACAATTATTATGATGATGCACATAAAAATAATTTATTCCTTGCCACTTTGTATGATTCAGCCCTCAGATGGTTCATGAGCCTGGGAGAACACACCATTTACTCATGGGATGACTTGAAGTCTGTCTTCCTTAAGAAATATCAATATTACTGCAAAATCAGAGATTTTAATGATATTTTTAAGATGCAACAAATGGAGGATGAGAGTTTAGAGGAATACCTTTAATGGTTCCTTTTTAACTATCACAAATCACGAGTGGTTAATCTAGATGAGAGAACCTTTAGGACTATGTTTTTGAAAGGGTTAAGGGAAGAATGCATTGAAAAACTAAATCTCCTAAGTTATGGTGATATCTATAAGAATCCCTTTGTTGAAATAGTTTATTTATGAAAAACCTATTCTAGAAGTCAAGCTAAGGTAGGCAAAAGGATCCAAGAAAACTCGGGGATTATGTGTCTAGGAATTTGAAACCAGTACAAGGTGGTGTCACTAGAGTTGAGTTGGGAAAACTCTTGGAAAACGTTAAAGCATATGTCGTAAATTCCATTAGTGACCATATTAGATACTCGAAAAAGAAAAAAGAAACAAAAAGAAGAAAAATATGCCTTGGCGGTTTTTTGTCCTATATGCAGACGTAAGCATGTTGAAAGAGAATTCCCCATTAATGTAGTAGAGGTGTGTGGGATCTGTACACATGAGCACTCCACTGATTAGTTCCCATCCCTTCCTAGATTACAAGCTATTTACAAAGGGGAGGGGGGGGGGGTTATACTAGTTAATTTCCTCAATTAACTAGGAAACCAACATGGAGGGGGGCAAAGAATAATATTTATCAAGACCCTAATTTGCAAGGTTTTGCTCAAAATCAGCCATGGAATCCTCAACCAATTTATCCTTAATGGCCTACAAAACCACCTCAAAACTCACCTTGAAACCAAGGGTGGAGACGAAATCCTTATGGGAATAAATTTCAAAACCAAGCACCTCCATACCCTCAGTATAAATGTACACCCTAGATGCCTTATACATCTAATGTGCCTCAATTCCAGCAATGGGACAATTCATCTAACTTTTGACAACCTTCATTGCCACTACCACCTCCAATACAACAACCCTTGCCCTGACCTCAAAGCACTAATTCATATTCCCAACAAGTGCAACAATCATTCAACCCTCCTTGCCCAACACAACTGCTTGCACAACCAATTACTAATCCTAATAATAGACCTCCTCAACCTGTACAAAATATTGAGCTGCAACCTTTTCCCACTTATGTTATCACTACTTTTACTTTAAACAAACTTCAGTTAAGGTCTGGGAAAACATTTAATAAAAATAAATCAGCACTAATAATTCAAGAGGAGGATTCTCATATAGAACCTTAGAATAAATCCATTAAAGAAACATAAAATGAAAAAAACAATGAAATGAAAGAATCACATGAGCTCTTAGAACCCAAGGAGCCTCCTTATCTGGAGATATTGCTCGTAAAGAAAATTGAAACTCCCATACAATATAACTTGGAATCTGAATTGAATAATGTCTGCATAAAAATTCCTTTGCTACAAGCTATTAGAGACATTCCTATTTATATCAAGATTATTAGGGATTTTCGCATATAAAATCGAGGAAGGAAGAAGAATAAAAATCAGAATATTAAAGTAATCAATCAAATGTCAGAAATGATATTTGGATTACCACCAAAATATGATGATCCTGGGAACCCTGTGGTAACCACAGAAATCAGTGGAACTTTCCTACCCAATAGACTTGGGGGAGACCATTAATGCAATGATTGTTGATACTATGACATTACTACAATTAAAATAAGTAAGGCCTACACCCATTATATTGGAACTAGCATATAAGTCCATTGTTAAAATTGTGGGTGTCCTAGAAGACATAGTGTTAACAATATCTTCTTGGGAATACCCAATTTATTTCATTGTAATTTCTCCAAAAACTACTAAACCCGAACATCCAATAGTTTTAGGGCGGCCTTAGCTGGCCACTGTTGATGTTGTTATTGGGTGCAAAAAATGGGAAATGAATATTTCTAATGGGTCACAAATTCAAACATTAACTATTTTTCCACATGCCCAATTAGCTTTTGAAGTACGTCTTTGGTTGTAAAATCCCTATGGGGAAGAATATTGTATGTTTCCTTTACTCACTTTAGAACAACCAAGAGGGCTTCAAGAACAGTATGAAGAACATGTTTTGCAAAAATTCTTATATGATATCAATTACATAGATTATCATGTTTCTTTCAATGGCTATCATCATGTTTTCAATAGTTAATTTCAGGAAACTTGTCACCCTACTATGTTTGCATTGTTTATTATGACAGTTTTGGAAGAAAATGGTGAAGCAAGTGCTCAACCTATTGAAATCATCATTGGAAAAACATTGTACATCGGTACAAAACATAAACAATAGGTAATGAACATGATTCAGAAACAGTCCTGAGAATTTACTTGGGATTATTTAGATATGAAAGGGATCCATCCTAATACTTTTACACACAACATTTACACAAATGAATACATTAGACCTGTTATGAATCCACAAAGACGAATGAATCCAACTCTCAAATAAATTGTCAAATATGAATTGCAAAAAATTTTGAGTGTGAATTTTATATACCCCATATCTGACAGTAAATGGATATCTCCCTTGGTCATAGTTCCCAAAAAAATGGGAAATAGCAAATTTGTGTTGACTACAGAGAGTTGAACAAATCCATCTTGAGGGATTACTTTCCTTTGCCTTTTATCGATTAGGTGCTTAATACATTGTCAAGGGAAACGTACTTCGCTTTCCTGGATGGCTATAGCGGCTACAATTAGATTCAAATAGCCCCAGAAGACCAAGAAAATACTACTTTTACCTGCCCATGGGGCACCTACGCTTACAAAGTTCTCCCTTTTGGCCTATGCAATTCTCCATCTACCTTTTCAAGAGTTGTCTTAGCTATTTTTGTTGATATCATACATGACTGTGTAGAAGTATATGGATGACTTCATAGTGTATGGTGATGACTTCCAGGAGGCTCTGGATAACCTGGAAAAAGTGTTGATTCGTTGTCAAGAAGCTCATTTTTCCTTCAATAATATCAAATGTAAAATGATGCAAAATGGGGGAATTGTTTTGGGGCACCATGTGTCACAAGAAAGAATTCAAGTTGATCCTGCAAAAATTTAGTTAATATCACATATTTCAGCTCCAAGGTCGCAAAAGGAGGTAAGCATATTTTTGGGACATGCATGGTACTATAGGAGATTTATTGGAAATTTCACTAAAATTGCAGCACCTATGTTTAAATTTCTTACTAAATATGTTGATTTCCTGTGGGATACTCACTGTCAAAATTCTTTTCAGGAATTGAAGGATAAATTGTCTACTACTCCAGTGTTGAGAGGACCTAAATAGTCTCTCCCTTTTCACATTCGTACTAATGCATTGGATACACCCCTTGGAGATGTTCTAGGACAAAGGGAGAATCACATTCCTTATGATATTTATTTCGTTAGTAAAAATATCTCACTATCATAATTAAATTACACAGTTCCCGAAAAGGAATTACTAGCAGTAGTCCATGCTATCACCAAATTTAGGCATTTTATTACTAGTTATGAAACCTTTGTCCATACCGATCACTCTACTATTATGTTCCTAATGAATAATCCTATTACTAATTGAAGAATTACTCGATGGTTTCTCTTACTTCAGGAATTTAATATCATTGTGATTGGCAAGCCTGGACGAGATAATTTATCTGTATATTTCCTATCCCGACTGAATATTTCCCGATACATAGCTCCAGTACCAGTTCTAGATGACTTTTCAAATGAGAATTTATTCTCTATTTCAATACATACTCCTTGGTTTTCTAATGTGGCTAACTATCTAGTATATGGCAGTTTGCCACAGAATCTATCCACTAGGGAGAAAGATAACATTCTGCAACAAATTACCAACTATTCGTGGATAAAGGGAGACTTTTACCACACATGGCCTGATTTAATCATGAGAAGATGTATGCGGGAGGATGAAATGTATGATGTCTTGAAAGCATGCCACAGTGAACCCTGTGGTAGCCATTTTGTAGACAAAAGAACAAATTATAAAGTCCTACATGTAGGTTACTACTATCCCACTCTTTTCAAAGACACCAAATTTTTTTTTTTCTAGTTGTGATGCTTGTCAAAGAATGGGGAGGTTTTTTCCCAGTGATAAAATGCCCCTTTAAACTCAGATATCAATAGAACCTTTTGAAAAGTGGGCATTGGATTTTGTAGGGCCCATCTCTCCCATGTCCAAGAAGAAAAGGTACATATCAGTTTGTATTGATTACGTGATAATGTGGGTGGAAGCTAAGGCTTTATATTCTACCACTGAGAAGTCTGTTGTATATTTCCTCTTTGAAGGCATCTTCACTTAGTTTTGGGTGCCTAGAGAGATTGTGACAAATCAAGGGACACAATTCACTTCCAAAATGGTGAAATACGTTACTAAACAATACCAAATTAAGCATCTGAAATCTACTCCATACCATCTACAAGAAAATAGAAAGGTTGAATCTACTAATAAAGTCTTGGATACCATTCTCACCAAAAAAAATCAACTACACCATGGGGACTCAGATGATAAGTTTCCAGACGCAATATGGGCTTATCAGATAACATGGAGGAATGTGACGATACATACTCCTTATGAGTTAGTATATGTGAAGTAGGTGTTACTCCCCATTGAATTTTAGGTAAAGACATTCCATACTGCTACTCAACTAGGAATGGACTTAAATGAGGCCCAGAAACAAAGAATACTTCAACTAAATGAACTTGAGGAAATCAGACTAGATGCCTTTCAATGGATTGTGTTAGTATAGGATCAGAGAGATCGGTAGCATGATAAATAGATCAAGACAAATTTCTTTCAACTAGGACACTGGGTGTTGCTATATGATATCAAATTTAAACATTTCAAAGGGAAATTCTCAACCAGATGGTTGAGACCCTATGAGGTGGAGGAAGCTTTCAATAATGGCTTAGTCAAGATCAAAACCATTGATGATGATCAAACCTCATTTGCGGTAAATGGACATAGGTTGAAAATAAACCACTGTCTACTCTCTCGCCAAGAAGTTTTGCAAAATGTAATGCAGGATGCAGAACTAGAGTTGGTTCAAAAGGGGGACCCAGATCCTGTTGGTTCTTCAAATTGATTTCTTATATATATATATATATATATATATATATATATATATATATATATATATATATATATATATATATATATATATATATATTATATCTATATATGTATGTATATATCTATATACATATATAGATATATATATATGTGTGTGTGTGTGTGTGTGTGTGTGTGTGTACATAGTATAAATAACGGTGGGCTGACATTTTTTTTTCCTCCACAATTCACATATAATAAAGAGGAAATTTGTCAAGGGTAACTGTATCCCTTTATCTGGAATTGATAAATTATTTACAGAAAAGGATAATCTAGAGTTTACTATGAACATTTCAGACTCCCTAAAATTGAATGTTCTGAGTCATAACTGACCCAAGATCGTTAATACTAATGGGACAATAGTAGTGAGGGATATGTTGAGTATATAATTATTCTTTTTCGGGCTTAGCATAATAAGTACAGAAAATAAACTTTCTGGAGTCTACTTTGGGTTTTTCAGACTCTCTAAAAATGAATACCCCAAGCATTAGCTAAATAAATCTCGTTAAATTTATGAGGAAGTAGTAGATAGGCCTCTATTGAGTACATAATTATTATTTTTCAAACTCAGTAGAATAAGTACAGAAAATAAATCCCCCTTGGAATAACCTTCTGTGCATTTCAGACTCCCAAAAATTGAAATTCCCAATGAAATGATCATTCCAAACTTGATCAAAATCCATGGAATGATGGCACCAGATTGTTCTACAACAAACAAGAGTCAAATTTCAGTCACAGTTTCTATAGTTGGCCTACATGAAATTTCAAGGAAGCTTTCTGTTCAATTTTTTAGCGAGTTATATTTTCCATTGTTTCCATGTTCAATGAGAAATTCAGAGTAATAATATTAGACTATGTTGGGCACTGAATGATTTCTTATAAACTTTCATATTAAGTTTAGGAAAAGTACATGGGTTCAAATTCAGCCTAGCAGCATTAAAATCAAGGAAGACACTAAATCATAAGTACTCTGGATTGTTTATAATTATATAAACAAGTTTATCATCACGGAGTCGGAAAATGGAGAAGACACTTAGTTAAATATCAAGTTGTTCACATCATTATAATTCTTGAGTTCCTGAATATTAATGAGCAGTCAAATCAAGGTATGGGTAAATTTAAATTTTCTTAGACTAATTCAAAGTATATGTATGATAGAACTTAGTAATAATGTATCTCCTCTCACTGTAATGATTTACATATATTTCCCATATTCGTTGATACTAAACCATATGTTCCCACTACCATTCCCATTCATTTCTACTAGTGTGGTACAAATTACAAGTACCTAATCATCATTACAACAACCAATCTGCACCATAATTCAGAATTCCATAGTCTTCGTTTCAAACAAATTTAAATTTATGTGAACCCTAACATGGAAATTTATGTTCTATTGCTAATTTTTAGTTAAGAATCGTCTTGTGAGCCCCTATATTTTCTGTCTAACTCTCAGAATTGATCCACCTTCGGTATGGGGGGAAATCGACATGAACCCACATTCACCCAATTTTCCAAGAGCCTAGAATACGCTAAGTGTAAGGTGTTGTTAGAGGAGAAGGGATAGATGGGTTTTATTCAAAAATTCCATGGTTATAACGACAAGGTAGCAATGAGCTTCGCATAAAGTTTCGATGGGAAAGTTGCAAGGGTCAAGAGCCTGAAAATAAAAGTGACATAGAAGTAAATAAGCAGGGTAACCCAACAGCCATTAACCCATGAACAATATTTTAAATGAGGGGCGATTGATCCAAATGATTGTGTTAAGTTCCTTAAGACGAAAGACAAGTACATTAATTGGTCGAAGGGGGTCCTACAAATCTACACAGAGGAGGAATGGAACCCAATCATCAATGCATTACAAATATTTTTCACCTGTGAGGGGAGGTATGCTTTCGTTTTCCTTTATCATATTAGGTTGATCTTGCACTTTTTAGAGGGACGATATGTCAATTTTCCATTTTTCCTATATATAAGTTTGTATAAGGTTGCTAGGGGTGTCCAGTCTATGGAAAAAACCTTGAACCTAGTGTGTGGCATCACAATCTCACAAAGATGTTATTCATTCATGAATTGTGTAGACGAACGAATTCTTGGGATGAGTTTTTGGTGGAAATTTTTTCGAGTGAAGAAACCCAAGTCAAAGACCAACAAAGGGTCATTAGCCTCTGATCGAAGAAATTGGGTCAAGAAGAAGAGGCTCCTCATGATTCGAGTGCTAACAAGGCCAGAGCCATTTGATAACCCTAATTTCTACACAGGAGGAGAGTTGTTCGACGAAACGCCTAAAGATGTTTGTAAACCCTAGTTTATCTACAGAGAAATTGATCCTAGCCATGAAAGGAAAGAAATGAAAAATAAGTAAGGAGAAGGAAAATGAACTTGTTAACAATGAAGTAGCAGCCAATGAAGCCCATCCGAGCAAACGCAAAAAGCCTAATGTGGAGCTTGTGGAACCTATTGTCTCACTAACAGAAAAATAGTCTAAGGGAGTTAATGTCGCCCCTAAATAGAGGAAGAGGAAACTCTTCAAGGAAGAGTAGGAAGTGACATCAGTTCCCACTACACCAGTACAGAAAGATAGAGTATCTAAGATTCCTACCTCATTACAAGGTCATAAGCATACAAGAAGCATGTATCGATAAAAACCTTCCACTTTCGGTATTCAAGACCAAGAACCTGTCAACATTATGTCCTCTTCGGAACAAGAAACGAAGAGCCCCTCTAGAAAAATTTAAGAAGTAGGGGATCTTCCGCCAGAGGAATACATACCAATAGATAATTTATAGGATCTTTTGAGAAGTTCACTACAACAGGTTCAATCCAACAAGGGTCCAGGAAAGAAGAAACGGACATCTAAATCTAAGAAGAGCTAGACATCAGATGGGTTGACTCACAAAGGGAGTAGTTCACGGCAACCAACCATACCCACTAAGAATACTTCGGTTGGTGGTGACGAATATTTACAACTGTTGGTATCTAAGTTACAAGGGAAGAGCGAAAAACTAAAGGAAATGGTTCATAAGTATAAGATCTTGTTTCGCTATGTGTGGATGGTTAATGAGCAATATCGGAACCAGAGTCTATCCCTCGTCTCCAATAAGGACACACTCATATTAAGGAACATGTGGCTTATCAGTTGGAAGTTGATACAACAGAAGCCTGTCAAAAGGATTAGTGCCCATGAGTGAGCCATGATATTTCGACAACCATTAAAGAAGGAAAACCATGGTTTGGAGGTCTTAGTCAGTGCGGTGGAAATTTGAAGGAAGGGATGACCTAGTTTTTGATGATTGGTTAAAACTTAAAAGGAAAGTTGCATGAGGACATGCATTCCCTCTAGCATGGGGGGATGTTGGGTCCCACTTTTATATCATTTTTCACATATTATCCCACTGTTTTTACTATAATTTATCCTATTTTACCCCTTTTTTTCACCCTAAAAACACTCCACATTAACTAAACCATATTACTTTACAGTGGAGGTAAGATTTATTTATAAGTACTGATTTCATATGTCTTTGTTTGGTTTAGGTAGATGTTAAATGAATTCATAACTCTTGATTCAATTTGAATAATCTATACAAGGGCTCTTGAATATACGTAGACATTTGAAGTGCATGGATAGACCATCAATGGTCCAACACCCAGTCCAACAACACATCAACTAGTTATTTTTGGATCAGCCATTCTGTACTCAGTTTTGTAGTTAAGTCAATACTCAGTTTTTCACTTAAATCAGTACTCTACTCAACATCGAGAAACCAGTCAACCATCGACATCCCAGAATAGTCCTTCTTATTCTCAAACATGGAATTAGTTTCTTTGGTTCAAGCATAGTGCCACGATTGGATAGTTCAGTTACAATCCGGGTGAAATAATCCTGAAGATTTCATTGGTTTGGCTTAGTTTATATCCCAGATATTTTTACTCTTCTTAATTAATCGGTTGTAACTATTTGATCGACGTGAACTCTTTAAAAGGCCCAATGTTTTGAATGTAAAGTTACACTCATATATGCACGAAGAGATACATTCTTAGGTTGAGCTTGTGATTATGGAACAACATTATTTGACTCTATTTTGAACTTTTAAAATGATGTTTTATTGAAGTTTTTAATATAATTATTGTCTTGTCTTTTAATCTTATTTGAGCGTTTATGTCTCTTTAATATGAAAGTACTGAATTATATTATGCTTTCTCCAATTTGTGGAAAGGGCCCACCACGAACCTTGATCGAATCCTGTAACCATTTTAGTGTGTAGGAAGTGTGTTTTGATTCAATAGGTAAATCTTTACTTAAATTCTCATTTTCTTTCATTAGTGGCTTTCAGAATTTCTACACTTAATTTCGTACTTAAATTTCCTTTAATGTTTTCATAGATCCGAGTTAAGGAAATGCGTGTAATAATATTGATTCTTATCAAGAATGTGGAATATTGTTATGAGCATACTCTGTATATGGTAGCTTTGTCATTACTCTTCCAAATGCATGAATGATGGAAAATAAAGTTTCGATTTAAAATGTGTTTATGAAGAATTAAATTTTCATGTTTTCAACTGAATTTCTTGTCTTGAATGGAAGTGTTTCATTGTTTATGAATCTATATATCATTGGCACAAGACTCTTGTAGCTTATGCTCAGTTTGAAAACCATAAACAATTAGAAACAAATTGATTTCTTAGGATATATTGTGTGTTAATACTTAGATAATTGCACGTATTTGTAGTGTAGTTATTCGATTTCCTTTGTGAATATTTCTTTGAATTATAGTGCAATAATTATTTGAATAGATAACTCGTTATTTAATTGATTTCGTAGTAAGATTTAATTATATTTATGCATATTCATCATTAGATAGATTGAAGTTGTGTGTGTTGATTTAGATTGGTTGTAAGTTAGAAATCGTAAGTTATGAGTTGTAGATGTTGAGTTTCCTTTGAGTTAAGTTTGATTTGGGTTATTATTTAGTTTAATTTTGATTCGTAGTACCCTATGGAATTTCTTTGTGTCTTGAATAGAGTTAAAGTTAAATTTTTTTCAAAACATAGTTAGTGGTAGTTGTTCATCTTATTTCTGAATGGGTTTTCAATCAAGTGTGAATAGTTAAGAATGGAATAATAATTTGAGTTTTGAATATAAAATATATCTCGTTAACAGTAATTTAGATTGTAACAAAATATGTTTCTTCACTTCAACATTTCTTGGTGTGATTGTTAAGAATAGAGTTTGAGCATTTCGTACTAGAACTATATAGGGTAGGTTTGAATCTGAACCAGAATGCATTGCAACTCGAAGTTTACGAACTCTAGTTGAAAATTTAATTTAGGGAATCCATCGACATATAAAATCCCTAACAATCTATCCACTCTTAGCTACTCTTCTCAACTATGGAAAAAACGCACTCGAATATAATGAAGCCTCTTTTCCTCCTAGTGGCCTAGTTATAAAAAAACTCAATAACATACTAGTGGTTAAGTTTGATTGATTCAACGCTTAACTAGAGTTACATTTTCGACTCTTATAGAGTATTATTCATCATGATAATGTGGATAGACCCTTTTACATGAATAATGGGGGCCGACATGACATCTTCTAGAATCATGGTGGTCAAAATAGAAAGGTCAATTTATGGGTGGCATAACTTTTGCACACAAACTCCAAATGAGACAATTCTTGTGTCGTTGAAAATATATCTTTGTAAAATAGTTCTATGGGGTGTAATTCTTAATATAAAACATTTTACCCCACAAAAAAACATCTTGTAATTCCTCACACTGCTTACATAAGATTTTTAGACCCAATTTGCACGTTGGGACCCATTGATAAAAAGTCTCATGAGTTGATTCCTCCACTTTTCATCCATGCTAAAAACGTAAAGATGAATGTAAAATAATATAATGATACAATAAAAATCACTTATTTAGTCATTTATTATATGGTAGCATGCCTAAAATATGTTATGGAGGAAAAGGTTGAGCATGAGGAAGCTCTTATAATTTTTTTTGTCAATTCCACAGGTAGACTAAATATAGAGTGGGTCCACTATTGTAGCCCTAGAAGGATACCTTCTTTTACTAATATGACTAGGAAATACCTTGAATATTGGAGCCCATGTTACAAAATTCTTCCCTACCTCATGGTGGAACTTGATAAATCCATGAAAAAGGCAAGTATTTTCTTTCTCTATTGTATTCCACAAGGAGGGGAAGCATATTCCGGTGACAATGAAGATGAGTTTGATGAAAAATATATAAGAATTATGTTGATGAATATGAAGAGGAAGATAATGAGTAATATTTCCAAGATCAAGAAGAATAAATTGTTCATGATCAACAAGAGAGGCATGCTAAATAAGATCTTGAGAGAGATCATGATTCTATTGAGGACATTTCCTTTTCCCATGAAGATGAGGCAAGCTCCACCCTTTCCAATGATGTTGAGTTCAATAATGAATCTTTTGAAATTATGGAAAAGAAAGGCCCTATTAATAATTTAAACATTGATTGTTCTCTCCATGTGGATGAGGGGAAATGGGATATGAGTCGTTATCATTTTGATAGGGATCCAATTTATGATACGAACAATGACCTTATAAAATCTATGTCTCTAAGGAAACTATCTATCACTTTGACATGTTTGGAAGAGGCTTATGATTTATTTAAATCATATGCATATTTTGATGATTAGGATGATGAGCATCAAGAGGAGGATATGGTTATAGATTGGTCTGATCCATATTTACCTCCTTCGTATGCCGATTTTAAGTCATATTTAGATTCAATGGATTGTCAATGTAATAAGATAACTATGGTTAACCCTTTTGAATTTGATATTTTTGAAGTGCAACAGGTTTTTCAAAATGAGGTCCTTCAACTTTTTCTTCCTTCATTATATCCATAACTTGTTCCTAAGTAAACAATTGAGAGTTGTATGTTTGGTGTTGAAATGACTATCAGTTAAGAGTCTTTTCAATTGGTACTTTGTTGCACAAATTTCAAGTTGAAAGGAAAGAAACAACAAGCCTTGAAATTGAGCAAATAAACTTCATCTTCCCTTTGCATTAGGGGAATTTCGAGGTTGAATCTTGGCCTCCCAAGTAAAATAATTAAAAAACAATAAAAATAATAAAATAAGAGTAATGAATTTTAAAAGAAAAGAAAATAACTACATTTTTTTGTTGTATTTTCAACTTATCTCCTTGTAGGTTCACTAAAATTTGAAGCGTGTACACTCGTTGGATGCAGAATTATATTTCACATCCAACAAGTACCGACTATGCATAATTTTGAGTAAATCCACACTGAGAAAAATTCAAAATGCATGAAAAAACGTGTTTGAACTCAAAATTCAAAATTCAAACATATTTTTTCATGTATTTTGAATTTTTATTAGTGTGGATCTACTCAAAAGTATGCAAAGTGGGTACTCGGTGGATGCAAAACCTAATTTTTCATCCAACGTGATAAATAAAAAATATGATTAAAATAAATAGTTTTCTTCTTTTCCCTCCAAAAATTTTCTTCCTCGGGGATGACATCATCATATTGAAACCTATTAGTTCTCTCAAAATTTATTTTTTTAGTACATTTTCATCTTAAGGCCCATTTTGTACCTCAAAATTCTTGTAATGTTTAAGAAATCTCATATCTAGTTTCAAATTTCGTATGATCCTTTCTCAATATATTGAGGATGATAATAAGGGAAGTTAAATGGGTCATATTGATCATGTTCTTGGTATGTTTGGGCTGCATTGGAAGATTGAGCCATCACCGTTTTATTATAAACCTCGCACAATCTAGCCTTATGGATTTAGTTTTGTCCTTGCAATTTATGAGATGTGTAAGATACCTATAATACTAGTATAGGCTTCTTAATGTTATTGTTGTGCCCCATAGAAGCCCTATATTGTTATTTTTGTGCCCTTACATCATTATTGTTATGTAGGCTTTGATTATATATGACCCCTTAGACTCCTATATATACCAAGGAGGTCTTGTCCTTTGAATCATAAAAAATTGTTCATTTATGTGATGTAAAGGAGGTTCCCCCCTAAAAGAGGCTAATTTTAAAGTCATTGATCTATATTTTCTTTTATTTTGTGATCTGGTTGCATAACATTTGGTATCAAAGCTTTGGATTCTAGGGTTTCGCTGCTTCAAACAAGTCATCTTGGAATTTTTTCTATAAATTTTTTATACAATGATTCAGATGTTGAAATTATGACCATATGGAGCTTAAATTTTAGTGAAATTATTGTAAAACATTCAGATCTTGGTTCACTATATTTTTTGAGATATTGTCCAAATAATTTAGGTTTCTCCATGCTCCAGAATTCAGTCTCAAACAGGTGACCTAGGGAAAATCATCATAACTTTCTCTTAGAGAATCATATTTGAATTTCGAAAAAAGTAACTAAAATTTCATGGTATTTAGTTTCTTTTATATCAATTTCAGGGACCAAGTCTAAAAAAAAGACACATGGCATCTTGTACAAATTTTATCTACTGAATCAATCTATAATTATGTCATTGTGGGAGATTTCAAATAACTTTATCTTGAAGAATCCAATATTGGTATGAATTGTGGCATTGGAAATAAGACTCAGACGCCTATCAGAGGACACAATTTCATACTTTGGTATGCCTAAGTTACAGAGATACAACAATTTCAAGACCAAGCTTGTAAAAGTAAGAAAAAGGTGTATTTTTTTTTGCATAAATTTTGTTTAAAAAATTAGTTTGTAGTGATTCGAAGGGCACAATGAAAATTTATCGAAACAAAAAAATTGATATAGCTAGTAAACATCCAAAAATCTCTACTATGTCGTGTGAAGAAGAGGAAGAAATGCATCATCCTATATAAAAATTACAATACCAAGTGCAACAAATTTCGTGGTTGCAAAGGGTAACGAAAAATGAATTGGAAACGATGATGAATGTTAACATGGATGGTTTATAAGTAAAAATAAAAAGGGACATGGAATGTTTGAAGGATGGTTTAAAATCATACATGGAAGTAATGATGAATGTCAAGTTGGAAGGGTTGAAGGAAGGTTTGACAAAGTTGTTACAAGAAAGGCTTCCTATTGGTGACAAGGTAATCCATGAAAATTATAATGAGGAAAAAAGGAATATGAATTATAATTTTAGAGGCTCCAATTTTGGGTTTAAGACCCAACACATTCTAAATATAGATATGAGGAAGTTTTATGGTAAGAATCTGGTAACATGGATACTACAAATGGAGCAATTATTTGATCTACATGATGTGCCACACACACAAAAGGTACACATATTTATATTTAGAAAAAAATCAGTTTGTGTGGTATTGATGGCTTTGTTCTCATAAATAAATTGTCACTTGGAAAATTTTCGCAGAAGAATAGGTAGCACATTATGAGGTTACAAAGAGAAATACCTTCTTTAGCCAATTTATAAATCTAAAACAGAAGGGTTTAATGGTGAAGCACATTGAGGACTTCCAAATATTGAATATCAAGGTAAATAAAATTCCATAGGAGCAAAGGATTGATGTCTTCATAGGGAATTTAAATGATAACATCCAACACGAGGTTCACCTTTGGTAACCTAATTCATTGGAGAAGGCATTCAAGGTGGTAATAAAATTTGAAAGAAAAATTATGGCAATAAGGAAGTCTACCACTCACAACTATAAAGATGGAAGTGTTTCTACTCCTAGCCTCCCACAACCTACAAGACTAAAAACTGGAGGAAAAAGGAGAAAAATAGTTTTGTTATAGTTGTGATAACAAATACACTAATGGTCATAAGTGTGCTGAGAAGAAATTATTTTACATAGATTGTGAATAGGAAAGAAAAGGAACAAGAAACATCAAAATAAGAGGATATACACTGGGAACCAACCCCTGAAAAAGAAGAAATTAATCCAACCATAGAATGTAATGCATTGGAAGGAATTACCACTCCTCAAACTCTCAATATAGAAGTATATATCAAGAAAAAAAGGTAATAATGTTGATCGATTCTAGTAGTACCCATAATTTTATTCATTGTAAAATAGCCAAGGAATTGAATTTATTTCTATATCCAGCACTAGAGTGTCAAGTGATGGTTGCAAATGGAGGAACTATAAATTGATCAGTGAAGTGTCATAATATAAATATAACGATGGGGGAATATGTATTGAATAGTCCAATGATTTCCATTCCAATGGGTGGTGTTGATGTTGTATTAGGAGCCTAATGATTACAATCTTTGGGGACGATAAATTTTAATTTTCAAGAACTTTTCTTGAAAATTTCCTAGGAAAGAAATAAAATTGAATTAAGGGGCATCAAATGGAAACCAGGGAAGATAATTAGCTCTAATGGCATGATAAATATTTTGAATAAATAACAATGAGGCATAATTACACAATTATGCTCATTGAATGTTCAAACATCAAAATCATCTGTTTCTCCAGATCTCCAAATAATATTGGACAATCATTCCAAGGTATTTGATACCCCCAAAGGCCTCCCACTTATTCGTGACCACGATCATGCTATTCAATTGATTCCAGAAAGTGTTCCTCCAAACATCAATCCTTACATATATCCCTATGAACAAAAGAGTGAAATTGAACCTATGGTTGCAGAAATTCTAGAGGTAGGTATAATTAAACCTATCCAAATTTCTTTCTTTGCTCAAGTAATATTGGTACACAATAAGGATGGATCATGGCATATGTGTATGAATTATAGGGAGATCAAAAATCTCACTGTTAAAGATAAATTTCCCATTCCTATCATTGATTAATTGTTGGATGAATTACATGGAACAATTTACTTCACCAAGTTGGATCTTCTTTCACAATATCATCAAATCAGAATGAAGATTGAATACATTATGAAAACAACATTCAAAACTAATGAATTTCATTATGAATTTTTTGTCATTCCTTTTGGCCTTACTAATGCACATAGTTCCACATTTAAGGTTTGATGAATTCCATTTTCAAACCCTTCCTTATAAAATTTGTGTTAGTATTTTTTGATGATATACTAATCTACAACAAGTATTGGAAGGATCATGTTCAACATGTTGACAGGGTGCTCAAACTATTGGAGGAGAAACAATTGCATGCAAAAACCTCCAAATGTTTCTTTGGGGTACAAGAGGTGGAATATTTGGGTCATATTCTATCTCATGAGGGTGTTAAGGTAGATCCTAAAAAAATTAAAGCCATTAAGGAATGGAAAATCCCCACAACCCTAAATAATCTTCAAGGATTTCTCGAGTTGACAGGGTATTATCACAAGTTTGTTAAGAATTATGGGAAAATAGTAGCACCTCTAACAACATTACTAAAGAAAGATGCATTTTTTTGGACTCCAGAGGAAACTAAGTCCTTTGAACATCTTAAAGAGGCAATGTGCCAAGCTCTAGTTTTAGTTGTCCCAGACTTCACAAAAACCTTTATGGTGGAATGTGATTCCTCAAGAAATGGAAATGGTGCTATTTTAATGTAATAAGAAAGACCCATTTCTTTTGAAATTTTTCCAATCAAGGGAAGATATTTGCACAAACCTATTTATGAGAAGGAAATGCTGGAAATACTAAATTCCCTTAAGCAATGGCACCCTTACCTAATGGGAAAACATTTCAATTTAAAAATAGATCATGATAGTATTAAATTATTTTTGGAACAAATATTATATTTAGAAGATCAACAAAAATGGATCACTAAGATGTTGGGTTAGGACTTTGAAATCATACACAAAAAAGGGAATCAAAATGTTGTTGCAGATGCACTCTCAACAAGGGATGAGGATGTGGAAGCATTTCTCTATGCCATTTCTATTATCCAACTTGAATGGATAACTAAAGCAAGGGAGGAATGGAAGAATAATGAAGAGGTGTAACAAACGCTCATTCAAAATTTTCAACAAGATCCCAATACATCTGATACATTTTTCTGGAAATATGACTCATTATGGTACAAATTTTGCTTATATCTATGTAATAATTCCCAACTCAAACAAAATACTCTTTTGGAATCGCACACCTCTCGTTTAGGATGGCACTCGATATTTTTAAAAACATACCATAGGTTCAAAAAGGGATTTTTTGGGATGGTATTAAATATGATATTCAGAATTTTGTGGCAGAATGTTTGGTTTTCCAAAAAAATAAATTTGAGACAATTATGACCCCAAGTCTATTACAAGATTTAGCCATTCCAAGTTATAATTGGAGGTCTCAATGGATTGTATCACAAGTTTACCAAAGTATGAAGGAAAGAGTGTCATCATTGTGGTAGTTGATAGACTTAACAATTTTGCACACTTTTTGAATTATCTCATCCTTTTAAATCCAATACAGTTGCTACTGCATTTATGGAATAAATTCAAAAGCTACTTGGAAAACCAAAGATCATTATAAATGACAGAGATCCCATTTTCACTGGAAATTTTTGGACGGAATTATTTTCATGTCCTGGTATTCAATTAGCTCATAGCCCATCTTATCACCCTCAATCTGACAATATAATTGAGATAGCGAACATATGTTTAGAAGGACATATTTGTTTCTTTTTATTTGATAAAAAAACACAATGGATCAAGTGGTTACCTCCGGTTGAATTTTGGTATAACAATTCCTTCCATATTGTGGAAAAAATGACCCCATTTATGGCACCTTATGGATATATCCACCGTCCATCACATCATCTTTAAGAGAAAATTCTAAGGTTCAAGTACTGGAAGATCACATCGAGCATCAACAACAACCAACTCTTAAACCATCACCTCAATCTATCTCATAATCAAATGAAACAACAATAATATCAACATCGCAATGAAATAATTTTTGATGTAGGTGACTGGGTATTTTTACGACTACAACCATACAAAAAAATGTCCCTAAAGCAAGCTAAAAAGGATAATAAATTACCATCAAGGCACTATGGTCTTTACAAGGTGTTGCAAAAGATTGGTACTATGGCATACAAATTGGAGCTTCCTGCATCTTCCTAAGTACATCTATTTTTCCATGTTTCATGCCTAAATAAGGTTATCAGTGACAAGCTTCCCATTCAAAAAATATTTCAAGAACTTGACGAGGGAGGAAAAATAATATTGAAGCGCAAAGTAGTAATAGAAAGAAGAACCTGACAACTACAAGTTTGATCAATTTCATAGTATCTCATTAAGTGGAAGAACCTACATGCTGAAGATTCCGCATGGGAGGATGACAATTTTATACAGAAGCATTTATAACTACTCAAGCGTTGAGGACAACACTTTTTTTGGAGGGGAATGTTAGGTCCCTATAATACTAGTGTATCCCCCTTATTTTTATTATTAGTGTAGCCCCCTTATTGTTATTGTTGTGCCCATGTATCCCCCATATTGTTATTGTTGTGTCCCATAGAATCCCACTATTGTTATTGGCGTGCCCTTAAATTATTATTTTTATGTAAGATATGATTATAATGTGATCCCTTAGACTCCAATATATAGCAAGGAGGTCTTGTCATTTCAATCACCTAAGAATTGTTAATTTATGTGATGTAAAGAAGTTTTACCCCTCAAAGAGGCTAATTTTTAAGTTTTCGATCTATCTTTTCTTTTGTTTTATGATCTGGTTGCATAACCTCATATCTCTTTTCAAATTCCTTATGATCATTTCTCAACCTATTGAGGATGATAGTGAGGGAATTTAAAGGGGTTATATTTATCACATTCCTGGTATGTTTGGGTTGCATCGAAATATTCTTTATTGTTTCAAGGATGAGCCATCACTGTTTTATTATAAACCTCACACAATCTAGCCTTATGTATTTGGTCTTGCCCTTGTGCATTATGAGATAATGATGACTGATTAAGACTTTTCCTTGTTTTATCTCATGATTAAGAAGTACAAGGGTAGAATATTTTATTTTGATATGATAATATGTTGGCTTCATTGGTTATAAGATAATAACTAGCTCTTGTTCATAGCATGTTAAAGTAAGTAGGAGTACAATTGTATGCATTGCATCCTTTGTTTGTGCATCCTACTTTGAGTGTCTTCATGTTGATTTTATTGCATAATTAAATAGACTTTAAATTTCATTTTGAATAATATTTTTTTTTTTTATTCACCTATATCACAAGGGTGACAATCAACACCTTGCTTAGTTGTTATCAACAAGTTTCGTTGAGTGTACACATAACATGTCTGCAAGCACCAAGGATTGACAAGATTCTCATGCAGTCCTAGTTCAAGCACATTGATAATGCACTTCATAGTGAGCACAAGAAGGATGGATCATGGCATATGTGTACGAATTATAGGGAGCTCAAAAATCTCACTATTAAAGATAATTTTCCCATTCCTATCATTGATAAATTTTTGGATGAATAACGTGGAAAAATTTACTTCACCAAGATGGATCTTCATTCATGATATCATCAAATGAAAATGAAGACTGAAGACATTATGAAAAAACATTCAAAAAAATGAAGGTCATTATGGATCTTTGGTCATGCCTTTTGGCCTTACTAATGCACCTTCCACATTTTAAGGTTTGATGAATTCCATTTTCAAACCCTTCCTTATAAAATTTGTGTTAGTATTTTTTGATTATATACTAATCTACAACAAGTATTGGAAGGATCATGTTCAACATGTTGACAGGGTGCTCAAATTATTGGAGGAGAAACAATTGTATGAAAAAAACTCCAAATGTTTCTTTGGGGTACAAGAGGTGGAATATTTGGGTCATATTGTATCTCATGAGGGTTTTAAGGTAGATCCTAACAAAATTAAATCCATCAAGGAATGTAAAATCCCCACAACCCTAAAGAATCTTCAAGGATTTCTCAAGTTGACAGGGTATTATCACAATTTTTTTAATAATTGTGGGAAAATAGTAGCACCTCTAACAACATTACTAAATAAAGATGCATTCTTTTGGACTCCATAAGAAACTAAGTCCTTTGAACATATTAAAGAGGAAGTGTGCCAAGCTCTGGTTTTAGTTGCCCTAGACTTCAAAAAAAACTTTATGGTGGAATGTGATGCCTCAAGAAATAGAATTGGTGCTATTTTAATGTAATAAGAAAGACCCATTGCTTTTGAAAGTCATCCAATCAAGCGAAAGTATTTACACAAACCTATTTATGAGAAGGAAATGTTGGAAATATTACATGCCTTGAAGCAATGGCGCCCTTACCTAATGGGAAAAAATTTCAAAGTAAAAATAGGTCATGATAGTCTTAAATGATTTTTGGAAAAAATATTATATTTAGAAGAGCAGCAAAAATGGGTCACTAAGATGTTGGTATATGACTTTGAAATCATCTACAAAAAATGGAAGAAAATTGTTGTTGCAGATGCACTCTCAACAAGGGATGAGGATGTGGAGGAATTTCTCTATGCCATTTATATTATCCAAATTGACTGGACAACTAAAGAAAGGGAGGAATGGAAGAATAATGAAGAGGTGTACGGGAAACTCATTCAAAAGTTTCAACAATATCCCAATACATATGATACATTTATTTGGAAAAATGAATCATTATGGTACAAAGATTCCTTCTATATATGTAAGAATTCCCAACTTAAACAAAATATTATTTTGGAATTGCACACCTTTCCTTTAGGAGGGCACTCAAGATTTTTAAAAACATACCATAGGTTCAAGAAGGGATTTTTTTGGGATGGTCTTAAATATAATATTCACAAGTTTGTGGCAGAATGTTTGTTTTTCCAACAAAATAAATTTGAGACAATTAAGACCCCAGGTGTGTTACAACCTTTAGCCATTCCAACTTATAATTGGGAGGAGGTCTAAATGGATTTTATCACAAGTTTACCCAAGTTTGAAGGAAAGAGTGTCATCATTGTGATAGTTGATAGACCTGCCAAGTATGCATACTTTTCTGAATTATCTCATCCTTTTAAAGAAAATAAAGTTGTGATTGCATTTATGGAATCAATTCAAAAGCTACATGGAAACCCAAAGATTATTATAAGTGATAAATATCACATTTTCACTGGAAATTTTTGGACGAAATTATTTTCATGTCTTGGTACTCAATTAGCTCATAGCTCCTCTTATCATCCTCAATATGACAGGAAGACTAAGATAGTGAACACATGTTTAGAAGGATATCTTCGTTGCTTTGTATATGATAAAAAAACATAATGGGTCAAATGGTTACCTCTGGTTGAATGTTGGTATAACACTTCCTTCCATATTGCGTAAAAAATGACGCCATTTATGTCACTCTATGGATACCATCGACATTCTATCACATAATATTTAAGAGAAATTTCTAAGGTTCAAGCAGTGGAAGATCACATCGAGCATGAAAAACAACCAACTCTTAAAGGATCACCTCACTCTAGTTCAGAATCAAATGAAAAAATAGGAATATCAACATCGTAGTGAAAGAAGTTTTTAAGTATTCCATACAAACAAGTTTTTAAGAAGTTTTTAAGTTTTTAAGCATCACCTCACTCTAGTTTAGAATCAAATGAAAAAAAAGGAATATCAACATCGTAGTGACTGGGTATTTTTACGGCTACAACCATACAAACAACTTTCCCTCAAGCAAGCTAAGAAGGATAATAAGTTATCACCAAGGCACTATGTGTTAGAAAATTATATATTACAAAGCAATGAAACACATAAAATATGCGGAAACACAAACACATAAATAACATATAAAACAAGAGAGACACAGATATATGTGGTTCACCCAACTTGGGCTACATCCATAGAAAAAACCAGTCCTTCATTTATATTATCCAATAAAATGAAGAGACACAATTTACATAAGATCCATTGTAATATCATCTACTCTCTCACATAGTCCCCTTTCTAGTTCTCGCTCAGAATATACACTCAATACATAGCCGCAATACAATACCCTCATACAAAACGAGGGGTTGTATTATAGGGAAACAAAACCCTAAATTAAACATAACTTCTACCATCAGATCATCCACCTAATGCATGGCCAAGATTCACTACGAAATTACCATATTTTACAAGGAAATTTTACATCCCCCTGGACCCCCCAGATGATGGTTAAACGATGGGCGGTGTTTCCGCCTCGTTAAGAACAGGGGTCCAACGTGGCGATACTTCTAAATAAAGAAGATAATGTTGTGTAACCAGCTCCAAAAAGAGAAGAAAAGAGATATCAACGCCTTAGAAATGAGCCACTTCGAGGGGGAAACCTCCAATACATTACATAAATGAACAATTCTTGGATGATACAATGCACAAAACCTCCTTTCTATATATAGGAGTCCATGGGGCCATAATGTAATCCTAGTGGGCCACAATGTAATCCTAGCCGACCTAACAATAATAATTTAAGGGCACAATAATAACAAATGGGGGTTACAAGGGTACAATAATAACAATAAGGGGGTTACACTAACAACAATAAGGGACTATACTAGTAATATAGGGACCTAACATGCCCCTCTCCTTCAAAAAAGTGTTGTCCTCAACGCTTGAGTAGCTCTGGGTGCTTCTGTATAAAATTCTCATCCTCCCATGTAGAATCTTCAGAAAGTAAGTTCTTCCACTTGATGAGACACTCTGAAATTGATCAATTCCGTAGCTGTCGAGTTATTTTTCCTGTGACCGCTTCAGGTTCCAATATGATTTTTCCTTCCTCATCAAGTTCTGGAAATATTTTTTGAACTGGAAGATTTCACCTATAACCTTCTTTAAGCATGAAACATGGAAAATTGGATGCACTCATGAAGAAGCAGGAAGCTCCAATTTGTATGCCATAGTACCAATATTTTGCAACACCTTGTAAGGACTATAGTACTTTGGCGATAATTTATTATCCTTCTTAGCTTGCTTGAGGGACATTTGTTTGTATGGTTATAGCCGTAAAAATACCCAGTCTCCTACATCAAAACTTCTCTCGCCGCGATGTTGATCTGCCTGTTGTTTCATTCGATTTTGTGCCAAATTTAGGTTATCCTTTAAGAGTTGGAGAACTTCTTGTTGATGCTCGATGTGATCTTCCACTGCTTGAACCTTCGAATTTTATCTTAAATATGATGTGATGGATGGTGGATGATATCCATAAAGTGCCATAAATGGGGTCATTTTTGCTGCAGTATGGAAGGAAGTGTTATACCACCATTCAAAAATAGGTAACCACTTGACCCATTGTGTTTGTTTATCAGATACAAAACAACGAAGATATCCTTCCAAACATTTATTTACTATCTCAGTTTGACCATCAGATTGAGGATGACAAGATGAGCTATGAGCTAATTGAGTACCCAAACAAGAAAATAACTCCGTCCAAAAATTTCCAGTAAAAATGGGATCTCTGTCGCTCACAATAACCCTTGGGCTTCCATGTAGCTCTTGAATTCTATCCATAAATGTAGTAGCAACTGTACTTGCTTTAAATGGATGAGATAATGCACAAAAGTGTGCATACTTGGTAAGTCTATCAACTACTACCATGATGACACTCTTTCCTTCGGACTTAGGTAAACCTGTGATAAAATCCATTGAAATCTCCTCCCAACGTTGACTTGGAATGGATAAAGGTTGTAGAAATCTCGAGGTCTTAATTGTCTCAACTTTATTCTGCTGGAAAACCAAACATTCCGCCACAAAATTTTGAATATCAGATTTAAGGCCATCCCAAAAAAATTCTTTCTTCACCCTGTGGTAAGTTTTTAAAAATCCTGAGTGTCCTCCTAAAGGAGAAGTGTGCATTTCCAGAAGAATATTTTGTTTTAGTTGGGAATTCTTACAAAGATATAAGCGATCTTTGTACCATAAGGAATCATTTTTCCAACTAAATGTATCAGATGTACTAGGATCTTGCTGCAACCTTTGAATGAGTGTCCATACATCTTTGTCCTTCTTCCATTCATCTCTTGCTTCGGTTATCCAATCTGGTTGGATAATAGAAATGGCACAAAGCAATGTTTCCACCTCTTCATTCTTTCTTGAGAGTGCATCTGCAACAACATTAAGCTTTCCTTTTTTGTAGATTATTTCAAAGTCATAACCCAACATCTTGGTGACCCATTTTTGCTGCTCTTCTGAAGATATTCTTTGTTCCAAAAAGTGTTTAAGACTATCATGATCAGTTTTTACCTTGAAGTGTCTTCTCATTAGGTAAGTTCGCCATTTCTTTAGTGCATGCAGTATTGCTAACATTTCCTTCTCATAAATAGGTTTCTGTGAATACTTTCCTTTGATTGGACGACTTTCAAAAGCAATGGGTCTTCCTTCCTGCATTAAAACTGCACCAATTCCATTTCCTGAGGCATCACATTCCACAATAAAGGTTTTTGTGAAGTCCGGCGTAGCTAAGACCGGTGCTAGGCACATTGCCTCTTTAAGATGTTCAAAGGCCTTAGTTGCTTCAGGAGTCCATGAAAATGCATCTTTCTTCAATAATGTTGTTAGAGGTGCTGCTATTCTCCCATAATTCTTAACAAACTTGCGATAATACCCTGTTAACCCGAAAAATCCTCGCAACTTCTTTATGGTTGTGGGGACTTTCCATTCCTTAATGGCTTTAATTTTGTTAGGGTCTACCTTAACACCCTCGTGAGATACAATATGACCCAGATATTCCACCTCTTGTACTCCAAAGAAACATTTGATGTTTTTGCATATAATTGTTTCTCCTGCAATAGTTTCAGAACCCTGTCAACATGTTGATCATGATCCTTCCAAGACCTGTTGTAGATTAGTATATCATCAAAAAATACTAGCACAAATTTTCTAAGGAAGGGTTTGAAATGGAATTCATCAACCCTTGAAATGTATAAGGTGCATTGGTAAGGCCAAAAGGCATGACCAAAAATTCATAATGACCCTCATGAGTTCAAAATGCTATTTTTGGAATATCTTCAGTCTTCATTCTAATTTGATGATATCCTGAACGAAGATCCAACTTCGTAAAATAAATTTCTCCATGTAATTCATCCAATAATTCATCAATCACAGGAATGGGAAATTTATCTTTAATGGTGAGCTTATTGAGCTCCCTATAATCCGGACACATTCGCCATGATCCATCCTTCTTGTGTACCAATACTACAGGAGCAGAGAAAGAACTATGACTAGGTTGAATTATACCCGCCTCTAACATTTCTGCAATCATACGTTCAATTTCGCTCTTTTGGAAGTAAGGATATCTATAAGGCCTGATGTTTGGAGGAACACTTCCTGAATCAAATGAATAGCATGATCATGATCACGAATAGGTGGGAGTCCTTTGGGAGTTTCAAACACCTTGGAATGATTGTCCAAGACTTGTTGGAGATCTGCAAGAATAGATGATTTTGATGTTGGAACTTCTAGTGAGCATAATTGTGCAATTACGCCTCGTTGTTCTTTCTTTAGAAGCTTTGTCATGACATTAGAGCTTATTATCCTTCCTGGCTTTCCCGCAATACCCCGTAATTCGACTTCCTTTCCTTCTGAAAAAAATTTCAAGAAAAGTTCTTGAAAATTAAAAGCTACCGTCCCCAAAGATTGTAACTATTGTACTCCTAGTACAACATCAGCACCTCCCATAGGAATGGAAAGCATTGGACTAGTCAATACATATTCCCCCATGGTTAGCTTGATATTATGGCATTTCCCGGAGCAATTTATAGTTCCTCCATTTGCAACCATCACTTGACATTCTGGTGCTGGGTATAGGAAACAATTTAATTCCTTGGCTACCTTATAATGAATAAATTATGGGTGCTACCTGAATCAATCAACACTATTACCCTTTTCTTCTTTATATGTCCTTCTATCTTGAGAGTTTGAGGAGTGGTAATTCCTGCCAGTGCATTACACGATATGGTCGGATTCATTTCTTCCTCTTCTAGGGGTGGTTCCTGGTGTATATCCTCTTCTTGTTCATTTTCTTCTTCTTCTTCACAATCTATGTAAAATAATTCTTCTCAGCACACTTATGACCTTTAGTGTATTTGCTATCACAACTGTAGCAAAGCCCTTTTGCTCTTTTTTCTTCCAATTGTTGTGGTGTCAACCTTGTAGGTTGTGGAAATCTAGATGTAGCAACACTTCCTTCTTTATAGAATTGAGTGGCAGGCTTCCTTGTCGCCATAACTTTACATTCAACTTTTCTTGCCAACCTGAATGCCTTCTCCAATGAATCAGGTTCCAGAACGCGAACTTCATGTTGGATGTTATCCTTTAAAGTGCCTATGAAGAGATCAATCCTATGTTCCTCTGGAATATCAGCTACCCTTATATTCAATTTTTTGGAAGTCCTCAATGTGCTGCCCCACTAAACCCTTTTGTTTGAGATTTATCAATTGGCTAAAGAAGGTGTTGCTCTTTGTATCCTCATAATGTGCTATCATTTTCTCCGTAAAAATTGACCAAGTGACAATTTTTTTACGGGAGCAAAGCCATTGATACCATACAAATGTATTTTGTTCTAAATGTAAAGTTGCAATGCGTACCTTTTGTGTGTTTTGTACGTTATGGAGATCAAAATATTGCTCCATCCGTAGTATCCATGTTACAGGATCCTTTCCATCAAACTTCCTCATATCCATCTTTGGAATATGGTGGTTCTTCCCGCCAACATTAGAGTTTATGAAATCACAATTAACATTTATTTTGTTCTCATCATGAGGTTCTTCTACTATATTTTCACCATTAGAAACCTTTCTTGTATCAACTTTGTCAAACCTTCCATTTCTGCTTTTAGAAAATTCTTCATGTTTTCCATTTTCTCATCGATCTTAGCTTCCATGTCATCCATCTTAGATTCCATGCTAGCCTCCATGAAATCCATCTTAGCTTCCACGCCATCCATATTAGCTTGCACGCCATCCATCTTAGCTTCCATGCCTTTCTTCAAAACTTCGATTTCATTTTTTGTTGCACTTGCTCTTGTAATTTTGATAGATCATGTTGCAATTCTTCGTCTTCATGAGTCATAGTAGAGCTTTCCAAAGGCTTAATGGGTGTTGAATTCTTTTTTGGGGCCATTTTATAATTCAATACTGATATCTATTCTACAATATGCCCTTGCAATCAATTCAACTTGATTCTTCAAACAAGACTTATGCAATTCGGAAAAACAATACACACCTTTTACTTGCTTTTGAGGAGCTCAATATTGAAATTGTATTATCTCTGTGATTGCGGCTCTTCTATATCTGAAATTCAGCACTGAAGTAGCCCTCTGAATTCTCTTTTGAATGCCACAGGTCTGACCTGATTTGGATTCTCCAAGACAAAGTTGTGTCCAATCTCCCACAATGACCTAATTATGGACTGGTTCAGTAGAGCGAACTTGTACGACTTGCCACGTGTCATTGTTTTGTCCTTTGTCTCTAAAATTGATAGCCAAGAAACTAAAATCTGTGTGATTGCGACCACTTTTTACGGCACTCCAATCCGATGCCCAGAGAGAGAGTTATTGAAATTTTCCCACGATCACCTCTTTGAGATGAAATTCAGGAGCCTGAAAAAGCACTACCTTCCACAGATCATATCTCCAAAAATATTGCGAACCAAGATCTAAAAATTTTTGATGAATTTCCTCAGGATTTCAACTTCACACCATACAAATTTCAGATTCTGAACCTTCGTAGAAAAAAAGTTATAGCGCAAATTCCACGATGGCATGTTTAGGAGCCTGAAAAAAGACCTAACTTCCATAGATCGTATCTCCGAAAATATTGCGAACCAAGCTATGAAATTTTTAGACAATCTTCCTCAGGATTTCGGCTTCGCACCCTAAACATTTCAGCTTCTGAAACTTCATAGAAAAAAATTTATAGCGAAAATTCCACGATGACCTATTTGGAGCAGCGAAACCCTAGAATCCAAAGCTCTGATACCAAATGTTGTGTAACCAGCTCCAAAAAGAGAAGAAAAGAGATATCAACGCCTTAAAAATGAGCCACTTCGAGGGGGAAACCTCCAATACATTACATAAATGAACAATTCTTGGATGATACAATTTACAAAACCTCCTTTCTATATATAGGAGTCCATGTGGCCATAATGTAATCCTAGTGGGCCACAATGTAATCCTACCCGACCTAACAATAATAATTTAAGGGCACAATAATAACAAAATGGGGGTTACAAGGGTACAATAATAACAATAAGGGGTTTACACTAACAATAATAAGGGACTATACTAGTGATATAGGGACCTAACAGATAATAAGGCTCCACACCCAACATTATTTTCCTTACAAGGTTTGCAAAAGATTGGTACTCTGGCATACAAATTGGAGCTTCTTGTATCTTCCTGAGTACACCCAGTTTTCCATGTTTCATACTTAAAGAAGGTTATCGGTGACAAGCTCCCCATTCAAACAATATTTCCAAAACTTGATGAGGAATGAAAAATAATATTGGAGCGTGAAGTAGTCACATAAACAAGAACCCGAAAGCTACAAGTTTTATCAATTTCATAGTATCTCATTAAGTGGAAGAACCTACCTGCTGAAGATTACACATGGGAGGATGAAAATTTTATACATAAGCATTTAGAACTACTCAAGTGTTGAGGACACCACTTTTTTTGAAGGAGTGGAATGTTAGGTCCCTATAATACTAGTTTATCCCCCTTATCATTATTGTTAGTGTAGCCCCCTTATTGTTATTATTGTGCCCATGTATCCCCCATATTTTTATTGTTGTGCACCATATAACCCACTATTGTTATTGTTGTGCCCTTACATTATTATTTTTATGTAGGACTTGATTATATTGTCATCCCTTAGAGTCCAATATATTCCAAGGAGGTCTTGTCATTTTAATCATCGAATAATTGTTCATTTATGTGATGTAAAGGAGGCTTACCCCTCAAAGACGATAATTTTTAAGTTGTTGATATATATTTTCTTTTGTTTTGTGATCTGGTTGCATAACCTCATATCTCTTTTCAAATTCCTTATGATCATTTCTCAATATATTGAGGATGATAGTGAGGGAAGTTAAAGAGGTCATATTGATCACGTTCCTGGATTGTTTGGGTTGCATCGAAATATTCTTTATTGTAGCAAGGATGATCCATCATTGTTTTTTTATAAACCTCGCATAATCTAGTCTTATGGATTTGCTCCTGTCCTTATGCATTATGAGATAATGATGACTAATTAAGACTTTTCCTTGTTTTTATCTCATGATTAAGCAAAAGGGTAGAATATTTTATAATCATATATTATAATATATGATAATATATTGGTTATAAGACTATAACTGTTACAGGTCAATTTGGGCATCATCCCTGAACCCTAGTATGAAAAGGGTCTATCATCCCCTAATTCAGTTGCTATGTGCCCTAAGAGAATTCATTCCATTGATGGCTTTGATTGTGAGATTACATGACCCATTGACTCACCAACACTCCTCTAAATGGGCCTAAGTTCATTGCAAAGCACTTATCTCCATGCAAGGGTGCACTGCAATGCACTTCCCGACACTTAAGTGTTAGTTGGTCTCGTGGGAGTGAAACCATCATTGTTCCGGGAATCTCCACATGTACAGTGCCTTCTAGAAGATCTCATACGTTTCATACTTCGAATACAAGTGTTCATCCATCACCACTAAACTTGGAAACATGTATCACCTATTATTAGAAATTCATTCTATTCCATTTATTGAGAAACTACCTTCAATTTCCCTATAAATTGAGCACTCATCTAAGTGCTAGGGAGGGAGAAATTTGTGTAGTGTTATGTTGTTGGATTCTCAATTCTTGAGAGCTGGAGTATTTTTATGTTGCTGAGATGATGCTTGGTGTGATGAGGATAGAATGAAGTTGGAGCAGGTTGACGATGAATCAATCTATTGGTTGTAATCTTCTCCTCCTGCTTTCTTAATAAATATATCTGTTCATTTTCTCATATATATGCTTATATCTTCTGAATTGCATTCAAAATTGTTTATTTATTCTCAGATCTAATCAGTACAATTTGGTTAAGATAAGTAGATACTTGTATATTTGTATGTTGTTTTTTGTTCTCTGTCTTTGATTTCAAGTATTGATCTAGAGGCTTTAGCTGGATTAAGAGCGACGACAACAACAAAAGAAGGAGAAAGAGAGCGAAAGGATCACAAGGAGGTTTCTTTCTTTTTTGTCTATCTATTTGTCTTAGAGAAAAGAATAGTTGTCTTTCTTCTGTTGTTCTGAGTGAAGGAACACCACACTCAGGGAGCTCTATTTTATCCGTAGATTATAATTCCATATAACAATAGTTATATATTGTTAATACAATTTTATAGGTAGGAGTAAGACTATATGCATTGCATTATTTTTTTGTAAATCCTACTTTGATTGTATTCATGTTTATTTTATTGCATAATTAGATATACTTTAAATTTCATTTTGACTAATTTTTTATTTATTATTCTCCTATATCACAAGGGTGACAATCAACACCTTGCTTATTTGTTATCAACAAGTTTTTTTGAGTGTACACATAACATGTCTACAAGCACCAAGGATTGACAAGATTCTCATTCAGTACTAGTTCAAGCACATGGATCATGCAATTGATAGTGATCACAAGAAGGATGGATCATGGCGTATGTTTACAAATTATAGGAAGCTCAACAATCTCACTATTAAAGATAAATTTTCCATTCCTATCATTGATGAATTTGTGGATGAATTACATCGAAAAATTTACTTCACCAAGCTGGATCTTCGTTCATGATATCATCAAATTAGAATGAAGACTAAAGACATTCTAAAAAAAACATTCAAAACTAATGAAGGTCATTATGAATTTATGGTCATGCCTTTTGGCCTTACTAATGCACCTTCGACATTTTAAGGTTTTATAATTATATTTTCAAACCCTTCCTTTTAAAATTTGTGTTAGTATTTTTTGATGATATACTAATCTACAAAAAGTACTGAAAGGATAATGTTCAACATGTTGATAGGGTGCTAAAACTATTGGAGAAGAAACAATTGTATGAAAAAACCTCCAAATGTTTCTTTGGGGTACAAGAGGTAGAATATTTGGGTCATATTGTATCTCATGAGGGTGTTAAGGTAGATCCTAAAAAAATTAAAGCCATCAAGGAATGGAAAATCCCCACAACCCTAAAGCATATTCAAGGATTTCTAGAGTTGAAATGGTATTATCACAAGCTTGTTAAGAATTATGGGAAAATGGTAGCACCTCTAACAACATTACTAAAGAAAGATGCATTTAACATGCAGTAGCAACATATTAGAGAGGCAATGTGCCTAGCTCTATTTTTAGCTGCTCCAAACTTCACAAAAAACTTTACGGTGGAATGTGATGCCTCAATAAATGGAATTGGTGTTATTTTAATGCAACAAGAAAGACCCATTTATTTTTAAAGTCGTCCAATCAAGGGAAAGTATTTACACAAACCTATTTATGAGAAGGAAATGTTGGAAATACTACATGCCCTGAAGAAATGGCACCCTTTCCTAATGGAAAAAAAATTTCAAATAAAAATAGATCATGATAGTATTAAATTATTTTTGGAACAAAGATTATAGTTAGAACAACAACAAAAATGGGTCACTAAGATGTTTTCTTATGACTTTGAAATCATCTACAAAAAAAGGGAAGCCAAATGTCATTGTAGATGCACTCTCAACAAGGGATGAGGATGTGGAAGCATTTCTCGATGCCATTTATATTATCCAACTTGAATGGATAACTAAAGCAAGGGAGGAATGGAATAATAATGAAGAGTTGTACCAGACACTCATTCAAAAGTTACAACAAGATCCTAGTACATTTGATACATTTATCTGGAAAAATCACTTATTATGGTACACATATTGCTTATAACTATGTAATAATTCCCAACTCAAACAAAATATTCTTTTGGAATTGCACACTTCTCCTTTAGGAGGGAAATCAATATTTTTAAAAACATATCATAGGTTAGAGAGTGGATTTTTTTGGGATGGTCTTAAATATTATATTCAGAAGTTTGTGGCGGAATGTTTGGTTTTCCAACAAAATAAAGTTGAGACAATTAAGACCCATGTCTGTTACAACCTTTATTCATTCCAAGTTAGCATTGGGAGGAGGTCTCAATGGATTTTATCACAAGTTTACCCAAGTCTTAAGGAAAGAGTGTCATCATTGTGGTAGTTGATAGACTTACCAAGTACACACACTTTTTTTCATTATCTCATCCTTTCAAAGCCAATATAGTTTCTATTTCATTTATGGAATCAATTCAAAAGCTACATGGAAACCCAAAGATTATTGTAAATGACAGAGATCCCATTTTCACTAGAAATTTTTGGATGGAATTATTTTCATGTCTTGGTACTCAATTAGCTCATATCTCATCTTATCATCCTCAATCTGATAGGAAAAGTGAGATAGTGAACACATTTTTAGAATGATATCTTTGTTGCTTTGTATCTGATAAAAAAACACAATGGGTCAAGTGGTTACCTCTGGTTGAATGTTGGTATAACACTTCCTTCCATATTGCGTCAAAAATGACCCCATTTATGGAACTTTATGGATACCATCCATCACATCATCTTTAAGAGAAAATTCTAAGGTTCAAGCAGTGGAATATCACATCGAGCATCAACAACAACCAAATCTTAAAGGATCACCTCACTCTAGCTCAGAATTAAATGAAACAATGGGAATATCAACATCGCAGTGAAAGAATTTTTTATGTATTCGACTGGGTATTTTTATGTCTACAACCATACAAATAAATGTCCCTCAAGCAAGCTAAGAAGGATAATAAATGATCACCAAGGAACTATAGTCCTTAAAAGGTGTTGTAAAAGATTGGTACTATGGCATACAAATCAGAGCTTCTTGTATCTTCCTGAGTACACCCAGTTTTCCATGTTTCACGCTTAAATAAGGTTATCAGTGATAAGTTCCCCATTCAAACAATATTTCCAGAACTTAACGAGGGAGGAAAAATCATATTGTAGTGTGAAGTAGTCACAGAAAAAAGAACCCGACAACTACGTGAATGATCAATTTCATAGTATCTCATTAAGTGGAAGAACCTACTTGCTGAAGATTCCACATGGGAAGATGAAAATTTTATATAGAAACATTTAGAACTACTCAAGACTTGAGGACAACACTTTTTTTTGAAGGAGGGGAATTTTAGGTCCCTATAATACTAGTGTATCCCCCTTACTATTATTGTTATTGTATACCCTTTATTGTTATTGTTGTGCCCCATAGAAGCCCACAATTTTTATTGTTGTGCCCTTACATTATTATTGTTATGTAGGCTTTGATTATATTGTGACCCCTTAGACTCCAATATATACCAAGGAGGTCTTGTCATTTGAATCATCGAAGAATTGATAATTTATGTGATGTAAAGGAGGTTGACCCCTCGAAGAGGCTAATTTTTAAGTTGTTGATCTATATTTTCTTCTTTTTTGTGATATGGTTGCATAACCTCATATCTGTTTTCAAATTCCTTATGATCCTTTCTCAATCTATTGAAGATGATAGTGAGGGAAGTTAAAGGGCTCATATTGATCACATTCTTGATATTTTTGGGTTGCATCGAAAGATTCTTTATTATTGCAAGGATGAGCCATCACTATTTTATTATAAACCCCACACAATATTGTCTTATGGATTTGGTATTGTCCTTGTGCATTATGAGATAATGTTGACTAATAAATACTTTTCCTTGTTTTATCTCATGATTAAGCACAAGGGTAGAATATTTAATTTTGATATGATAATATGTTGGCTTCATTGGTTATAAGACTATACCTAGCTCTTATTCATAGCATGTTAGAGTAGGTATCAGTAATATTGTATGCATTGCATTCTTTATTTGGGCATCCTACTTTGGTTGTCTTCATGTTGATCTTCTTACATAATTATATAGACTTTAAATTTCATTTTGAATAAATTTTTAATTTATTATTCTCTTACATCACAAGGGTGACAATCAACACCTTTCTTTGTTGTTATCGAAAATTTCCTTTGAGTGTAAAAATAACATGTTTGCAAGCACCAAGGATTGATAAGATCCTCATGCAGTCCTAGTTCAAGCACATTAGTCATGCACTTGATAGTGAGCACATGTGACCGAGTTGGAACTAGATGTTACCCAAAAAAGTGGGTAACCCTGGGATATTTTTTTTCTCCTTTTTGATCAGCCAACCAACCAATAGCCCTATGATGATCCACATATATATTTTCCTCAAAGCTCTCCACCCATGCTCTAGTCAATGCATTCTCCCATCTAGCATACTTCTTCAAGAAATGTGGGTCATCTATCACAATTGTCATTGACCATTTATTTAATCATGTGCATTCATTTATTGTTAATGGAATTTTAATATAGATCACAAGTTACGTTGGATTATTCACCACTCTTGATTGTACCCTTGCTCCCACACTTCACCTGGGAGGTTATAATTTTCCCCTAGTTCATTATGACCTCCCTTTAGGTGTTTTATTTCCACTGTTTAGGAGGGGCGTGAATAGGAGACACTGATTGATATAGCTTTCCCAAGATAACCCATACTTGTCACTTTATACCCATTCTTGATTTCCACATCTATCCTTTGGGATGATGACCATTTGTCATAGGTACTAGCACCATTATCCACATCTTTGAGTTAGTGCCTGAAAAAGTTGCACTCAGGGGTTGATGCAATTGAAAAAAATATAAATGCATATATAGCCATAAACGTAAAAAAAAATGGAAAAATGCAAAAGATGGATGGAACAAATAATAAGCATGTGGAAAAAATCCTAGCATAAACTCTACCCCATCATTATCCATCATCAAGTTCCTAAGCATATAATCAATTCTCTAAATCAAATGAACTTATAAATGTCCCAACTTTGATGAGCAATTAACCATTACATATTTAATCAGTATTTAACAAGCATTAAGCAAGTTGGTCACCCAAGCTATGCAAGAAACAAAAGAAAGATAATAGAATTGAAAGGTGCACCATAGGGGTAGTAAAATTAGGCAAAGAAAAAAAAGAAAGATAATCATGGAAAATTTTGGGGGCTAATATTCACAGGTGCGCTAGTTTTCCATGGTTTTTCCAAAAAAAAGATTCGCCAATTTCCATTTTTTTATAAAAATGATTCGCCCAAATTTTACAATATAAAATTATTTTACATGAAAGATCGCCAAAATTATATAGAGAGTATATATAATATCATTATAAATTTGAATAATTTTACAAATACATTAATAAACATTTTATAGTTTGAATATCAGGGACTGGTGAGATTAGCCAATTTTTTAAACTTCAAGAAAATTTTCCATCCTTAAAATTTTCCCTGAAGATAATATAACTAAAAGGTGCACCATAGGGGTGGTAAAATTAGGCAAAGAAACAAAAGAAAGATAATAAAATTAAAAGGTGCCGCAGAGGGGTAGTAAAAATAGTTCGAGGAAAGGGGTAACTCAGGAATCCATTATTGCACCCTCTTATTATGATTAAACTAAATATTACAGACCTATTTTAATTATCACCAAGGCAATGGAATCTTCCTTAAAGTATTTCACATTCCATGTACACATGTATTTCATACACCTACGAATTGATGGGCCTACCTAGGAACTGTCCTGCCCCTTAACACAAGTTTGGTAACTTGCTTACAATTCATCAACTAGAAAGACATTTGAGGGAAAATCTTGTGTGAAACATTTTTGTGTCCCTGGAATTAAATATGGTCCACTATGATACTTTAATGGTTTGTTTACCTAATAATGTTGATCTCACTTGATCTTAAGGGTATGTTTCAGGTGATTTCTCATAAATTCATCTTATATCCATTTAGGGATGGCTTGACACCTTTCCAGTACATTGAAGGGGATGTATATCTAGCATTAGAGCACACATGACCATTGTAGCTTCAAATTTTCCCACATAGAGATGAACATTGAATTTTATGGAGCCTACACATGGATGTATGGCCCATTGGTCCCTTCCACACCAAGAGAGGCTAAAAATTTGAGCCAAAAAGTGAATTCATTAACATCATTGAAGATGTGCCCCAAAGGTCCTAGGATGCCCCCGAGCTAGCCTTGTACCTATTTGTTGAATTTTTCCTTGTTCTGGAGTCTAGAAGAGGAAGGTGATCACTTGAGACACTTTGGGAGGGATTTAACACTACTTATAATTCCAAACACATGCCTTAGGGTTTTCACGCCACCTGTGCAAACTTTAGGAATATGACACATGGCTTCTTGATAATGATGTCTTGAATGAGGAGATGTTTCTTGGAGATGCACTCGTTCACTTTGATGCAATATCTTGGGGTGAGGAAAATTTTTGGACCCACTTTGTCACTTTACTTTATGGAGATGTTCATTTAGTGAAGATGACACCATGTTGGAGATCTATTTCTCTTGTACATGGAGAAAATATGCCATTTTATTGTGATTTAACATTTTATAAAGCTATATTTAGGTTATCTTGTGACCTAATAGCGTTATTGGATGTTTAAAACAAAATTTTAGGGATTTAGGTTGTCTATTAAAGAAATTTGACTTGGTTACCCTCATATAAATAGATGGGCATCAAATTCCTTTAGATCATTGTCACACATAGTCATCATTTCTCTCTTGAAAGAGTTCACACTAGTGAAATTCTTCTTTTCTATTGGATTAAATGGCTAAGTAGAGTGCTAATTGTCTTGGATAGGATATGTTTTGAATGGAGAGGCCTTATTTGGATTGATGAAGTGAGGATTGTTTGTTGGTGTAAGATAAATTCTATTTTCTTCCATTGTGCATGAAATTTCTAAAAGTTGGGTTTACTATATGCCATATTAAAAAGTGAGATATCTTTTGTGAATCCTTGTTTTTATGCATTTATCCAAAATTTGTCATCAAATATCCACCAAAGGAACTAGTTTTCTTGCATCCTTTTACCTTAATTCTCTTACAAAATAAACTCACAAAGGTTTCTTAAGTAAATGAAATTATCTTCCACCCTCTCTATCCAAGGTCCTTCTATCTTGAAGTCACTCTAACTGACTCCATTTCCCAATTTATTAGAGGCACTAGTCTTAGTATGTAGATAAACCTTAAAATTTTCCTCTTTAATTAATTTATGGTATCTAGGGTTAAGGTTTTGTTAAAATTTCATTTTCTAGAAATTTTGCACCTATATGTTATAATTTTTTAGGTAGGATTTGCATATATTAATGTTTGAAAATAAAAATCTATCATTTTATTATTGTTTTACTACTAATTTTAGGGATGGTAGCTAGGTTATTCTTTTGTTTTGTGCATTTTAAATCATAAAAAAATATTGGTTAAACTATCCCTTATTTTCATCATTGAAAAGTATCAAACCTTTGTTGATCTTACCATTTATAACATGTTTTAATTACTATCATATTATTTTTCATGCTATAAATCTACATACCTATAAAACCCTAACATATAAAAATAATATTAGTTGATGGTGGCTGGTGGGAAACATTACTTAAACATCCATAGACCACATCTTTGCCTCCACAACATTTCCAACACTTCCCTATATCGCATCGTCTTTGTGTGCACTCCTGAATCTAGCTTTATTTAAGATATGTTAGGGTGTCTAATTACAAGCTCCTTAGAAATCTATTTGAATTAGATTCATAAGTGATATAACCTCTAAGTATTTCTAGGGAAGCCTCTACTTTGGGGAAAATAAACAAACATAAAATAACAGGGGAGAAACTGTTAAGGTGATGGTGGTTTGGATATCATTATTGCTCGAAGGCCTGGACCACCTAGTGAGGCTTTGCACTAAGATGCTAGATTTGATGGTAACATGCCCCATTCTTTTATTTTATTACATAAAGAAATTTTTATGATGTAATTTGTAATAAAGAGGCGATATTCCCCATGTTATTAATAAAATTAAAGAACAATGATTTCATAAGGAGGAAATGAGGCGTGGCTTTAGGCTTGGAAAGTGGCAAGCCTTTTGGCAAGTCAATGTTTCCTCATAACTATCCTATTAAAAGGGGAAGACTATGATATTTTAAAAATATTTTTATCTCATTTTTCCATGAGTATTTTTGGTGAAATATTGGGTGGATTCCCAAATCTGATCCAATGGTACACCCATGAAAGTTCAAAGCTCTCATGCTTGGAAAACAAGATTTCCACAACAATGGATATAGGTTGATTTTGACCATTCACATAAGGGGTGATAATTGAGTAGGGAATATTTTATGACATTGTAATGGATGCTTATCCATGTTTATATGGAATCACAAGGGACTCTAGTTGTCTTCATCTTTGCAAAAGGTGGTGGATTATGGTAGGGAGCATTGAACATTATGGGTAGGAATATCTACCCTGGAGATTCCCTTTTCAAAATATATACATCCACATGAGTAAGGTTTTGTGAGATGCGAGTTTATGGTTATGGGGAAAATTCCCCATAGGATTATTAGTACAAATCTAGCAGGCTTAGTGCAAATCCTCACTAGAAAATATAGGTCTTATGGAAACAAGGATATTAGCCACCATTATCCCCCCAACAACCCCTTGCCTATTTTTTGTGGTGGGATATATTCCTTACAAGGTAGGCTTCCATAATAATACCTATAGATTAGATGACTAAGGTTCCAAGCCAAATGGTTGTCTAAGGATATTTGCAGATAAATCACCTAGAAATGACTTCAGCAAAGGAGGGTTCAAGAGTGATAATAATCCAATGGTTATGGGTGAAGTTATTGATAAAAAATTTAAGGTCAAGATAAGAGTTACAAGAATTCAAGTACACTTTCTTCCAATCCCATTAAACTAAATAAAATTTATTGCAAGCTATTTTTTTATAGTTTGTATATTTACATCATGTAAAAGCATATAACAACAAAGAAATGACCTATAAATGATAATATCAACAAATAATTAAAGGATATAAAAGGGGTAAGAAAGGGGTAGATCAATGTTAGGTTTTTAATGGTTAAAAATGCATAGAATGATGAAAACTTGACTATACTGGATGATGGTAACTAATAGTAATTATTTTTGTGTTTAAATGTGTGATCAGATAATTCCATTTGATCATTGCTCAATAGTCAACTAGAAATTGATGGTATGAAATTAATGGAAATTAGAGAATGAATCCACTAATGGATAGATGGAAGAGTAAGACAATTTGAAGTTACAGTGGTTGATATTTAGGTTGATTGCTAACGATGGTGCTCGATGAACCTGCACAAAATCTGAAAGAGGTCACTGAGCAAGAAAACTTGTAAGTTGGAAGATTTGTTCCAGATAATGATTGATTTTTCTTTTTTGATGTTTCATCCATGATATTGATCAATCACGGATATTACCTCGATAAAGGAAGCTATTGCAGATATTTCTTTGTGCGTTGGTTGACCTATACTAAAGATATGCTACTCAATAATTATCATGATTGAGAAATGCAAATTCATAAATATCACTCGACCTACTTGAACTTTCAACGTACCTATTATTATGAAGAGCCAATTGATAGTAAAGTTGGGAATATTGCAAATAATCAACAACAATAGATCCAACAGATTTGATATGAGTACACACAACCTGTTGGTGTCACATCATTGTCTAGCCAGCATGTTCATGGTGCAACATTCTTCTCTGT